>BSBK01000039.1:0-600000 GCA_027943335.1 Chamaecyparis obtusa
TGTATGATATATATATATATATATATATATGTATGTATGTATGTATGTGTATATATATATGTATGTATGTATGTATGTATGTATGTATGTATATATGTGTGTGTGTGTGTGTGTGTGTGTGTGTGTGTGTATGTATGTATATATATATCTATATATGTATGTGTATGTATGTGTGTGTGTATATATATATATATATATATATATATATATATATATATATAGCTCAACACAAAGAGGTAAGTGCCTACGGTTTTCAAATCCATCTTTAATTCTTAAGAGGTAAGTTGTGTCATAACAAACATCTTGTTAATCCCGTGACACGTTTCTTATAGAAACAACATCTATCTCATCCATAATTGTCATCTTTCCAAATACATTATAAATACAACATATAAATTACTATGACCGGGAATATGCACCTTTCTTACCTCACACTTATCAAAATTGAACTCTAAAGAGCACACGGTTATACTAAGAGGGGGTGTGAATTAGCATAACATAGAAATTTTAAATTTCACAGTAATTATAAAAATACTTTAAACACAAAAACACATAAGAATGTGAAAACACAAAATTTATGTTAAAATCTAATGCGTGAGAAAACCAAAACAAATAATTTCTTTTACATATTTTTTCTTTTACAATGTTTGTAGGCACCAACCTACTAGAAGCATCGAACCCTATTTTTTTGTGAGCACCAACTCCCACTTTGAAATGTAGACACCAACCTACAAGAGGCACCAACCCCTAAAAGCAAAGCACCAACTTTACTTAATTTGAAATTCCACCTTGACAATGTTACTATCTCAACTTATGATAGATTCTATATTGATACAAATATTCTAATAAATATGTTATATAGGTGTGATCATTATCTTCCCATAATCTATCCATATCCCTTGAAATTAATCTTATCATTGTCTTGTCAAAAATCTACAATTGATCTTCAAAAACTTCCCTTGAAATTAATCTTATCACTTTCTTGTCATAAATCTGCAATTGATCTTCAAAAACTTTCCTTGTGTCTGATTTATATTTCCAACATTAAACTCCCATATACACCTCGCATGCACTTCTTTGAATATGGTGTGTATTTCAAATTGGAATGATACGAACTCACACTACACACTCATGCATCATATTCTATATTATATTTATATCATCCTCCTTTACTATCTTCGACTAGCTGGTATGGTCAATTCTACACATATATTTGAATTGATATTTATCAATAGTCAACACTATGACTTCATTTGTATTCCTCAGACATGATTGAATTAATGATAAAACTGAATTTTCCTTATCTCAATATTTCGATAATTTGATTGTAATCACTGTCAATTGTTGAGTAGGTTCATAGTGAAGTCTTTTATTAACTTATCAATGCATTGTTGAATTTGTTTATCTTATCTTAATCACTAGCTGTAGGTAATATTGAATATGATGAAGTCATGTCATTCATAGATTCTTCTTAACTTTCATCTCTCATTTGACATTAATGACAATGATGAAAATTCAATGAAACAATCTTGTTCATACATTCTCACGAAACTTTCTAACATTTTTCTTATTCTTTTGTGACATTGATGATAGCAAACTTTGTCTTTTGTATCCTTGATATCAATGGAAAAACTTCTTTCTACCTTTGACATCAATGACAATATTTCCAAAAACTCCACCATAAATGTCAATTGCTAAAATACAATTCCAATACATAATTTAGAAATTGTGAACCAAGACTGTTTAGCCAACATAGGAAATCGTCAAATCATTTTCCGCTCTAAAATAGAAATATGTGACAATATCTTCCCAAAACTTAGCATCTTCCAAGTCAGTGCCAACTTCCTAGGAATATGTCATCTCATCACTTGTCATGTAGGATGTCACCTCACCAAAAGGTCCCACAAAGTGAATTACAACTTAGGAAGTTAATAACTTAGATAAATTAATTATGCAACAATTAATTAAATAATTCAACATACACGTTAGGACTCTACGGTTGAGACAACTTAATCCCAACACCCACCATTTGATTGCACATTGCATTGCTAAATCTTTAATTATAAATAGTTTTTCCACTTTATTAGATAATGTTATTGATTATGCTTACATGCATTATGATGATGCTACATGGTCTATGCTAGAGACCTAGCTATTTATTTTGGTGTATGCTTATTTTATACATTTAATGATGATGCTTAATTTGATGAGGTTGTACAACTTTACAATTCATGATGTCATTGAACTTTGTGGTACCAGACCTACCTCTATATCATTTGTTCTATGTTCTCTTAATGTGACATCGTATAAGGATCTTATATATAGTGCTTGGTGTGAGCTACCTTATTTCATTTGTGATGACGGTGTGCCTTATGATGGCATTTCTCTACTATCTCATATTTTTATACATTGCATTGTGTTATATTACATGATGATATTGCCCTTTATGAAGATTGCTCCTTATCAACTCATGTTAATTATGTAGTGAGCCATGGAGCTTCATGGTCTTGTCCCACATGATATGATGACATTTATACTCTTGGTAGAGATTTATTGCAAGATGACGTTGATGACATAGTGATACTTCATCACATGTTAAGTCTTTTGTGTGTAAATCACAACAAACACTTTACAATTATCTCTTACTAATAATTGAATTTATACATCTTATGATCACATCATCTTCACTCTGAATCTAACTTGAGCCATTTTTATTGAAAAAATGAATGCAATTATTTCTTTGATGATGGTTTAATTTTCATAAATTTGTTCATTTAAATTTGATTTTCACGTGTTTTGATTTTAGTTAATATTAGCCTTGTCAAATTTTATTTCCAAAGGAACTTTATTTTTCTCACTTTCTTCTACTAGATCAAGTTATTCATTTTATGATTCATAAAATCTAGTTTAATTTGTTTATTGAGGTGTTTTTGTATTTGAATTATCATTGTCTTATATTATTTCTTTTTTTCCATATATAAATTTAAAATTAAAAGGTGGACGTCAATATTTTCTTAATACTTCTCAACATACTTTGCAAAATCTGATTTTTAAACCTTTCCTAATGTTTTTTAAAAATATTTTTTTTACCATATAGTCTTAAGACCCCAAAATTGATTCCTTTTGAAAGTCTTTTAAGTCAATCTTCAAGAGATTTTGATATATTTTACTTTGGTTTCAATTTTCAAAACATTATGCCTAAATTTGAAGATTGACTTTATTAGTTGAGAAAATTCTTGATCATGATTTTTCATCGGAGGTTGCCCTTCAAACACTAATATATATCTTATTATAAATACAATTATCTAAAAATTGTGTGTGTGTGTGTGTGTGTGTGTGTGTGTGTGTGTTATAATAAGTTTATATAAATTATAATGCAACATCTATTTTTTATTGCATTCAGTTCTTTTATTAACTGATAAAAAATTCATTATTATAAATCAATTATTTTTCCATTGTCTTATTTGTAGAAAGATAATAAGATGGTTTTGTTTGCTTCAAACAATTTTTTTTTTGGAAGCAATCCCAAAGTGCTTCAAAAGGTTCCCTTGACATATTCTTCAAATGGGCTCTTCCTCACCTCGAAAGTACAATAATAGGAGACTTCATACATTGGGTGGGAGGCCCTTAACCCCCCACCCATCCCCACACACAACAGTTTGAGAATTCAACATAAGCCCCTACCTAGCCCCACACACATGCATTATATGTTAGGATTCAAATTATCTTCTTCCATATAGTATAGTCTTCCTAAAATATTAATCACATTTTAGAATAGAAATGCTTAAATATAGCCATACAATCATTATATTTTGCAGCCATTAGATGAGCCCAATTTCTTTTATTTTTATTTTTATTTTACTCGTCTATACCCAGAAACATATTCAAACATTGTAATTTCTTTTAGATCCTAGTCCATTGCTTTTTGTCTTTTTTATTTAGTCAAATGACTTTCCATGCATATTTCCCTTGACTCTTAGTTGCTTTACACAATCACCAGATTTTTTAATCTATTTAAACAAACAATATTCTTATGTCATACCAATTGCCTTTTGGATTTGGTGAGTTTTATGTTGAAATTTTATTCATACATGGGTAGAGAGCCAACCATGTAGCCCATACAGATAAACACGTAATAAAAATCTAAAAATTCAATTGATGCAAGTGGAACTCATTCCTCTTGGATATCATTGCATCAAAATGTATAAATTGAGAGTTTTCATTTTGCAGCACATTAAAACTACTTGAAATCCTTACCCTTTATCTCCCAAAAATTAGGATCCCTAAATTGAACTCGATTTAGTGTCTCGCATTTGGTTGTTCTTTAAAGGGGTTTTGGATCTCCAATGATGTTGCTAAAACCAAAACCTACAAAGGCATATAACTTGGTTAAATTTTTCTCTTGCATCTAGATACCTTACTCATATGACTTGGAATGGAAACCACAGTGAATTGAAACTCATCCAAGCGTAGCATAACTCAAACCAAGGAATTCCAACATAGACAAAACTTTGTGCCATCAACATATCAACTCAGAAAAAAAAGGCAATCAAGTCTTTGTATATCCATCTTCCTATCTCAATGCAACATACCTATACATGAATGACCAAAAATAAGGGCAACTAAAAAAGTTTGCAATAACACGAAAACAATCGTGTGGATATAGATAGGCCGCATTCAAGTCATCATAACTTAGGTTGCAAACACTTACAAATTGCATAACTTATAGATCTTAATCCAATGAAACAAGCAAACTCAACATCGTATTAATAATTAACAATCTAAGATATCAAAAAATATAACCAGACATATATCCAAAAACACTCATTGCAAGAGTAATGCCAAATCAAAAAATAGATCAAAGCATACCAAGTCTATCTATAGTACTTCACATAGATGATTTGACTAATCCCTCTATTACAGTGTCAAGGAAACATGTTATAATATGTGAAACCTACAAATGAAAATGTTGCAATACCTTTCTCACAACTAGTCTCTGTAGCTCTCTCAAGTTCTTTTCATTCAACAACAATGTCATGTGAATACAAACATCCAAGAAGAAAAAAAAACAAAGAGAGAGCACAAATCAAACTATATCCTGGTTCCATACTAACATGTACCAATTTGTGTAAGGTAAGACCTTCACCATTCCAAAATTGAAAGGATATGAACATATTACATTCAAAGAAAGTATAATGAAAACATGGTAGAAATAGATGTGAAACCTCTCATTACCAAAGGTAGATCAAACAAACAAATTGTTCTCACAACATAGAGAATATGCCCAAAGCCACAAACCATTCCATATACCTCTCAACATAAGTCCTTATAACTCGATCCTTATAAATAGATCCATAACTTAAGACCAATAAGGAGAAAAATAACAAATATCCATCAAACCATGTATCTTCCTCTTAAAAAGTCCTCAGAATATTTATATTTGTTACCTTCAATTTTAAAAATTCAGTTATCCTTTGTAAAGTGTAAGCTCTTGTTCATGTATCCCTCTTCGTTTAAAATTTCCCCTTATAGTTTCACTAAGTTTCAGCTCATAGTCAACCTTTTGTCAAGTTTCTTAACCTAGTCAATGAGTTCACAAGTTTGTGAGCCACCCGACTATCCAAATTCTCTTTAAATGCACAGCCTTTGTTGTTGGTCATGTATAGTAATAAAGCCTTCGTAGTCAGCCAGTCAGGAGATATTTGACCTTGCGCACCCTTGATTAGAAATGGTTTATTAGTTCAAGAAATTGACGACTTCCCATCTCAATGGAATTCCTCGCTTCTCAAGACACTATCTTTTCGAGTTATTGGCAGGTACAACACATTAATAATTAAATGAAGCCAATGTTTCCTTCTTAAAAAATGTGGTGGTATCATATCCAAATTCATTTTCATCCTTAAGAGTCACTAGAGAATGCTTGGAGATTCAACAATAGAAAAATTCATAGAGTCATCTAAAAATTGGTTAGACTTGAGATTTCTTTCTTTCTAATGTCTCTTAATTCAGAAGAGTTGATTCTTCAGAAGGCTGGCTAGTGAAAAAGCTTTAGGATTGACTGGAAGTGGTATCCTGCCACTCCTTTCACCAGTTACAAGCCTAAGCTTGGGTATTCTTGGCTTATGCCTCATTTGCCCATGATTGATTCTCTCAACCAACGTTGGCATCTTTCTTCTTGTCAGAAGAGCTGGGGTTGGAGATTTCATACTATTTGGGATTCTGTTACTAAGACTAAAATTGCTCATTTTTCTTGGTGTTTATTATACCAAGGCTTACCCTTGGGAGCTAGACTTCGGCATATGGGGGTTCCTGACCCTAAATGCCCTTTTTGTGGTCACTCAGAGACCTCATGCATATTTTATGGTTTTGTCATCGTGCCCAAAAACTACTGGAGTTGAAGTCATGACTTTTTTGCTCCCTTCAGGCCAGAGCCTTTTCTTAGCATAGGGCTCTTCTCGGTGACTCTCCCAGAATGCCTTCCCAGTTCACCCAGATATGGCATACTTTTAGGCTGGAAATTTTGTTTACTCTGTGGAAAGATAGAAACACTATGCTTTTTTCTCACAGTTGTCAGGATAATCATGTATCTCTTTTTGATAAAGCTTGTATTTGTAACAATGTAATGATGCAGATCCAGGTGCAAGCAGATAAGGTGGCCCTAGAGGTTTCCCACTTATAGGAGTTGCTCCAACACTGGGGCAATGCCCCTTGTACTATTTCTTGGGTGCCTCCAGATTCTCTCTAAGCTGATCATACACTATCCAGGGGATGACGTCACAGCCGGAGCTCCTCTGGTAGACACTCCAGGACTCCACGGCAATGGCATCGCCGTTCTTCTTCCCCTCCTCCTCAGAGGGATGCGGGCTATGGTTGGCCTCCTGTGCTTGCTTCCACTGCTACTACTTTTTCTCGTCCTTCAGCCTCTACTCCTGATAATCAAGGAAAGTTCCCTCGCCTGGCGCTGGCTATCTCGCCCAAGTGGGAGGAAGGAGAAGTTGAAAAAGAAGATCCAGAAGATGGTTGGGCCATTCTTGATCAGACTCCTGGGCCCAATGTCTAGTGGGGTAATCCAGATGATAAAGATCCTCCTCCCTCTTCTGCTACTGCTCTCGCCGCCTGAGGGTTTTTTGGTTATATAGTTTTTTGATGAATAGTTGTATGTTTCCGGCCTAAGTGTCGTGTGAACTTGTAGGGTGATACTTTCTCCCAACCCTTTTTTGTGAATATTGTACTTTAATATTTATATTAATAGTGAAGGCCTCTATTCATCAAAAAAGACTTTAGGATTTCTCCCATGATTCTCTTTGGTGAACTCCCTTCATGTTTCTTGCATACTTACCCATTACCCGCTAGAATTACAAAAGCTTTTGTTAATTATATATTGTGTTTGAGATCCCAATTCTGAATTTCTTCAATGCCACCCATAATAGAAGGTAGCTTAGATGGTGTAAGAGATACATAAATGGGTGATGCAAGCCTCCATGTAATTCCTTGAAGAATGCAACTGGAGACTGCATGTGTGTGTGTGTGTGTGTGTATTCATGTAATTCCTTGAAGAATGCATGTAGATGTCTATAAATTCAAGTTAGAATTTTGGTAGCGACAAGAAAAAGTAGTGCCTAAATCAGATAGATAGGGGCTAGTTGAAAATTGAAAGGAAAGGTAATTCTAGACTCCTTGCACACCTCAAAACAGATCATTTCAAAGATGAAATCCCTAATGCAATTGGCTTGCTACATCATGTCATGGGATGTGTCAAGTCTGAAGAATTTCATTTTTGTATGTCAGTCTATATTGATTATTTGTAGTGAGAACTAGTACATTGACTTGGGTAAACTAATGAGTGAAAAATTGCATGAGCAGTTGACCAATTATAGGTAGAGGGTTGCTTTCGGTAGCGGCTATGCAGCCACGAAAATTGTTAACCATACAAAGGGGAGACACTTAAGTTTTTTTTTTTAAGTTAGTAAAAAGCTATATAATGAAAAAGATTTTCGTGGCTGGATAGCCACTACCGTTTCTTTCCATTTGTGTTCACTATTGATATACATTCTTTCTAGTAAAGAGATTATATGGTCAAGCCTGCAAAACCTAGGTTCCCCACTAACACATGCATTTGAATTTTTCCAATAGTTGCAAATAAAAGTGGAAATGAAGAATTGTCTTCACATTAATGATGTTTTTCTATGGGTTATGATTAAAAGGATTAAAGGGTCACCTGAACAAAGAATCTCTTTAAAGGCTACAACCCTGATAACACAATGTGGTAATTATTTTGTCCAATTTGGTAAATTTTCCTATTTGAGAATAGGGGTTATGAAAATGTCTAATTGAAATTACCAAGATATGTTCCTAATTACCTAGTGTTCCTAGAAGTTTGTTAAAAAATAGAAAAGTTAAATGTTAGGTATGTTGACATGAAAAAGAAGGGATATTCCTTTCCTATTTCGCTTGTTGACTCCTGTAAAAGTAGTGAGGCTACAAAAGTGAAGAAAAGATTCTGGCAAAATTCAATTTCCAATTCTTGTCACCAATACCAAACTTTGATAGTAAGAGCTTTGTTAGAACTCATTGAGGAAGTGTATATGAGCATCAATCACAATTGGAAGATTATTGGGAAGACTACACAAATGAGAGAGAAATTCAGAACAAGGGTTGGATGAGATTAACACTGGATTAGATTAGAGCCTTTCACTTAGCATTACCAATTTCAGAAAATTAGATAGATGATGGCTCTGACATAACTGATAAAGCATATCAAAACGGTTTTGATAAAGTGGAAAGAAAGTTTTGAAGGGGCCCCGAAACCCTTTACATAACAGGTCAGAGATGGACTTGAAACCCCACCACTAGAGATATTCAAGACTACTCACTAAATGAGATGGGACAAAGAGAGACAGGGTAAAACCCAAAATAGGGGGAAAACTAATAAACTCCCCCACTTAGATGATATGTTGCATGAGAAGGAAAAATATACAAGAGAAACCAACATGTTGTCCATTTTGACCAAACACAACTAAGATTTAACTTTTGTCTTATCCTTATGGCCGAAACAAAGGGTCATATCAAACGAGGGCTAAGGAATATCATAACGTTACCCTTAGGGCCCGTTTGGGTGCTGGAATACCAAATGCCAATTCCAATCAATTCTGGAAGATGCTGCAATTCTGGAAGATACAAATCCTGAAAATGATTTTTGGAATATGGGTTGACCCGTTTGGTTCACCCAGAAGATGACTAAGAAGATGCATAAGGAATTGTAATTCTTTATTTTAATTTCTTTAAATATGGTGTGTGTTTGTATATATACACACATGCACACATGTGTATATATACATATACACACATGTGTGTATATGTGTGTATATACACACATGTATACACATATGCACATGTGTATATATATACACATACACACATGTGTGTACTTATGTGTGTATACACACACATACACATATATACACATACACACATATATACATGTGTATTTATATATACACATGTGTGTGTGTATATATACACATGTGTATATATATACACATGTGTATATATACACATATGTGTGTATATACACACATACACATATACACACATACATGTGTGTGTGTGTATGCACATGTATACACATATACACACATGTGTATATATATACATAAATATACACATGTGTGTATATACATATACACACATTTGTTTATATATACACACATATACACATGTGTGTATATATACACATATGTATATACACACATGTATATATATACATATATGTATATACACACATGTATATATATACATATATGTATATACACACATGTATATATATACATATATGTGTATATATACACACATGTATATATATACATCCTTACAACAATATAATATACATCCTTATAGTCACAGATCCCACGAAATATTAAATTTGGTTTTATAAAAATTGGAATTGGAATTGGAATTCGAAATTCCAATTCCACCTATTTGAGTGGAAGATGAAATGCCCATTTTGGGGGCAAAATTGAAATTTCAAAATTCCAATTCCAATTTTATGGATGGACACAAACATGGAATTGACATTATCCGAAAATCTAATTCTGGAATATGGGCTCTAATTCCAGCGCCCAAATGGGCCCTTAGCTCTCTTCCCCAATTCCAATGGTTTGACAAAGAGGTTACATATATTGAAGATTGGACATCTAGTGTTATAGAGAGGACAAAGAGATGGGTTGAAAATAAAACAAAAGAACATTTTGGTTCTTCTTCAACTAAGGGGACTCCAAGGAATTATCAAAACACATCTTAAAGGCTCCTACCAGCTCAAGTTCCACTACTCAAAGAGTCAATTTGCAATCTAGAGATGGGGTCAACCTAAAGACAATAGGAGTTGAAGACTATCTGTGAAGAAGATAGACCAACACCATCCAAATGAAAAGTAGACCAAGGAATGGATGTTCCCATTTCCCCATTAATAGAAAAATTATCAACTCTTACTGATACCAACCTTGATAATGATTCTCTTATCCTCAACCAAATTGGTGGAGATACTATTTCAAATTCTTTTTTTGATAATTATGCTCTTTTTATACTTGCTGAATTTGTACCATCTGATTCAACCCTTGTCCCATCTAGCAATGCAATTGCCAATGTCAATCATGGCTCCTCTTTAGTTACTTCCCCTCTCTATTTGAAAAAGTTCATACAGAAAAAAGAAAAGGTATGGCTCAATGATGGATACTAAAGTTGAAAGAATGGCTAAGTTGTTACAAGATACACCTGAGCCCAAGAAAACCATGAGAATGTCACACATGGTCATTGACCTTTCTTCTAGTTACAAAATCTAGAAATTGCAGACCTTATTGGAGACAAAGATGAACAAGAAGTCACAAAACAAGACTTTAGTTGAATAGAGTTGATATGCGCCTTGCAACTCTTGAAAGTAATATTTATCATGCAAAGTTCTTTGTAACCATGTTATAAAAAAGAGTGTTAAGGTTAAAGAGAAAAAGAACATAAAACTATAGAAGTAGGTAAATATCTTGACCTCTTTCATTCAATATATTCTACAAATAAGTGATCAACCAGTTCACCAAGGTCCTAGTATTCCAATAGAAGGGTTAGACCCTAGTAAGCTGAAATAAATAAAGAGATGTCAATCTGTCACCAAGGTAGTTGATATGAAAAATAAGCTTATGCTTGATGAGATATTGTATATTGAAGAGTCCATGAAAGTTTGTATTCAAATGTCAGAGAAGATGAACGACTTTGAATGCTGATTGCAAAACATCAAGTAATAGAAGAACAATTTGACATTAGTCTTCAAAGAGTTAAAAGAAATCACCGAAATGCATTCAGTTGTTTTAGTTGTTGAAGGAATCATCAATGAGCCGAAGCAAAACGAATTTGTTGTATGGGCAGATATGTTAGAATGGAAATTTTTTGTGCTTGAACAAATAGATACTAAGACAAGGATAGCCTTGGGACAGTTTCATTATAATCTGAAGGATTTGAAAAGAAACTTTACAATCCTGGGGGTAAATATCTCTGAAGAAGATGAAGAAAAATTCCGTAGAAGTGCTGATGTAGCACAATGTTTTAGAACAAATCTTAACGAAGAGTTTTCCATTGAGGCAGCAAGTGATACAACATTAGAAACATTGGAAAACATGGTATTCTATCTATGCTCCTATAAATATGATGTTAACAATATGAACCAAAAGTTAGTAGAAATAGATCAGGAGATCAACAAGCGTAGGCTAAGGGTCAGCATCACTAACAGTCTGAATGCCAAGTTGTTGGCACCTATCATTCCAAACATAGAGTGTACAAGGCAAGGATACGAGCATAAACAACACATGAGGTGCAGGGAAATGAAACGGCAGAGGAGGCACCAAGAGGAGAAAAAGAGCAGGGGAAGAGGAGGCAATCCTCCATAATTAGTTTTATTTCCATGTTATTTCTGTGATTTTTTTCATGTTTGGAATAATTATAAAAAACTATAAGCTCTGGGGCATCTCTCTATATGATATGTTTTAAAAAAATTTAAGTTTCTCTTTAAAACTGTCATCCTCAAGAAATCGTTATTTAAAAAGACAATTACTTAGAACTTAGGTATAAATTCTAGATGAATGGTTAAGAACATGACTTTTTGATGCTTTAATGTTTTAAGATTATAGATTCAATAGTGAGATTCAAGTTTTGTCATGAGTAATAAGCATTAAAAGCTTATAATAAAAGGCAATCTTCTCTTTATGTCCATAATGGATTCACATCCATAACCAAGTGTAGACTCCTTAGTCTTTCTATTGAAATAATCATCAAAGAGTAACCATGTCTCAATACATGATCCCATAAACAAGATATCTCTTATCTCTTAGCCTCACCCAAGTCTATGAATTCTCCATGAGCATCCACCAATCAATTCATGCTAACTTCAAATGCAACCCTACAAAATCATGAATCACTAAGAAAATTGATTAATATTACAAAATAAAGAGAACCGACAAGACCAATGTCAAAGTTTCAGCTGTAGAAACATGAAACAAATCATGACATCATGATCTATCGTCTCCTTAAAGGAAGACCATATGCTCCAAAGAATATATAATGGTCTTGAGTGTTAAAGGATATAGCTTCGGTCAGATCACTCTAACAAATATTATCAAATGTATAAGTGGCCTATGGGCCTTGAATATTTGATCTCTATCCTAATTCTATCTAATTATGAGTAATGATATTATATTATGATTATAATATTATTATAATCATAATATATTATTATTATTTGTATTGTTGTATATGCTTAATTATTGATAGAGATTAATATCATCGATTATATATATATATATATATATATATATATATATATATATATATATATATATAATAAATGATATAATTGATTAATAATCATCGCTAAGTTGTGTTAATAAACATATTATTAATTGATGGTATAATATTGATATATTGTTGTGAATTGCATATTGTTTTGATTAAATATTGTTATGGTTAATGTTGTTAATAATATGTGCCTCACGTAGAGGCATGTCTCTACGTGAGGCCATATTGATCTCACGTAGTGTCGTGTCTCTACGTGAGACCATATTGATCTCACGTAGAGTTGTGTCTCTACGTGAGACACATTGAGAGCATATATTATTGGTGTCATCTCATTCATTGAGATACACGGTGAACAATACATTAAAGCATACACAACAACATATCAAGATTACCTATCAATATTGAGTATCGATACTAAGTTATCAATATATATACAAATCAATATTGCTCAACACTCATAGATCAATACCATTACATCAATGATACTTGAGAATCATATATCAGTGATACTTGAAGCATATATCAGTGATACTCGGAGAACATATATCAATGATACAAGTGTGAAAGTATACACCAACAATATTTGTGAAATATATACAACATCAATAATCAGATTCTTATAGTTCTATATAATTATTATGTTACTGCACATCAGTTGAAATAATTTAAATTCTTCATTTAAATAAATATATTACATTTGCATGGTATCAGAGCCAGGTTGAGAGATCCAAACCATATTTATATAGGCCAAGAATACTATAGAACAATTATTAAATTTTGAGAATCCCTCTAATCAACAAAATGGTGAATGGTGTTAGATTTGAGGACCGACTTGAAGGAGCCTCCAACTTTGTCTCTTGGAAATTTAGAACTATGCTTTCCTTAAAATAAAATGAATTAGATACATTCATGAAGGAAGTAATACCTAAATTTGAAGAAGAAAGTGAGAAACTTCAATGGACGAAAAAGAACAATAAAGCCATAAAAATGTTAGTGGATGCAGTCAGATATCATATTGTATGAATTATCTTTAAATTTGATACAACCTATCGCATGTTCAAATCATTAGAGAGTATGTATGAAATAAAAAACACGAGGAGGGCTCTCACACTAAAACGAAAACTTCATCATGTAAAGATGATCAAAGGAAGAAAGACAAAGAATCAAATGGGAAATACTCATCCAAGAAAAGGATGAATGTATCTAAAGTACAATGTTTTAGATGTGACAAATATGGCCACTATGCAATCAAATGTCCTGATAGGCCTAAACCTCAAGCCTCTATTGTTGAAGTTAGTAAGAATGTCTCAGAGAAGGACTCAGATGGATTTATATTTTACTAAGCCCTATCTAGTCATGTAACCAGTCATAACACTTAGGTGATTGATAGTGGGGCCTCACACCACATCTCAAGATTTAGAGAACACCTAGACAAGCTGGTGGAAAACTCAGATGAGGAAGTTACCATTGAAGATGATTCTAACTGTCCAGTGAAAGGAATCAGAACTGCTACTACACAATTAAAATCAGGCATCTCCTTATAGTTAACAAGTGTACTATTTGTACCAGGAATCAAGAAGAATTTGGTCTCCATATCACATTTAGAAGACACGGGATATCGAATCACCTTCATGGATGGTAAGGTCCTAGCATGGACCAGGAAGTCAAATATCAAGAAATCTTAGACCATAGGGGTTTGCCATGGATGTTTATATAAACTTTTCACTATTTCTTCACAAGCCCTAATTCATGAATCTTCAAATATATGTGAGATTTGGCATAGAATATTAGGGCATCTTCACTTTCATTCTTTATCCTCAATGGAAAGGATGGTGATAGGTTTACCTAAACTTAAACAAGAACGTGAAGGAACGCACAAATGATGTGCTTTAGTAAAGAATACTAAAGGAACCTTTCATAATAGTGAAAGTAGATACAAACATGTGTTAGAACTCATTCATTCAGATTTATTTGGGTCAATAATTGTAGCATCCTTAGGAGGTTTCTTATACTATGTTATTTTCATTGATTATTATTCTAGGAAAACTTGGATAAACTTTTTGAAAAGTTAAGATTTTAATGAAGTACTTGTGAGGTTTAAATAATTCAAAGTTCTAGTAGAAAATATGTCAGGGAAAAGGATCAAAACCTTAAGATCAGATAATGGAGGAGAATATACCTTTGACACTTTCAAAACTTTTTGTAGTAATGTTGGGATTAAGAGGGAGCTTAGTGTTCCTTATAACCCTTAATAAAATGGTGTGGCTAAAAGGAAAAATAGGACAATTATAGAAGCAACTAAAACTATGATACATTACCAAAACCTCCATACCCCTTTTTGGGTTGAAGCCTCTAGAACTATTTTTTATATTCAAAATAGATGTCCTCACACCATTTTGGAAAATAATACGCCTAAAGATGTATTTTCTAGAGTAAAACTATATATAAGTCATTTAAGAATCTTTGGTTGGGCACTGTATACATTCACATACCTAAAGAAAAGAGATCTAAACTAGAACTCTCATGCAAAAAGGGAGCATTTGTAGGCTACAGTGAAACCTCTAAATCCTATAGGATCTATGTTCCAAGACATAAATCAATTGAGCTTATCAGGGATGTAATCTTTGAAGAAGATGTTGCATTCAAAAGGTCCAAGGACATTCATGAGATGGATATTGAAGATCAAGAGTCTCCTCAAAATATGGAAGAAGATCATGCTTTCGATATTCAAAGGGAGACCCATGAACTTATAGAAGATGAAAATCCAAATGTGCCTTTGGATCCTACTGATGGGGCTAGAGACATCACTGTGAAACGAAAAAGACCTCTATGGGAAAGAAAGATGATTCAAGAAGTTGAAAGTTTTGTAGCACCAAAAGGAACTTTCAGGGAAAGCAAAAGACCAAACAAGTACTCAAGCTATGTTTCTTTAATGAGTGAAATCATTGAGTCGGAACCCAGTAGCTTTGAGAAAGCCTTCAAACTTCAAGTTTGGAAAGATGCTATGACAGAAGAATATCAATCTATTCTTAAGAATGATGTTTGGGACATTGTAGCTAGACTTGACATTTGTTATGCAGTGAATGCACTGTGCCAGTTTATGAGTGAACCAAGACAGTTACATCTAGCAGTAACAAAACACATACTTATATATTTGTGTGGTCCAATTAGACATGGTCTAAAGTATAATACTATAGACCTAACTATGCATGGATATACTAATTTAGATTAGGCTGGAAGTATAGTTGATCGAAAAAGCAAATGATCAGGATTTTGTTTTAACTTGGGATCAACTATGATCTCCTGGTTTAGTAGGAAGCAATCTTCAATTGCACAAAGTTCCACAGAAGCTTAGTACATTGCAACATCCATGGGAACTCAAGAAGATTTGTGGCTAAGGAAACTTCTTATAGTATTTTTTGGACAATCCTTGGATCCTACTATCATTCACTATGACAACCAGAGTTGTATAAAGTTGTCAGTAAATCTTGTGTTTCATGATAGGTCAAAGCATATAGAAATTCCCTACCATTATGTTAGAGGTATGGTGGAAATGAATGTTATTCAGTTGAGATATGTTAATACAAGTGAACAAATGACATACATTCTTACCAAATCTGTCTCCAAGACATAAGTAGAATACTTTTGAGGTAAGCTTGGTATGGTAGAAAATGTAAACTTATATGAGATTGAGTCTCAACAATGCTAAATTATTGTACTAATATATGTTAAAGATGTTTAATGTGTAAACTCTTTATTGTGTCATGTGTGTGACTCCATGACCTTATGGAGCCTTGTGAACATCATTGAGAGATGATAATTTTTTAATGATGAACACTTATATTATTGATAATTGTAAGGTGACAATCTTACAATAATTACATCAAATCTTAAGTAGTATCAATTGAATGGTGGATATCATGAGATGTGATATACATGGATAAGCCATAATGAATTATATTACTGAGATATTCATGGTGGATATAATGTGACTTAATATCTATGGACATGCCATGAGCTTATATCCTTATGCTAGGTATCATTTGACTTGATACCAATGCACATATACCATAGTGATGGATATTATACTACTATCAGTTGATGGTGAATATCATGTGACATGATATTCTTGGACATGTCATAACTGGTGATATCATGGTGAGGTGATATCTTTCTCTCACAATAAATGGATCTCTTATACTCAATACAAGGATAGGAATGTGCATCCCTGGCTAAGAGGGAGTGTTAAAGGATATAGCTTCAGTCGGATCACTCTAACTGATATTATCAAATATATAAGTGACCCATGGGCCTTGAATATTTGATCTTTATCCTAATTCTATCTAATTATGATTATAAAATTATTATAATTATAATATAATAACAATATACTACTTCGAATTGCATATTGTTCTAATTAAATATTGTTACATGGTAAATGTTGTTAATAATATATGCCTCACGTAGAGGCACGTCTCTACGTGAGACCATCTTGGTCTCACGTAGAGTCGTGTCTCTATGTGAGACACATTGAGAGCATATATTATCAATGTCATCTCATTCATTGAGATACACAATGAACAATACATTAAAGCATACACAACAACATATAGGAATTACCTATCAATATTGAGTATATATATATATATATATATATATATATATATATATATATATATATATATATATATATATATATATATATATATATATATCTCAACACTCATAAATCAATACCATTACATTCGTGATGCTCGAGAAGCATATATCAGTGATACTTGAAGCATATATCATTGATACTTGGATAACATATATCAACGATACTTGTGAAAGTATACACCAACAATATTTATGAAAAATATACATCATCAATAATCAGATTCTTATAGTTCTATATACTTATTATGTTACTGTACATCGGTAGAAATAATTTAAATTCTTCACTTATATAAATCTATTACATTTACATTGAGAACCTACATCATGCCAACACTATAAACCGAAACCAAGAATACATCATGAATAATACAAACCATACTCTAAACCAAAAAAATCTCTAAACATATGAAAATAATCATTCATCACCAAATGATGTGATGAATCCATATCTCTGCCAAAGATCCTACTAAATTGTGTACCCAAGCTCCTAAGTATCATGATAACCATCTTTTAGTTTAAGATCCTATATGGCCCCAACATTATCAAAGAATTCAATGCCAATATATATCAAAGGAAAGAGTAAAAGAACTATCTCCAAACCAAGAAGATATAATATTTCACATCCTTCGTCAATAGAACCAAGATGTCAAACTCTCACTCAATACAAAGACTAAATCCAAGAGATTCACATGACGCCAAAAAAATATTGCAAAAGACCATATATCTAATAAAATATTGTCCATGGCTTACTATACATTATAACATCAATAACTAAGAACCAAAATATCAAACATTATACTGAGTTGTGCATGGCATCATGATCAATATCATTACCAAAAATCAATTGAAAGTGAATAGAGCTTCACATGTATCATAATATATTGCTAAACTTCAAACAGACAACTATATCAACTATTCCCAAAACCCTTTTCTTTATGCTGTCAATATACCAATGGAATAAAAAAAAATTGGATGTATTAACTACAATATTTTGTAGCGACAATGTCGTATGCAGTGCGACCGCCGTCTGCAATGAGAATTCTTGTTGTCGTTCGGTCGGCTCCTTCTCCTGCTACGTCCCACCCTCTGTCGGCTCCTTCTGATGCCTCATCCCATTCTCTTTCTCTGGTTCCCCCTGCCCTGCATGCAAACTCTTCTTCTGCTCGCGTGGGTCTCATTTCCCCGGATAGGGTTGCTGCAAACGGGAAATTTCCAGTTCTTGCCCCTTTTCTGGAGAAGGCGCTTATTTTTCTTTGGTGGATTATGCTCCTCTTCAGCTAGTGCCCTCTTATGAGGTGTTGCCTGGTCCTATGGGGACTAGTTTCCATGATGTGCTATAGGCTAGGTTTTGGCAGTAGATTCTCCTCCTGTCCGGGATACTGTTCCTATGGTTTCTGGACCTCCGGGGATGTCTTTTGCTAACATTGTCTCCAAGCCTTTAGTGGTGGAGAAGTGACCTAGGGTCTCTTCTCAGGTTCCTGTGTGTGGCTCCTTTTCGGTCAAGCTCTTTTCTACAGCTGAGTTAGATTTGGAGAACAACTCAGAAACCTTTAAACATCATGGTCTGATCTATCATTTTAAGGGTTTTTGGAATAGCCTCCCCCTTCTACACAAGTGGATCACTCGTAAATGGGAACCTCTGCTTGCAGATTCGGTTCACATCTTCCCTATGACAAGGGGCTTTTTTATCGCTATGCTTGAAGATTCTTTGTAATATTTTTTTATGGTGGGAGGGTGATAAATTTATGCTCATGATTAAACCCTGGCATCCAAATTTTAATCTCTCATCAAAAGTTTTCAATAAAGTCCCTATATGGTTCAAAATCCTGAACCTCCCTCTTCACCTTTGGCAGGACTCCATGCTTGAGGAGGTGGGGGAGGCCTTGGGGGATTTTTTGATGTTGGATCATGATTCCTACAATATTTATTGTTCCACCTTCACTCATATCTTAGTAGAACTTGTCATTTCAAAGGACCTCCCAGCTAAAATAAATATAGAATCTTCAGTAGGATCTTGGATCCAACAACTTGACTACGAGGGTATTCCCTTCAGATGTCGTAAATGCTTTAAAACTAGCCATGTCTCCTCCCAATCTGGCCTGGAAATTAAGAAAAAGAAATATTCTCCCTCTTACTGGAAGGGAGCTTCTACACAACACTATATTGTTGTGAAAAATTCTTCTCAGGCTGCTAAGAAGGATGATTTTGTTATCCCTCCAGTTGCCCCCTCTATGGTTGCTAGGAATATTTTTGAGACTACTGGTATTATCTCTGCTCGTTCTCAGTTGGTTTCAATTGATGATGGTCATGTTGGGGGTTCTGGGTTTGTTGGTGTTGAACCTTCTTTGACTGTTGTTGTTGGTGGGCATGGGGTTGCTGGTATGGCTAGTGTTTTGGGCCCTTCCTTCCTTGGGTCATTGGTTCCCCCTATTATTAGTCCTTTTGTTGTGGCTTCTAATGGCCCGGTTCTGGATGATTCGTTGGATGTTTCTTTTTTGGGTGTTGGGTCCTCAGCTTTGGGTCTTTTGGGTTGGCAGGATAAGGCTGCTAAGGTTTAAGATGGTTGGGTTACTGTCAAAGGTAAAAATTCCAAAAGATCCTCCTCTTCGTTTGACATGACCCTTCGGTCCCATAATAGGGGGACGAATGGATAGCTCTCTTTCTTATCATTTTTGTTCTCTAATGTTTTATCTTTTGTTGAGTTGTGGGATTTCATGCCGTGTTCCATCCAGGTTGTGGGGGCCTATGGTAAAACCCTCTCTTTGGTTTTGCTCCAATCCGTTTAGTGGGTGTATTTGAATATCTTTTGTGACCTTCTTGTACAGGGTTTTGGGGTCCCTTCAAAACCTATTTTATCCTTAATCGAAAACATACCAATGTAATAATGTGACCAAAAATAAAGCTAACCAAATAAAATCCACATCAATAACGTGGAAAATAGAGATAATTAGGAATAACATGTAGATTTCAAAGAATCAAACACTAGGATCAATGTTAGACCTAGTTTGTTGAAAAGATTCCCATAGGAATAACCATATATCAATAAGAACCCTTCAAGAAGCCATGCAAAGCTATAATTGTCTTCATACAAACCCCTTGATTACATTCTCATCACATATCTACATACCACAGATTTTGGTTAACATGTGAAACCTACAAAATCATCTCCATAAATTTGAAATACAATTCAACATGTAGACATTTACATCAATACGTCATCTAAATAATAGAATAAATGTAGATCTACAAACCCGTTAGTTTTAGAAACAAGGAAACTAAAAACTTATCAAATTGTCCAATAACATTTAGGTCATAGAATAACCAACTACAAAACTCTCAAGAATAAATGACTAATCTAGTGCTTTTCATACGACCAAGGGGTGAAACCAAGAGCCCCACATAAGCACTCCATATTGCTATCCAAATAGTAGGTATTTACACACAATTAGAGAGCACAATGCATACACCCAACATGCACACCCTTTCACTACACATGTCTAGATGGAAATGAACATAACCACCATGCAAGATGAGAGTAACGTATTGCCAGATCTCCAAATCACTATTGTCTAGAAAACAAACACATGACCAACTCCAAGAACACCCATGACCATCAAATACCCACCATAGATCACTTCAATAATATTCCACTAAAAGTTAAATTTTATGGTTTCCTTTTCATATCTCAGCAAAGTAATGTTAACACATAATATCCACTATAGTTCGCAAGCCACCAACAATCTACAAATCCTTCTAAAAGATTCCCACAAGCTTGCTAGGCTAAAATATTAAAATAGAGGAGTAAAAAATAAAACTTAATGAATCCTTCACATATAGGCACACACAAGTTCAAGAAAGTACATGCAACTAAGATATATGCACACGTAAATACATGAAAGCTATGGAGACCATGGAAGCTTTAATACCAAATGCTAGGAAATTATTAGGAATCTCTAATCCAATAAAAGTATTGATGAGATTCAATGCTCAAACTCTCTCCAATGAAAATTTGTTATTGTATGCAAATCTCAAAACTAAATTGTCTCAATACAAAAGCCATGGAGATGTTAATCTTCGTTGTTATGACAAAAACCAACACTTTAATATGCTTAATAAATCTATCTTAGATAAAGATAAAACATCATAGAAATGAACATTACTTCACCATAAGATAGCAGCCATAAAGAAACATAAATCAACAACACATGAAGAACATCTAACACATTATTTACGTTGAGAATCCCTTTCAAGAAAAAAATTACGAATAAGACAGGCTTGTGCTTGTATTATCTTCATTAAACAAATATTACATACAATCCGTCTTTCTCCTCTTTAACCTTCAATCCAATAATTGCATACAAAAATGAACTTTCTCCATGTCAACATCTCAAGCCCTCAATATATAGACTTAGAGAGACGCAAAATACCTTTATAAAACATTATTGTGGTCAAAACAAGATTTCAAAATACCATGACAAAATATCCTCTTATTATGTGACCAATGTGGTTGACGTATTCCCCTTATAGATTATTATTACGTGACCAATCCTTAAAGCATTGATCACGGTTAATGATCTCCGCCACTATCGTAGATATCCTTTGATACTTGGATACAATTACATCTTATGTATAAAGTTTATATATATCAGGAGGTGTCATATTGCTACATTTGTCAAGGTTTATAAAAGTTTATTATATATTTTCTTAGTAATTTTATATATATTTGCTTATACGTTTTGTATATTATTTTATATGTGGTTTGTTATTATGTTAGATAAATGTCAATAATATTATATATATATATATATATATATATATATATATATATATATATATATATATATATATATATATATAATATTATTATATTATATTAAATTAATGATAATATTTTATTGTGTAATTATTATCTATTATACTATATTAGTTAATAATATAATTAGTTTAACAATGAATTGTATCATCATTTATTTTTATTGTTATTACTATTTATATTAAGATCTTGTTATATTACTATTATTTATTTAATTTATTTATTAAATTCTCTTCGGGAGAGGGGACATGATATTATCTTCTTAATGATAAGTTTAAATGACATTAGAGTAACAAATAATTAAAGGATTTACAAGTTGATGACACCTACATCCTAATTGGGAATAAGTATTGTTGTGTTTCAATATGGAAGAATTAAAACCCTCAATGGCATTTTACATTTTCTTGGATTAGCTAGAAATCTGATTTCAATTTTAGAGTTAAATGATTTGGGAATGCATGTAATGTTTTATAAGAACAGTTGTAGATTGGTCAGAAACTTGGTGGTAGTGAGTGACTCCAATAGAAACTCTATTTAAGCTATGGACAGAAATTGAAAAACATATACTAACAAGTGCCACGTAGTGGCTAGTACTTGTCGTATTATTAATTATTAAATAGTTCTAATATAAGTATTATCTAACATTCATTTTAGTTTAATCAAAATTATAATATAAAATAATCATAATAATTATTGATAATTATATTAAATTAAGATATAATTAATTATTTTAATTATAATAATCTAAAATAATAATTATATAGTTAAAAATATTATGCTTAGAGAAATAATTAATTAAAACTAAGGTGATAATATAATTATTAATAATAAAATTATTTATATCTAAAATATAATATTAAGTGATTAATTATTATTTAAAATTTTAAAATAATTATAAATATATTAATCAATCTTATTGTAACTTTTAATTAATATTTTCAGATTTATAATAATCAAATAATAAATTATTCTAATTTTAAAAATATTATATTTATCCTAATATATTATATAATGAACTTATAATTTTGTATTTCCATTTCTATTTAATTTTTGACATAATATAACATAATCTTAAATATAAAAATATATTAAATTATAAAATATTATAAATAAAAATAGAAAATTAAAAGATGGATTGATAAAAGATAATTTTTTTATAAAAAATAGAAAATGTCATTTAATTGTAAGTTAATATTGTATACAAAATAAGTGCCAAAAATGAAGGAATATGCTAAAAAGGTGTCATAAAATTTGCTAATGTTTTTCATTCCCGAAATCTCGTGTTAAGACTCAAATTGGTTTAGCCAATCATATCATCAAAGATTAATTTTTTCAATTTATAAATTTAAAATTTTTATATTTAAACTGCAGAAAATATGTTATTTTTAACAAAATAAAAAATCTACTAAATTGTAATTGGTGCAAACAAGTAGTTTTAATCACTAATTAAAGCAAGAAATTCAAATAATGATGCAATAGCACTTGCTTAGCCTATCGACAAGTACTAATAAATAGTGAGGTACACATCGAATAAATAATACAAAAGCTCAAAGAAAAAAGACACCTTCAATGGAATCCAGCATGCAACAAAATACTTAGCTACCTTATAATTATAGATAAAAAGGCTTACAAAGTCTTTGCACCATAATGATGCACAACAATTCCATTCTCTATTCCTCTACTCCCTGATTCGTTCCAAGCTTTCTATTTAATATATTTTATTAGCTACAAAGAAACACAATGCTAACAAGACTCTCACACTTCATTTTTTAGCAATCACTTTGCAGCAATTTCTTCCTCTCTTCCCACCTCCTTAAAGGCTTAGGAGTTCTCCACTCAAAATCATCATCGCTCTAAGAACAAGGGCCATTTGTTTGTTCATTAGGGGTGCCCACGTAATTTTTAAGGAATTTGACCCCCATAGATTTGGATCCTCCTTCGCCAACAAAAGGCAATCAAGCCATATAAATTACTTATTTCCAAACAAAGCATGATTATACCAACCAGAAAAAATGACTGTCCAAAACCATTGAGTCAGTGGGGACGACAAGATAACTAAGAAACTTATGTAAATTGCGCCTCCATTATCTTTAGTTTTGATTATGGCAAGCAGTAACGACAAACTCACTAGACAATCAGCTTGGGCATAGTGTCAACTTGGTAACCATGGGCATTGTATACTTCCAGGGAAATCTCTAAGGCCTGGCAATCAATATAATATTATTTTATGCAAGGATAAATTGTTATATTTTTTAAGATTGTGCGTGGATTACATGTGATCAATATCTATTTCGCAAAAGTTGTCCAAAGAAAAATCTTGATTGTATCCCTTATTTATTACATTTGCAGGTTTGAACTTGGATGGATAGTATATTAAGGAACATATCCTCACTCCCAACAATCATATGAAATTATTTAAACTACAATCATTTTTGTCTCCGTGAAATATCATAAATCTTCAAATGTAATAGACCATCTACTCACTTTTTTTTGTTTGATTAATAATATACCTCTATTTTATTGCTAAATGAAAATTTAAAAAAATATAATTTTGATATATTTTAATCATAAAATAAAAAATTAGTTTATTCAAATCATTCAACATAAACATAACAAAATTACAAACAAAGGATATACAACAATGAGGTTGCCTACACTTATTACTCCATAAATATTCTTCATGTTGAAAGATATAAATGCAATAATAAAATTGAAAAATTACACAATAGAAAAAATACAAGAAACTTAAAAATATTTTATTGCATTCCTTCTTCATTACATTCTTATAATACATTTCCACACAAATAGATTTAATGATTTAATCAAAATCTCCAACCACCTAAAAACTAGTATAAATTTATTAATAATTTTTTTTTAATTATCTTCCTTTGTCTTGTAACTTTTTTCCTTATTAACTTTTTCTAATTATTTTTCAAGATTGTAAATTTTAACTAAAAATTTATATTTTTCCTTCACCCTTTCTTTAATAATTGTTATATTTTTTAATTGTCTTTTTTCATTTTCATTAATTCTTCTTTTAAAACATCTATATCACAAATTGATTTTTTCTCCTATCTTTTTCAGTGAAATAAACTTTTGACAAACACCTTATAATATCAATTACACCTTTTTTACCTTATATACCCTTATTACTCCCAAATATAACTTTAAGTCCTAATTTTGCATTAAAATGTTAAAATTATACCTTATATCTAAATTTCCAAATATTCTAGTAATAATACACTAGCCCAAATATATTTTCCCATGTAAAAAAACTAGAGTTCAATAATGGTGATAAGAAAGCTTCATTAAACATTTGACCCTTCCCTCAAAATATACAAAGTTTACTTTGGATTTTCTTCACACATATTGCATCTCCTTCAAATGCATTGGCTTCATTAAATACTTGCCACTTCGATCTCTTTGATAGCAATTTTACAAACTGGAAAACAACAATCTTTGTCTTCAAACAACGATTTTTTTTTTTTACTTCAAGACACCAATGTAAAATAGAAACTACAAATCATTTTCTTTAATTACAACATTCTCTTTTCCATGGGGCCACAAATCCTCTACTTGTCACTCCCACATGCAGCGATCCCATGCCCCGCGCCCTTCCGACAAGGGAAGAGATTTTCAATGTCGTCACTCCATTTCACCACCTTGGGGTGGTTCTGCGACTAGATGGCCCATTGTTGATGCTAGTCCCTCTACTCCTAGCAATATTGTTTGGGGTTCAGGTGAAGATTTTGGGTGGCCCAACGCTTTCGAATAATGGCTCTCATTGGCTATATCTCCCACCAAGAAGGATGAAGAAGAAGAAGATATAGATGTTGTCTAGTCCCTTCAAAACCCTAATCTTGACCTCGTTGATGTATGTGAGAAGAAGGATGATCAAATTCGTCCTTCTACGAGCACTGCACTAGGCGCTTACCAAAATTTTAGATTTTTGCTAGTTTCGGTCTTGGCCATGTTATTTTCTTTCTATGGCTTTTTGGGTTTCCCCTGCATGACTCTCGAGGAGTAACTATGTCCTTCGTCATTTTTTTGTGAATAGTGCATTATACTTTTTAATTAATGGAAATAGACTATTCATAAAGAAAAAAAAGTGGGAGTAAGTACCAATTGAAGTAACGAAGATAGATAAGGATTGAGACATGAACCAAGCCTAGAAAAAACCATGCTGCTCATTGATGTGTAATTAGATTGAAGATATTCTCATAAAAAAAACCCAATACAAAGTAAAAAATAACATTAATATGCAAACCTCACCATTACAATGAAATGTTTTTTTAGTTTGCAGTCATTAGAATGTTGTGATGGTTAAGTTGTGTTATCGTTCTTGTCGAGTCAAGCTTCAAACCCCACTAGGGTGCTATTGTTGAATGCTTAAATGAGGAAGAGGTCCTCTGTTTGTGACCTCACTAATTCATATCTCCTAGTCAAAAGCATTTACCCCAATTGTCGATCAATTTTTAGCTTTTTTGGTTCATAATTGGTCCAATTGTACACCACTACTAAGATATTTGTGCACAACCACTAAGACATTTGCCCATAAATACTAGCAATTTTGAGTACACGATTATTAGGGAAACTTTAAGTAGGTATTGGGCGACACTTTGAATGACCACTTTTTGACCCTTTGATGCTTATCAAATTCTACAGGAGCATCATTATTACCCAAAAGCCATCAAATATTTTTTAAGTAGTTAAGTCGTAGATATAGATAACCTCAAAAAAATTGTCAAAATCTGAAGTGTAATTTAGACTTTCTAAATCCCTGAAGTTAGCCTCAATGACTACTAGTAATCTTCTCCTAAAATAAATTTTTATTTAAAAAAAAGAAAGAAAAGGAAAGTTTTTTTTAAGGGGCTATTTTTTTTTTAAAGATAGACATAAATGTCCACAAACTTTTTGACGAAAATGGAATAAAAAATTTGAAAAGAAAATCACCAACTCAAACCCAAATATTCAAAGCAAATAAAACACCAGAAATCACACTATCGAGCTCATGGTTCAATGGCAGGGTGCCAAAACCTTCTCCTTTAGTACTGCCGCCATACGACAATCAACCCTTAACAACAATTCTGGAACGTCAAATGCCATCTGTGGTCAGTTGACAACACTTTGCAGGCGTGGGTTACTGAAAGAAGCACTAGATGTTCTCCATGATACGGACCATAAACACCTTAAGCTCAGTTGCTTCACATATGCATCTCTTCTGCAACTGTGCCTTGACAAGAGATCCTTACCAGGTGCAAAAAGAGTCCATGCCCATCTAACCGAAACAGGATTCAGCACAATTTTTTATCTGTCTCACAAACTTGTAGTTTTGTATGCCAAGCTTGGGAGTCTGCAAGATGCTAGATTAGTGTTACAGAATATGGAGGTGAAGAATGTGGCTTCTTGGACTAGCATGATTCAGGCTTATTCGAAGCATGGCGATGATGAAGAGGCCTTGTCTATGTTTTGCAAAATGCAAGCGAATGGGATTCAACCTGATCACTTTACCTTCGCAACTGTTTTACCAGTTTGCGCCAATTCGGTAGCCATCGAAGAAGGGAAACAGATGCATGGGCATATAATCAGGAAGGGTTTTGAATCTGATGTGTTTGTTGGTAGTGCTCTTGTTGACATGTACGCGAAGTGTGGGTACATTGAGAATGCACGCAAAGTGTTTGACGAAATGCCTAAACGAAATGTGGTTTCGTGGACTGCTATAGTTGCAGGATATGCACAAACTGGTGATGTGGATCAGGCCATGGAGCTCTTTGAGATAATGCCTGAAAAAGATGTATATTCGTGGAGTGTCATGTTTACTGCATACGCCCATGCAGGGTATATGGATAAGGCTTTAGAGCTCTTTCAAAAAACACCAATTCAGAATGCGGTTTTCTGGAATGCCATGATTGCAGGGTATGCATCTCTTCTGCAACTGTGTCTTGAGAAGAAATCCTTACCATGTGCAAAAAGAGTCCACACCCATCTAACCGTAACAGGATTCAGCACAAATTTTTATCTGGCTCACAAACTTGTAGTTTTGTATGCTAAGCTCGGGAGTCTGCAAGATGCTAGATTAGTTTTGGATAACATGGAGGTGAAGAATATGGCTTGTTGGACTAACATGATTCAAGCTTATTCAAAGCATGGCGATGATGAAGAGGCTTTGGGAATGTTCTGCAAAATGCAAGGGAATGGGATTCGGATCGATCACTTTACCTTCGCAGCTGTCTTACCAGTTTGCGCCAATTTGGTAGCCTTTGAAGAAGGGAAACAGATACATGGACATATAATCAAGAGGGGTTTTGAATCTGATGTTTTTGTTGGTAGTGCTCTTGTTGACATGTTTGCAAAGTGTGGGGAAATTGAGGACGCACGTAAAGTGTTTGACAAAATGCCTAATCGAAATGTGGTTTCGTGGACTGCTACAGCTGCAGGATATGCACAAATTGGGTACGTGGATCAGGCCATGGAGCTCTTTGAGATAATGCCTGAACAAAATGTATATTCGTGGAGTGTCATGATTACTGCATATACCCATGCAGGATGTATGAATAAGGCTTTAGAGCTCTTTCGAAAAACACCAATTCAGACGGTGGTTTTATGGAATGCCATGATTGCAGGGTATGCACAGAATAGGAAGTTTAGTGAAGCCCTGAAGTTCTATCGAGAAATGCAATTGAGAAATGCGAGGGCTAACCATGTGACCTTTGCGAGTCTTCTTAGCGCATGTGCTAACTTGGCAGCTCTCCACAGGGGGAAGGAGATTCATGGGAGAGTTGTCAGATGTAGACTTCCATTTGATATGTTTGTATGGAATTGCCTCATAGACATGTATGCTAAATGTGGTTGCATTAATGATGCATGGAAATTGTTTGACAAAATGACTACTAGAAATGTGGTATCATGGACTACAATGATTGTAGGATATGCCAAGCATGGCTATGCGAAGGAAGCACTCCAGCTTTTTTATGAAATGCAACAATCTGGCACAAAGCCGAACACTATCACCTTTGTTGGTGTTTTGTATGCTTGTTGCCGTGCAGGACTAGTGGATGATGGCAAACACTATTTCAATTGCATGACTCAAGATTATAACCTCATTCCTACCATTGAGCACTATTATTGTATGGTTGATCTTCTTGGTCAAGCTGGGCGCTTGGATGAAGCAATCAGCTTTATCAACAGCTTGCCAATGGAGCCTGAAGAGATCATACCAAGATAGAGTTGGGAGAATATGTTGCCAAATGCCTTTTTGAGTAGAAATCTGGAATTGCTGCACATTATGTGCACTTGTCAAACAATCAGTGCTAAATTGCCAAATGGGATGATGCAAAAATCATTTGCAAGTTATTGAAGGACAAAAGGGTTAAGAAATTGCGAAGCTGAAGCTGGATTAAGATTAATAATGAAGAGCATGCTAAATCATACATATGAAATCAGGGAGTTTTCTGTCAGATGAAAGAGGAAATAATGCGCGCTATGTGCAGTTTTCAAACATCCATGCTGAAGCTGCCATGTGGGATGGTATGGAAAGTGGTTGAAGATCTATAAACAGCAGGCTGAAGAAAATACGAAGTTGCAGCTGGATTGTGATTATTAACAAGGTGCATGATTTTTCACATGAGATGGATCATGTTATAAAATTTGGGAGGTTGTCTTTCAGATGAAAGAAGAATTGAATTACAAAATCTATTCTACGGTTAATGAACAGGAACATTTATGCTTGAATAACTTTTTCATTGTGCATGTTATCTTTTGCCAACTTGATTCATAACTTCAACCACAATAGCCATTTGATAATATAATGATTTTTTTTCATGTAGGAACATTTATGCTTGAATAACTTTTTCATTGTGCCTATTATCTTTTGCCAACTTGATCCATAACTTAAACCAAAATCTTATTTTGCCAACTCGATCCATAAGTCCAACCACAGTCTATATTCATGTATCTTGACATAGATTCATTCTTCAATTCTTTGTTTGAACGTGTCTTTTCACAATGGTTTTTCAATCCACATAAGATAGATAGATGTAAATCCCAACACTTATCTTTTACATGTCCTTTCTTGTTACAATAAGAAAATTGTATTTTTTGAATTAATTTGCATGAACTTGTAACATATGTGACACTATTTCCTATACATGTGACATACCCTAGGCGTTCATACATTTGCTCTTTGATACAGGCTTTTGGAACACCTATTTCTCACATCCCTATCAATGATAGCCATGTTGAACAGTGCAGGGAAGAAAAAATAATCAATAAAATAATGAAAAGGATAAAAGAAGCACGCTAGTGAAAGCATGGGCAACCATTAATTGAATCAGACTGTTCATAGAGAATATCATGGACCAAAATATGGGCTCATAATGTGGGCATTAATGGTGGCAAGACATTCACAAATGGGTTTGTTGAAATTGTAGTGAAAAATTTAATAGAGGCAAATAGTAGATGAAAAGCCAGAATGTACAACCTTTGCCAATATCCTACCTACCTGTGCAATGACAGCTTTTTGATCAGACATGGAGGTGAAATGGACAATGAGAATATGGTGAAGACAGAGGCACCCCTTGCAGAATTTATGCTATGTTTTATTGGGGAGAGTGATTGGAGAAAAGTGAAGGGTAAGAACAGAGAATGGAATATGCCTTATTCACAAAACATGTCTTCTAAATGAGCTGAAAATATTTTGCAAATATATGCTATTATCCTTCAATGGATTGCAGTTTTCAGAAGTTTAATAATACAATTGAGTAAATGAGAGGGTTTGTACTCAACTTGCGGCATTTTCTGCCCAGAGATGTTCTTCTTTGTTTCCACAACATTATGACAGAGAGGCAAAAATGGTGGTGACAGAGCAGTGGGCGTTTCAACTAAAGTTGAACTGGTTGACAGGAGAGTCCAAATTTCTCCCTCTAAACTTCAATCATAGTAAACCTCAGCACAAAGGAAACAATTTCATGAGAACAAGATTAGAGAATGTTGTGTATTAAAACTATAGGCGAGTCAATACTATTAAAAATTGTTGTTTTTCTTCCTCTATGCGGTACTATTCACAAAATTGCTTAGAGACTAGTTATGTAATTAAATTTTCAACATTTCGGTGAACCTAACTTGGTTTTACCAAAATATTAGTGTTTATAGTAAATTAATAGGTGTTATAAAAAGAATTCTAAGTCCATATTTATGCGTAGAGATATTTAATGGATGTCATTTTTCGTGATTGTTATAATGTATATACATATAGATAAGAAGTCATGGTTTTGACTATATATAAATTGGTCAATACTAGAAAGTAAAATCTGCATAATTTCATATTAGAGAACCATGAGTTGCTTCTAACAAAATTAGATTGAGAAGAGACTATATGTCATGACACAGACTTGTAAGCACAATATTGCTCTAAATATAGGTAAATTTATATCCTAGCAATAATAGGTAGTAAGCATAAATCTCATTTTTCGTGATTGTTATTATGTATATACATATAGATAAGAAGCCGTGATTTTGTCATAGATAAATTAGTCGATGCAAGAAAGTGAAATCTACATAATTTCATATTACATAATCATGAGTTGCTTCTAACAAAATTAAATTGAGAAGAGACTATATGTCATGACATGGACTTGTAAGCACAATATTGCTCTGAACATAGGTAAATTTATATCCTAGCAATAGTAGGTATTAAGCACTTAATTATAAGACATGTCGCCTTTGAGACCAATTAGACATGCAATAGATAAATATGTGTTTTTTAATTATGATAGATGAAATCCAAAGGTTGATAATGTTTAATATTACAAAACACATCTTCATATGATGAATTAATAACTAGAGTGTTTTCACCTACCTTGAGTATGACTATGGTGTGAATTATACTTAAAGAAGGTTCATACTTTTCCAATTTATGTCTTTTAAAGACTAAAAGATTGTTACCTAGCCTTAACGCCGCAATGTTCAATCAATAAAAATGTGACAATATAATATGGTTATAATACTTATTTCCATCAATCATACATGTAACCTTTCATTCTTAGAAGAAGTGAATGAAGATGTTATAAAGAATTAGTTGACTCCTTATGTATATCACCATGATAGTATCTAAAATTACAAGTAGCATTAAATTATAAATGTCAAGTGCAAAATTTTATTTAGTCCAAGAACCAAATATTATAGGAGTAATGTGTTATAGAATAAGGAAGATGAAACTAGAATGTCAAGAATATTATTACCACTAATATTGCGGAGTGTATTTCTCATATAAAGACATGAGCCTAGCATTCCCAATTACCTCAAGTGTGACTTAAACATTGATCATGCTTGATGCAAGTTTGTAAACATGGGTATGCCTATGAGAATCAAATGTAATTGAAGTGACTATATTAGGATGATGCTCTATATACTTTTATGATATTTGATATCATTGAACCTTATTGAAGTGGGATGCTACTTGAAGACGTAGAGAGGCTTTAAAATTTAATCTTGCTATTATCATTATTATGACTACATGGTATTTATTGACCTCTTAAGTACATCAAACTTGATCTAGAGGAACTATCATAGGAACTAGGAAAGGGTATTATTATTGTGTTGGATGATCGTGTTAGCATAAATGTTGATGGTATTCCTATGGGGGAGTATAACAATAATGATAGAGGCATGCTGCATTGGTTGTGTGTTGCGTTCATGACAAACTTTTTCATTGATGGAAACATATGCTATTGACTGGATTGTTTAGGAGCCTGCATAAGAGGTTGCAGAGAATTGTACAGACACCTTACAAAAAATCAACACATGCGAACTTAAATGGAGACCTCTTATGATGACTTGGGTCATCATTCGTGATCGCACATACTTATGAGTTGATCTGACAGAGTTATGACTGAATTACTGATGACTAGTTTTCAGGAGACAAAAATCATGTTCTCACAGAGTTAATGGCAAAACTTTGTGGATAGTACTCATGATTGCTTGAGTTATGACACACGGACATAGGTTCATGTTGGACATTGGCTTGAGATTTTATTGTGATCATATGGCATCATGATCATATAGGTGATTTCATCTATTGCATGTACATTGGTGAAGACCTAATTGAAGGTTGACTTGGAACACGCTTTAAGTAATATGATATGTGAGCTTAATCAACAGATGTAAATGATTAATTGATGTAACATTGTAAGAGATGTCGTGTGCATCTTCGCATAGGTCCATTGGTATTTTGTAAATAGGATTTATCCTATTAAGGCCGACTTGGATATAATTACTGTAACTTATATTTAAGGATTGAATTCCTTGGAAAATAAGTGTATCATGGTATATGCGATATGCAGAGGTAAATGTGAGATTAATGTTGCATTGGGTACTGTTTGTAGAATAGTAGTTGTGCACTTTGGCACAAGGTGGAGCTTTCTTAGTAGTGTTTGAAGGCTGGAAGTAGTTTCATAACAGAATTAACTCAGACTTGAAGGTGTAAGGTTTGGAAAACCCAAGGGTGGCTTTTACTCTCAAATCTCTTGATCATGTTGATGTATTGTACGTCCCTAATAGGGTTTGATTGCCTTTAACAGGGCTGGAATCCTAACAGGGTCGATTCCTTAATTGGAATCACATTGTAAAGACTCATAACAGGGTATGTCCTTTAACCAATACCTGCCTATTGTAATACTCGGCTCCTAACATGGTCATAACTCTTATCAGGGTTAGTATACCTATAGTGCAGATGTTTGTGGGTACCATCCCCACCAGGGTTTTTCCCTTAACAGGGTTTTCCTCGAGAAAAAATATTGGTGTTCATATGTATGTGTGTTATTATTGCATTCGCTTTTTAGTTCAGTGTTTTTCTTTAAGGAATAAGTTTGAAGTAAAAGTTTGAGTACATTGTATTGGCATCAATTGATTCACCCCCCCCCCCCCCCACTCTCAATTGATTGGGACATTGTTATTCTAACAATTGGTATTAGATATTTTGGTCCTCGATCAAGAAGCTTAACAAATTGAGGTAAAGATCAGAATGACCTTATGTTAGGAATAACAATCCACAGTACAACTAAGAGGAGGGGGTGAATTAGTTGTATGATAGATTATTAAACTTTAAACTTTGTATAGTAGTAATATCAGATCCAATGAACACAATGAATGCGAACACAACAACACAATATTTTGGTTTCGGGGAAATCCTATTAAAGGTAAAAACCCTAGTGGGAATTAGCACCCACAAATGATGTATTGAGAGTATAGTATCCTTGTTAGAAGATTTAGCCCTGTTGGGAGCTTATTCAAACAGTATAGTACATAGTCCTTTTTAGAGGACAGACCCTGTTAGGAGTCAAGAAGAAAGGGAGGGCTCACTGCCCAAAGAAGGTTAAATCCACCTTCAGAACCGATTGTTTGCAACACAGGTGTATATGAAGAAATACACAATCTTTTAAATTGTTTAGCAGCAACAGTCTTTGCTTGATCAGTCCCAATGAATTCCACCAGTAAACCTTTTCCCTACATACAACAAACACAAGCTCGCAGCTTTCTCAACCTCTTTATATCACCTTTTCCACATCCATGTCTTTTCCAAAGAAAAGACCTTTCATTTATACCTTATTACAATTCACATGATCAGGTCAGCCTATAAGCCTTTCCTAATTACAAACAATTACATAAACCCTTGCTAAGATATACATAGTATCTAAAACAAGTATACAATGATTACATTACAATATTTAAGGACCAACATCCTTATTTTATGTTTCCCAAACAAAACATGCGCTACATCTACTAAGTCGGCTTCCAAATAGGTCTTCTCAAGAACACACACCACAACTGACGTCACCAATCATTCTGTACCTTGCATTGACCAATAAACATCCTTTAGTACCTTGTCTTTCATCCCTCAATGATGCAATGCAGGCAAGGAGGATCCAATTAAGGATTGTCCCTACAAGCAGCAAACACCAAAAATGTGAAATAACACAACAAGATCTGAATCTTAATCAATTTTCCATTAACATGCCCGGTTGTAAGGCCTTCCAGGTTAGGGCCAATTACAAACAATGGTAATTCTGCAAGATCAACCAAGATCCAATACAACACTAACACCAGCTAGTTTAGTTCTGAGATAAATCAGAACTGATAGAAACCCTAAGGCAGATCTAAACTTATGCTCGCAAGCCACCAAGCAATCTCCTTGTCTCCAAGCATGCAAACCAGTAGCTTTGCCAATGCTATCAAATAAGAATCTGATCTACTAGATCTCACAGGATCTTTTCCACAACTTCATTTTTTTGACCTCTCAGATCTTCTTATGATCTCCCTTGATCGCCCCTAAACAACTACCCAAACATCCCTTTAAATACTAATCTTCAGCCACTGGTCGACTAGAAGAAATAATTAACTCCTAAGCCAAGTCGGCTTCTACTACAAACAAATATTAAATGCAACAATGGTCGGCTCTCAAATAGCCTTACAAACATTTAATTCTCTATGTCGGCCTCAACCACTACATAGGAGAATCCAACAAAAGCTACCAACAATAAATGCACCAAGTCGTCCAAGAAAATCTTTAAGAACTCTAGTCGGTAAGCTACAACTACCGAGCACCAGTGAATTAACCAAACATGTCAAGCATCATCGAGTAACACTTTCACCGAGCGCCAGAGATTACCGAGTTCCTTCAGAGACCGAGCGTCCTTCCTTAACTGAGACCATCGGTTAAAGCTGCAACCGAGTAACACATAACCAAAATAACTCACCACCATGCAGATTTGTTGAATACCAAGAATGCCCCTGCATCAGACACCCCAAGTTCGAAAAGATGTTCATATGTGAGAGGAACATCTTCCAGGATTCAACACATAAATCCCAAACTGATTCTTCACATACATGTCCTCCACCTTTCCACTTTGCATACTCTTCCACTTATTCTTTCTTTGTCTCTTCAAGTATTTCCTTGATAATGCACAAGCCTTTTCTCCACATTGACCATCCAACCTCTCAGGATTCAACAACTCAACTCAGTTACCAAAACTTAGGTTACTCCTACCGAGCGTTGTATCCAGCAAAGGCATCAAGGAAAACTTCATGTCATCCTTCTCAACAGTGAACACATTTTTGACACAGTCATACATAGCTCTGCAATCATATTGTCAAGGTCTACCGAGCAATATATCACAAATATTCATCTCAACAATGTCACACAACACTTGATCCTTATACTGGCCAATCTGAAAATCAATAAGGCACTATTCCCTAACTTCCAAAGCATGAACATCTTGTAACTAGCCAATCCTATAAGGATAAGGATGTCAAACTCTCTTCAAACCAAGTTTCTGAACTACCTCCTCAACGACAAGGTTTTCAGTACTACCACTATCAACAATAATATCACAGAGTTTACCTTCTAACTTGCACCGAGTCCTGAACAAGTTACTCCTCTAACAAGGTTCCACCTTTGCACCAAGCAATGTTCGTCGAACCAGTAAGTCTCAGATTTAGGTTCATTTTGTACTTCCTCATTCACCATAGCAGTCTGTCAGTCACCAAGCTTCTTCTATTGAGTACACTCAAAAGAACGATGGCCTTCACCTCCACAGTTGTAACAAGTACCTATAAAGATAACCTTCCCTATCTTCTTCTTCGATTCCATAGGTTTTAGTTCATCTTCTGCAGTCGGTTGGTCTATCACTGAGTGATCAACCTTCTCCTTTCCTCGGGGATTACTATGTTGTTTCCTCTTCAACTTATCTTCTGCCTTCAAAGCATATTGATAAGCATCTTCAACTGATTCAATCTTCAGCATTCCAAGCTCATCTTGGATATTGAATTTCAGACCATTCACATATCGAGCTACCTTTTCCTTACCAAGTTCTCTATGTCTAGATCAAATAGTAAGCTTGTAGAACTCCACAGTATAGTCCTCAACAGTCAAATCCTTTTGCTTCAGATTCTGCAACTTCTTAAACAAGTCAAGCTCATAGTTAGTAGGTATGAACTTAGCTTTCAACTTAGTCACCATCAACCTCCACCGATTGATCTTCATTTCACCTTCATCCTCCCTTTCTCTTTGTAGTTCTTTCCACCAAAGAGCAACATGGCCTTTCAATTTTGTCTGTGCTTATCTCACCCTAAGAGGATCTTCAATTTCTTCAAGCTCAAAGAAGTCTTCTAATTCACCAATCCAGTCAATCAAATTCTCAAGCTTCAAAGTACCAACGAAATTAGAAATAGAAACTTACATTCAATAACTATTACTTAACCGAGCTCCAGATCTATGCAACCGACCAGTTCTATCTTCACCAAATCTATCTCTTCAGTCATCACCACTAGATCCAGCAGGTTCAAAGTCTTCAACAGCTTCCTCATAGCCATCTTCAGCACCGAGATTCCTTGGCATACCACCAACATTTCTCATGATCTTAGCAATCATGTCTGTCTTCATCAACTCTATCTCGGATTTGACATCGGATCTAATTTTATCTGAAATCTTTGATTCCACGGCATCACAAAGATCTGCAATTGCTCTAGGGTCCAATCTTCTTAGAGGCATCCTTCAAGATCTTTGAAAATCCCAAAGCAACAATCACCAACAGGGTCTTGGTGCAAACTATCTCAACTCGAAGATCAATTCACACACTCAAGATCAACTCATGTTGATACCACCTATCACAGTGCAGGCAAGGAGGATCCAAATAAGGATTGTCCCTACAAGCAACAAACACCAAAAATGTGGAATAACACAACAAGATCTGAATCTTAATCAATTTTCCATTAACATGCCTGGCTGTAAGGCCTTCCAAGTTAGGGTCAGTTACAAACAATGGTAATTTTGCAAGATCAACCAAGATCCAATACAACACTAACACCAACTAGTTCAGTTCTGAGATAAATCAAAAACTGATGGAAACCCTAAGGTAGATCTAAACTTGTGCTTGCAAGCCACTAAGAAATCTCCTTGTCTCCAAGGATGCAAACCACTAGCTCTGCCAATGTTATCAGATAAGAATCTGATCTGCTAAATCTCAAAAGATCTTTTACACAACTTCACTTTTTCTGACCTCTCAGATCTACTTCTGATCTTCCTTGATCACCCCTAAACAACAACCCAAACACCCCTTTAAATACTAATCTTCAGCCACAGGTCAGCTAGAATAAACAATTAACTCCTAAGCCAAGTCGGCTTCTACTACAAACAAATATTAAATGTAACAATGGTCGGCTCTCAAATAGCCTTACAAACATTTAATTCTCTATATCAGCCGCATCCACTACATAGGAGAATCCAACAAAAGCTACCAATAATAAATGCACCAAGTCGGCCAAGAAAATCTTCAAGAACTCCAATCGGTAAGCCACAACTACCGAGCACCAATGAATTAATCGGGCATGCCAAGCATCATCGAGCACTATGTCGACTGAGACAAGCATCACCGAGTAACACTTTCACCAAGTGCTAGAGATTACCGAGTTCCTTCAGAGACCGAGCCTCCTTCCTTAACTGAGACCGTCGGTTAAAGTTGCAACCAAGTAACACATAACCAAAATAACTCACTATCATGTAGATTTTTTGAATACCAAGAATGCCCCTACATCACTCAAGCTCGCATACCTTGAATCCATATCATCTGGAAGATATACCAGAGACACATAAACTAACTCTATCATTTCCCATTGTCACAGTCTAGTGACCAGTCTTCACCAAAACATCTGTAACTCATCCAATATGAAACATTGCATGATGCAATCTTGGATATAAGATCACAACACCTTCTGGAACTCTCATCTGTCTTCGCAGCATCTGGAACATTTGTGCAGTGTTTGTATATTGTCATAGTCAGCCTGTATTCTTCTCTGAGACATATTTTGACATCAGTGAAAAATCACAAATGACAATAGTATGAATGCTCATTCAATAATGTAGTGATTAAACATATTAAATGTCTCAATCACCTCCCCATGCATTAGCAATATCTAACAATCTTCCCCTTTGGCATTGATGTCAACATATGGGAAAATCCATCATCCCAAAGTTATATCAATCCAAAGTTCTGTAACCAAACAATACCACATGCAGTCTCCCCATACAGTAGGGATTTTCTCATAGCAACACTCCCCCTTTGACATGAATGGCAAAGGGTTCCATGAGTCATCAACTGTTTTCCAACAACCTTCTTCCAAGATCACTCCCCCTGAGGAGTAGATCCCTACATCCAGTCCAGAATATGATAAGGCTCTGAAAACCTCTGGACTGATGCATCTCTGCATCAATTAGTTCTGACTAGGAGGGGCTTGAACCCCTAGCATACCTCTAAGATATTCAAAGGTATCTTTTGGCAATGGTTTTGTAAAGATGTCTGCAATCTATTTCTTTGTGTTGATGTATTCTAACTTTATTTCCTTTTCTACCACTTTGTCTCTCAGAAAGTGATACTTGATAGAAATATGTTTAGTCTTAGAGTGCATCACTGGATTCTTTGACATATTCATTGTACTGGTGTTATCACAATGGATAACCACTGGCTCATCAAAACTGATTCTCATATCCTTCAACATTTGCTTCATCCAGAAAAATTGAGTGCAGTTTATAGCAGCAGCAACATACTTTGATTCCGCAATGGATTGAGCTATACAATCTTGCTTCTTACTCAACCATGAAACCAACTTTTTCCCAAGGAAAAATGCACCACCGCTAGTACTTTTTCTGTCATCAATGCTACCTTCCCAATCAGCATTAGTATAAGCATGAAGTTCAAAACTATCTTTCCTATCATACCACGGGCCATATTCAACTGTTCCTTGTAGATATCTGAATATCCTCTTCACAGTAGCTAGATGTGTCTCTTTTGGTTCTACCTTATATCTAGCCACAATCCCAACAGCATTAGTAATATCTGGTCTGGTGTGAGTCAGATATTGTAATCCTCCAACCATTGATCTGAGGAACATTATGTGATTCATCATTAATTGTCAACTTGTTACCAGTTACCATAGGTGTTCCAACTGGTTTGCAGTCTTCCATTCCAAACTTTTTCAACATTTCTTTAAGATATTTAGTTTGAGAGATAAAAATGTCATCTTTGTTCTAAATTATTTGCAGTCCAAGAAAGAATCTTATTTCACCTATCATGGACATCTCAAATTCATTTTGCATTTCTCTAGATAATTTCTCACATAGATCATCATTTCCTCCAAAGATAATATCATCAACAAAGACTTCTATTATCACTACTCCATCTCTACTAGTTCTTAGGTACAAATTATTGTTAGCATTACCTTTTCTGAATCCAAGCCAAAGTAGATATTTGTCTAACCTTGCATACCAAGCTCTTGGAGCTCGCTTTAGTCCATACAAATCTTTCTTCAACTTACACACCATGTCCTTGTCTTTGCATAGATGAAATCCATCAGGTTGTTCTATATACACTTCCTCCTCAAGATCCCCATTTAGGAATGTTGATTTTACATCCATCTAATACACTTTGAAGTTTTTGTGTTCAACATAAGCTAAGAATAGCCTTACAACTTCTATCCTAGCAATAGGAGCAAATGTTTCTTCAAAGTCTATACTTTCTTGTTGTGAATAGCCTTTACATACCATTCTTGCCTTGTTTCTTACCACAGTTCCTTCTTCATTCATTTTATTTCTGAAAACCTATTTAGTTCCTATCACATTTTTGTTCTTAGGTCTAGGAACCAATTCCCAAGTGTCATTCTTCTTTATCTAATCTAATTCTTCTTTCATAGCATTTATCCAAAAAAATTCTTTGCAAGCTTCATCTGTATTTTTTGGTTCAACTTGAGAAATCAAACAAATTTCTTCTCTAACTTTTGATCTAGTTAGTATTCTTTGATTAGAATTGCCAACAATTTAATTTTCAAGATGATTGTTTCTGACATACCTTGGTGTTTTAGGTGTCATAATAGCCTCACTTGTGACAACATCACAAGCCTCTTTTTCACTTTCTACCTCAACAAGTTCTTTTCCGTCTATAGCAGTAGTAGCTTCTTTGATCTCTGTAATCTGATTACTATTATACATTCTTTCTTGTATCTAAAACTTTTCATTTATCCTTACATTGTTACTTTCAATCATCTTTCTCAATCTTAGATTGAAACATTTATAAGCCTTTCTCTTGGTAGAATAACCAAAAAATATTCCTTCATCATTTCTAGCATCAAACTTTCCTATCTCATCATCTCTCTTGATATAACACTTACAACCAAATATTCTGAAATATTTTACACTAGGAGCATGATCAAACCATAATTCATAAGGAGTTTTACTTGTACCTTCTCTGATTTGAATTATATTCAATGTATACACTAATGTCCCAACAACTTCTCTCTAATGCACATGAGATACATTTCCTTCAATCAACATTGTCCTAGTAGCATCAAGTATGGTCTTGTTCCTTCGCTCTGCTATCCCATTCTGTTGTGGAGTCCTAAGAGTAGATGTTTGTCTCTTTATTCCACGTATTTTGCAGTATGAATTAAATAGATCTGAAGTAAACCCTCCACCTCTTTCTAACCTCAGACACTTAATCTTTAAACCTGATTCATTTTCTACCTTTTCTTTGAACAACTTGAATTTATCAAATGCTTCTAATTTTTCTTTCAAATAAGTAACCCACATCATTCTAGAAAAGTCATCAACAAAAAGTATGAAATACCTTTCACCATAGTATGATTTTGTCCTTGTAGGTCCACATAGGTCTATATGTACCAGCTCCAACTTCTCTTTTGATGTATATACTTTGCTTTTGTAACTGCTTCTAGCCTATTTTCCCATGACACATTCTCTATAAACAGTGTTAGATGGTTTTGTATTCTTCAGCAAATCTCTTACTGCATTAGTCATACTTGCCTTTACAATGTTATCAAAATTAACATGACAAAATCTTCTATGTCATAACCAACTATCATCCACCTTCGCAACAAAATAGGAGGCTCCATATGTATTTAATTCAAATAAATTACCTCTAGATTTAGTGTCAGTTGCAATCAACTTGCCTACCTTACTTCTGATAAAATATTTACCATTTTCAAAACTTAATTGAAACTCTTTATCCATTAACCGTCCAACACTCAACAAGTTATGTTTCAGTCCTTCAACAAGCAGCACATTATCTGTATTAGTCTTTCCATCTAGAGTAATAGATCCTACTGTGATAGGTTTAGGAAGATTATCTCCAAACCTCACAACACCACCATCATACCTTACTAGTTTAACAAACTTGTTTTTATCTCCAGTCATATGTTGTGAACAACCATTGTCTATTATCCATTCAGTTTTCTTGTCAACATGAGATACTAAGGATTTTTCCTCATCCATTGGTTCATCTCTAATAGAAACAAATCATATTTCTTCATAATCTAAATCATCATCATCTGAAATGCCTTCACTAGCATAATAACATTCTTTGTCCTTTTTAAACTTGAAAAAATTAGGTTTATACTTAGGAACTCTTGTAGGACATCTAGATGCAAAATGACCTACCTTATTGCATGAAAAATATTTCAAAGGTAACTTGCCTTCAAATTTTCCCTTACCTCTCTTTTCTCTTCTAGCAATTAGTGCAACAAGTTCATCCATCTTTTTTTCTTCTGCCATTATCTGTTCCCATTCCTTAGCATACTCACCAAGCTCATCTTTTAGGTCTTGATTGTTGGTGCTCGGAAGTGCAAACATTTTCTTGTGTGCAAATGCTTTGAATGTCAATTCAACTTTAGGTACAGATTCTCCTAGTTCTATAGCTTCAAAAGTAGTTAGCTTTGCAATCAAGATCTCTCTGCTAAAGTTTGGAGTCAAAGGTATAGTTTCCTGAATAGACATAGCTTTGAACTTATAAACAGGTTTCAATGACCTAAGGATCTTCGTAATAAATTCTTCTTCATCATAAGCACCTCCATAATTTATGATTCCCACTATAGCTTCTGTAACTCTTTTTAAATAGGATCTAATGCTTTCATCCTCATTCATTTGTAGCTTCTCCATCTTTAGTTTCCAATTCTGTAACTTCTCTTGCTTGGTATACTTGTCTCCTTCATATAGTGCTTCTAATCTTTCCCAAATCTGGTATGCCGAATCCAAGTCTTTAACTTCAGTAAATTATCCTTTAGAGAGTGTGTTGATCAATGCTTCCCTTGCAATCATGTTAAGTGAAAGTATCTTCTTTTCATCCTCAGTAGTTGATGGTAACTCATTTTCGGATTTTATGGCTATCTTGTTCCTTGTAATCAACCAATAGTCAATGCCTAAATAAAATAGGTGAGTTCGCATCTTATTCTTCCAACTGTCAAAGTTTTCAGGATCAAATTTTGGACTATCCTTCCTATAAAACGCCATCTCCAAGATCACCCCAAGATGTTAAGCTTTCTCTCTAAGGACTAGTAGCTCTGATACCAATTGCTAGGAATAACAGTCCACAATATAACTGAGAGGGGGGGGGGGGTGGTGAATCATTTGTATGATAGATTATTAAACTTTAAACTTTGTATAGTAGCAATATCAGATCCAATGAACATAATGAATGCCAACACAATAACACAATATTTTAGTTTCTAGGAAACCCTGTTAAAGGTAAAAACCCCAGTGGGAATTAGCACCCACAAATGATGTACTGAGAGAATAGTATCCTTGTTAGAAGATTTAGCCCCGTTAGGAGCTTATTCAAACATTACATTACATATTCCTTGTTACAGGTGTAAAGGATAAAATATGGATGGGGTCCTAGAACAATGGTTTGCACATAAAAGAGACACCAAAACCAATATTTTACAATTACATTTGAATTGTATTGATATAGAAAGTAAATTTAAATGACTAATGTTGAAATGAAGAGATAAAGGTACTTACCTCTGAAAAAGAACCTGTTGAAAACCCTATCAAACAGTCTCACAAACTATTGATTTCTACCATCTTAAACCGAAACTGCGAGATCTACAAAACCCAAAAATATTTTCCAATTTTGAAGGAGGTTGATTTTGACCCTCATAAAAGGTCAAATACTACATTTTTTATTTGAAGGTCGATTCTGATTTTGTTCACAGATCTCAGAAGTTCGCCAAAAAAGGTATCCCAATTTGCTCTCAGATCTGAATTCCTGCACATGTACCTGCAAGAAAAAGAGGGTTTATGTTGTTTGTTTGAGGGATTTGCCTTGGTCAAACCCCAGTTTGGAATCAACCTTAATATTGAAATTGAAATAGGAATGCTAGCAAGTAGTAGAAAAGGATCTAACAATGAAGCTATGCAATTTGATAGAAATGTAATTGTATTTTGAATGTAAACAACTATGTTGATATGAAAGCTTGAACATAACATCAATAAATGTAAATCAAACCTCCATGATTGTATGCTTGGAATCCACCTTGAGAGAAGGATGAAATGGATCTTGAAGATGAACAAAGGATCTTGAAGGAAGATCACACCATCATGATGGCTAGATCTAGGGTTTGAATGATGAATCTTGAATGCCTGAACCAAATCCCTTCAATGGCTTGAATGCTTAAATCCTTGATTTCAATGGAGAACTTGGATGGAGAAGAGGACTTGAATGCTTGAATGGATACTTGCTTGATCACCTTCCTTGAGAGTGCTTGAGCATGACAACTTGATTGAGAAATGGAGAAAATGAGAGAGGAAGGCCTCCTTTTATAGTGAACTAGGGCACAATTCTCTAGAGGGGCCACCTTGGAGAATTAAATCCCAATTAGGTCCTAACCTTTAGAAAATATACCTAGATTAAATGCAATTAGAGGATTTACCATCTCGAAACCTAACATGGCCAACCCGGAGGTGGGAAAACAAATATCCCGAAAGCTCGATGCCCGAAAATCAAGGATTCTAGAAATTTGAAGGAAGGGGGCAAAATCAAGGTTGGGACTGACCTAGTCAGGTACGACCTTGATCCTAACCTATTTAGGTTTGAGCTCGATCCTGACCTAGTCAGGATCAACCTCGAATTTGACCCTAGGCCCAGATTCAGTCAGAACCAGGACTGGAGGTCCCAGAGATGCCCAAAGACCTAGAAATGATATCAGACAGGGACAGAATGCCAAGGAAAAGCACAAAATCCTATGATGAACATGATGAAGTTTAGGTGGACCTATTTCTAAGTCCTACCTAGAAAATAGAGCCACGAAAGAGGGAAATTCAAGAGAATCCTTGAGATCTTATCCCTAATTTCACCTAGAATGAAGAAATCAAGTGTAGAAAGAAGTGGAAAGCAGGGAGAAAGCCAGATCCAAGCAAAGATCAATTCAAGGCATTCGACATGACCCCAAACCACTTACTCAGAGGGCTAAATGCTCTTAACATGGAAGTGCTTCCATTTTAAGACGATACATTAAGCCCCCACTTTAGCAAGAGTATGGACTCGATGCCAACTCTTGGTAAAGGAGAATAGAGAGGAGATACAAGCGGATTCACAAAGAGATAAAATAACACTTAGCTAAGAGCACAAGCCCCCAAAATAAGGATTCTAACTCAACATACATGAACGAGGGTGTCAAAAGAACAAGGGTTAGTACGAAACAACCCAAATCATTTAGCATAAGAAACCTCACTAAGCAGTATTTCTCATACTAATATCATATTTGGAAAGCTATCATAAAAGCATAAATGATTACATAAGAAAGACAAGAGCAACACTATAAATAACATAGCTTCATGATCCTGTCCTACTAGCATGAAAGTAGAAAAGAGAGAAAGGGAAAAGAGTGATTAACTCGCCTAGTAAGATGCCCACCTTACCATGAATCACCCTGGAGGGAGAGCCCAACAAGTTCACCCATAAACTGTGCTTGCAATTTTAATGCATCTTCTGACGGCTTCTGGAATATCCATAGATCCACCTTCTTGTATCACTATGAATATGAAATGTGTGTCTCCTTAGGATTTAGCAACTTATGTGCGTTACCTTCCAAAATTTAGCATATTTGAAACTGGAAATGTGTGTCCCTTTGGGATTTAGCAACTTATGTGTGTTACCTTCAGAGGATTTAGCATATTGAAAATTTTGAAAAATGCGTGTCTCCTCAAGATTTAGCAACTTATGTGCGTTACCTTCGGAAGATTTAGCATATAAATGCATGTCTTTTTAGGATTTAGCAACTTATGTGTGTTACCTTCCAAGATTTATCATGTAAAAATTAAAAAATATAGTACAAGGGAGACCCTATATATGCCCCCCTCCTTAATATGGAAAAAACATACTATTTTGACATGTTAAGGAAAGAAAAGAACAAGGATAAAGCCTTCTTCAGCATCAAGACAATATCCACAAACAACACCCAGTCCAAGCCAAGAAGGTCACACCTCCTATGAGGCCATGGAAGGGACGAATGTAAAGAGATATCATGCAAGAAGTGAAAAGAAAGTAACCCTTATGAGGGATAGCACATTGTTCAGTTTTCAAGGTGAGAGCTATATCAACCATGGGAACCCAATGTCAAACAATAAAATAGGTTATGATCAAGGACATAGATCCTTAATGCAAACCAAAATTTTCATGTATGATTGAATGTCACATAATAGATAGATACTGCTTACCCAAGGAAAGAGGTGAATCCCGGAAAGACAGAAGGAAATGGCATCCTTTCCCCCCAAGTGTAGGACAAAGATGGAAGAGAATACCTACTTCACAATGCAAGGAGATATCCTATTTACAACAATGTACATATTTTTAGCGAGGGATATTGACCCCTACATCCAAGAATATAGCTAATTGTGAAAAGGATATGTCACTCATGGAAAAGGATCGTCAAAGAGAGATCTTATCAACAAGACCCCCACCAAAGAGGAGTGCTTTAAATAAAATATGATCTTTCAACGGCAGGAACAAAGATTCAATCATCAAGCCCCCTACAAACAAGAGGAAGAGGAATCTTTGGAATGAGGGAAACAACTCTAACACCAAAGCAAGGGTGAGAGTTTATAAAGAACATAATTTGCAACATGGAGAAGAAGTGACAACTTAGGACAACAACTTCTCATGTAAAAAGGTTATCCATAGTCAGAACATCTATCAATATGTTGAAATAATGTTACAATATAAACAAATACCACTAAGCTAATGAAAGTAGTTCCCTAGACAAAGAGAAAGAAAGAGGTACCTTGCCCCCTAGAGATAGAGACAAGGGATACCTTTGCAAAACAAGTGTCTTAGAAAAGATATCTTGAAAAGAAAATATAGATTCTATGGATGGTTAAAAACATAATGCAAAGCCATAGAAAAAGAGGAGAGAAAGAATACCAATTAAGCCCTAATAAAAGACCTAACGGATCCTAGGAGACTAGATGAAGATACACCTTTTGCCCCCACTCCTAAGACAAGAGGGAAAGAACATCTACATTATATCTAAAGGAGGGGAATCCCATATATCAAAACTATGAAGGAATTGTAAAATTGCACAAGAGTGAGATATAATTCCTAAAGCAACTCTTTCTCTAACATATAACTTGAAATGTTTACAATCAGCAAGTAATTGTTCGTTACTATAATAAAAAGGACATTTATATTTGTATAGATCATCTATCGGCATAGGTCTAAAGATTTCTTTCTTGGAATTCATTAGCTCAGCATATACCTTCTTAGCAATTTCTTGACGAGTATTAGGCTTATCTAAGATACGTGTAGGGAGAAGAATGTGAAGAGGAGGATGATGTTTAGCATCACCTACCTTAACTTGAGACTTCGAACAACCCACACCATACATTTCCAGTTTAGGAGGTATCTGAACTGGAAACTTAATACCATGCTCATTAACTCCTAGCCCTAAACCTTTATAACCTTGTTTAGTCACTATATTATATCCAATAGTATACATATTATGTAAAGCTTCTACAGGAGGTGATTGTTTATCATGTTCATGAGTAAATGTTGCATAAGGTGGGATAATAGGTTTTGAAGAATTTTATTTACCCTTTCCTTTAATATCATCGTGAATCAGAGGAGAAGGTAAATCAAAGAAATCTTGCACATCCACATCCTGAACTATAGCTTGAATCCCATCATAAGTATGAGAAGAGCAAGGATGAACAGACAAAGAATTAGGTATCGAATTAGGATCAGGAATATTAAGATTAGGATTGATTGGATTAAGATTAGGATTGATAGGATTAGGATTAGGGTTGATAGGATTAAGATTAGGATTGATAGGATTAAGATTAGGATAAAAATATGGATGGGGTCCTAGAACAATGGTTTGCACATAAAAGAGACCCCAAAACCAATATTTTACACTTACATTTGAATTATATTGATATGGAAAGTAAATGTAAATGACTAATGTTGAATTGAAGAGATAAAGGTACTTACCTCGGAAAAAGAACTTGTTGAAAACTTTGTCAAACAGTCTCAGAAACTGTTGATTTCAACCACCTTAAACCGAAACTGCGAGATCTACAAAACCTAGAAATCTTTTCCAATTTTGAGGGAGGTCAAGTTTGACCCTCATAAAAGGTCAAATACTACATTTTTTGTTTGAAGGTCAATTCTAAATTTGTTCACAGATCTCGAAAGTTTGCCAAAAAAAGCATCCAAATTCGCTCTCATATCTGAAATCCTGCACCTGTACCTGCAAGAAAAGGAGGGTTTTTGTTGTTTGTTTGAGGGGTTTGCCTTGGTCAAACCCCAGTTTGGAATCAACCTTAATATTGAAATTGAAATAGGAATGCTAGCAAGAAGTAGAAAAGGATCTAACAATGAAGCTATGCAATTTGATAGAAATGTAATTGTATTTTGAATGTAAACAACTATGTTGATATGAAAGCTTGAACATAACATCAATAAATGTAAATAAAACCTCCATGATTGTATGCTTGGAATCCACCTTGAGAGAAGGATGAAATGGATTTTGAAGATGAACAAAGGATCTTGAAGGAAGATCACACCATCATGATGGCTAGATCTAGGGTTTGAATGATGAATCTTGAATGCTTGAACCAAATCCCTTCAATGGCTTGAATGCTTAAATCCTTGATCTTCAATGGAGAACTTGGATGGAGAAGAGGCCTTGAATGCTTTCTTGATCACCTTTCTTGAGAGTGCTTGAGCATGAAAACTTGATTGAGAGATGGAGAAAATGAGAGAGAAAGGCCTCCTTTTATAGTGAACTAGGGCACAATCCTCTAGAGGGGGCACCTTGGAGAATTAAATCTCAATTAGTTCCTAACCTTTAGAAAATATACCTATATTAAATTCAATTAGAGGATTTACCATCCCAAAATTTGAAATGGCCAAACCGGAGGTGGGAAAACAAATATCCTGAAAGCCCGATGCCCGAAAATCAAGGATTTTGGAAATTTGAAGGAAGGGGGCAAAATCAAGGTTGGGACTGACCTAGTCAAGTATGACCTTGATCTTGACCTATTCAAGTTCAAGGTTGATCCTGACCTAGTCAAGATCAACCTCGAATTTGACCCTGGGCCCAGATTCAGTCAGAACCAAGACAGGAGGTCCTGAGGATGCCCAAAGACCTAGAAATGATATCAGACAGGGACATAATGCCAGGAAAAAGCACAAAATTCTATGATGAACATGATGAAGTCTAGGAGGACATATTTCTAAATCCTACCTAGAAAATAGAGCCATGGAAGAGGAAAATTCAAGAGAATCCTTGAGATCCTATCCCTAATTTCACCTAGAATGAAGAAATCAAGTGCAGAAAAAAAGTGGAAAGCGAGAAGAAAGCCAGATCCAAGCAAAGATAAATTCAAGGCGTTCGACATGACCCCAAACCACTTACTCGAAGGGATAAATGCTCTTAACATGGAAGTGATTCCATTTTAAGATGATATAAGAGGATAGACCCTGTTAGGAGTCAAGAATAAAGAGAGGGCTCACTACCCAAAGAAGGTTAAATCCACCTTCAGAACTCACTATTCGCAACACAAGTGCATATGAAGAAATACACAATCTTTTGAACTGTTTAGTAACAACTATCTTTGCTTGATCAGTCCCAATTAAGTCTATTAGTAAACCTTTTCCCTACATACAGCAAACACAAGCTCGCAGCTTTCTCAACCTCTTTATATCACCTTTTCCACATCCATGTCTTTTACAAAGAAAAGACCTTTCATTTATACCTTATTACAATTCACATGATCAGGTCATCTTGTAAGCCTTTCCTAATTACAAACAATTACATAAACCCTTGCTAAGATACACACGATATTTAAAACAAGTATACCATGATTACATTACAATATTTAAAGATCGGCATCCTTGATTTATGTTGGCCAAATAAAATAGAGGCTACATCTACCAAGTCAGCTTCCAAATAGGTCTTCTCCAGAAGACACGCCATAGCTGATGTCACCAATCATTATGTACCTTGCACTGATCAATGAAAATCCTTCAGTACCTTGTCTTTCATCCCTCAAGCTCGCATACCTTGAATCCATATCATCTGGAAGATATACCAGAGACAGAGAGACTAACTTTGTCATTTCCCACTGTCACAGTCTAGTGACCAGTCTTCACCAAAACATCTATAACTCATCCAATATGAAACATTGCAAGATGCAATCTTGGATATAAGATCACAACACCTTCTGAAACTCTCATCTATCTTCGCAACATCTGGAACATCTGTACAGTGTCTATACACTATCATAGTCAGCATGTATTCTTCTCTGAGACATATGTTGACATTAGTGACAAATCACAAATGACAACAGTATGAATGTCCATCCAATAACAGAGTGATTAAACATATTAAATGTCTCAATCACTTCCCCATGCATTAGCAATATCCAACACATTATTTAGAAAAGAGAGTCCTAATTAGTTTGATGCAAAAAAATTTGACACATGGAAAGAGAAGATGAGGAATCATCTAATGTGTATGGGATTAGAATATTGGCTCATTACATAGAAAGATGTGTCTGTTATAAATGAAGAAGACCTTGAGACACTTTCTACTACAGAAGAAGAAGAAAAAAATTCTTATGCAATGTTGTTGCAAAGGAAGCCTTGGTTAATGCATTATCTGATGGAGAGTTCACAGAGGTCAAAGAACTTACAAAGAAAAGTGAGATTTGGAAAAGATTAATTGCACTCTATGAAGGAGATGAATACACTAAGAGAGCCAAGTTGCAGAATTGGAGAACAAAGATGGAGAGAATAATAATGAAAGATGATGAAACGATAAGGATGTATGTTCAAAGAGTGTTTGAATGTGTGATTGGAATCAAAAACAATGGAGGTACTTATACAGAAGATGAAGTCATAGAAAATATTTTGAGGTCTGTGACTCCTACCTACAAACCCAAAGTTCTAGATTTGGAAGAGACCATACCTCAATACAAATATTTCACCATAGAAATGTTAGTAGCCAAGCTAAGTACAGTTGAGACCGCAAAGCTAAAGGATATTGTATCGTCTTAAAATGGAAGCACTTACATGTTAAGAGCATTTAGCCCTCCGAGTGAGTAGTTTGGGTCATGTCAAGCACCTAGAATCAGCTCTTTTCTTGGATCATACTTGTTCTCCTCATTCTACTTCTATCTGCCCTTGATTTTCACTTCATATCTGTATTTCATAACATTTTGGATCTAGATCCTGAGGTTTTTTACCATAAGGTTAAAGTTGACCTTATGGGGTCAAAGTTGACCTCTATCCTGACCTGGTTAGGATCGACCTCGACCCTGACCTAGTCAGTTACAACCTCGTCCTTGACCCCCTATCCAGATTTCAAGTTTCCTTGATTTCTAGGTGTCGGGTTTCAAGGATATTTGTTTTTCCACCTCCGGGTCAGCCATTTCAGGTTTCGAGATGGTAAATCCTTAAATTTCATTTAATCTAGGTATATTTTCTAAAGGTTAGGACCTAATTGGGATTTAATTCTCCAAGGTGGCCCCTCTAGAGGATTGTGCCCTAGTTCACTATAAAAGGAGGCCTTCCTCTCTCATTTTCTCCATCTCTCAAGGTGATCAAGGAAGCATTCATTCAAGCATTCAAGTTCTCTTCTCCATCCAAGTTCTCCATTGAAAATCAAGGATTCAAGCATTCAAGCCATTGAAGGGATTTGGTTCAAGCATTCAAGATTCATCATTCAAACCCTAGATCTAGCCATCATGATGGTGTGATCTTCCTTCAAGATCCTTTTGTTCATCTTCAAGATCCATTCATTATTTCCCTCACGGTGGATTCCAAGCATACAATCATGGAGGTTTGATTTTACCATTGTTATGTTCAAGCTTTCATATCAATATATGTTTTTACATTCAAAATACAATTACATATCTATCGAATTGCATAGCTTCATTGTTAGATCCATTTCTACTACTTGCTAGCATTCTTATTTCAATTTCAATATCAAGGTTGATTCCAAACTAGGGTTTGACCAAGGCAAACCCCTCAAATAAAAAACAAAACCATTTTTCTTACAGGTATAGGTGCGAAATTTTGAATCTGAGAGTAGATTTGGATACCCTTTTTAGAAAACTTCTGGGATCTGCGAACAAAGTCAGAATTGACCTTCAAATAAAGAATGTAGCCTTTGACCTTTTATGAGGGTCAAAGACTACTTGCTACTGGAAAGGCAAAAGATTTCTAGGTTTTCTTCATCTAGACATTTTCCGTCTGAAACAGATTGCAGAATTATCTGAAAGTACACACAAACATCAGAAATTGGCATTTTCCATATTTTCCCTAATTTGAGGTTAGTACTTGTATTTCAATTATTTCAAATTTCAAACACTTCAATTCCATCATAAGGAAATATAGGGTTTTTTCTCTCTCTTTCATATTCTCCATAGATTGATTTGATTGTGTATTAACCTTTAGGTTGATCAAATTGGATCTCTCCTTTGCGAATTTGGATTTAGAAGTGGATCTCATATTTCCCTCATACATACAATCCAATAGAGCTGATTCCATTTAACCTCTATTCATTTTGGTGAACCCGACATACTTACTCTCCTTTATTTTTGTGGAATTAGATGCCCTATTGTGTTAGATTTTAGATCCTTTCTTGCATTTAGATTAGATCTAGTTTATATTGTTGCATTCAAAAATACACAAAAAACTATATAATCAATAAAATCCAACAATATTTCTTGCATTTCATTTTCTATGGCGATTGTTAAGATGCTTTGGTGTGTAGTTATGTTCTTTATTACTCTTCTTTTAGCATCTCTTTATAATACCTATGATGTTTATGAGAGTATCATTCACTTCATTATGTTGATGACCCTTCACTTTGCTCTTGCTTATGCTTTTGTGAAGATGACCGACACTAGTCTACCTACATTTAAAACCTTCATTAAAGATTTATGTGGTAGCCTTATTAATCTTTTGGATTATGTGAATAATTTTGTAGATGATACACCATCTCCTAATCTTCCTAATCCTAATCCTATCAATCCTAATCCTAATCCTATCAATCCTAATCCTAATCGTCCTAATCCTAATTTGATACCTAATTCTCCATCTGTTCATCCTCGCTCTTCCCATACTTATGATGGGATTCAAGCTATATTTCAGGATGTGAATGTGTAAGATTTCTTTGATTTACCTTCTCCTCCGATTCATGATGATATTAAAGGAAAGGGTAAAGAAACTTCTTCATAACCTATTATCCCACCTTATGCAACCTTTACTCATGAACATGATAAACAATCACCTCATGTAGAAGCTTTACATAACATGTACACTACTGGATATAATATGGTGACTAAACAAGGTTATAAAGGTTTAGGGCTTGGGGTTAATGAGCATGGTATTAGGTTTCCAGTTCATATACCCCCTAAATCAGATATGTATGGTGTTGGTTGTTCAAAATCTCAAGTTAAGGTAGGTGATGCTAAACATCGTCCTCCTCTTCATATTCTTCCCCCCACACCTATCTTAGAAAACATTAATACTCGTCAAGAAGTGGCTAATAAGGTATATGTTGGGCTAATGAATTCCAAGAAGGAAATCTTTAGACCTGTGCTGATAGATGCTTTATACAAATACAATGTCCTTTTCATTATAGTAACAAGCATTTACTTGCTGATTGTAAACATCTCAAGTTATATGTTAGAGAAAGAGTTGCTTTAGGAATTATATCTCACTCTCATGCAGTTTTACAATTCCTTCATAATTTTGATATAGGGGATTCCCCTCCTTTAGATATAATGTAGATGTTCTTCCCCTCTTGTCTCATGATTGGGGAGCAAAAGGTGTATCTTCATCCAGTCTCCTAGGATCCATTAGGCTTTTAGTATATATATATTATGTCTTGAGCTTAATTGGTATTCTTTCTCTCCTATTTTTCTATGGCTTTGTGTTATGTTTTTAATCATCCATAGAATCTCTCCTTTCTTTTCAAGATATCTTTTCTAAGACATTTGTTTTGCAAAGGTATCCCTTGTCTCTATCTCTGGGGGGCAAGGTACCTCTTTCTTTATCTTTGCTTGGGGAGCAGCTTTCCTTAGCTTAGTGGTATTTGTTTATATTGCAATATTATTTCATCATATTGATAGATGTTCTGACTATGGATAACCTTCTTATATGAGAAGTTTTTGTCCTAAGTCATCACTTCTCTATTTTTCAAATTATGTTCTTTATAAACTCTTGCCCTTGCTTTGGTGTTAGAGTTGTTTCCCTCATTCCAAAGATTCCTCTTCCTCTTCTTTGCAGGGGGCTTGATGATTGAATCTTTGTTCCTGCTATTGAAAGATGATATTTTATCCAAAACACTTATATTTGGAGGGGGGTCTTGTTGATAAGATCTCTTTCTTTGAGGATCCTTTTCCATGAGTGACATATCCTTTTCACAATTATCTATATTCTTGGATTTAGGGGTCAATATCCCTCACTCAGGATATGGTGTACATTGTTGCTAAATAGGATATCTCCTTCCATTGTGAGGTAGGTATCCTCTTCCATCTTTGTTCCTACACTTGGGGGGAAAGGATGCTCTCTCCTTCTGTCTTTCCAGGATTCACCTCTTTCCTTGGGTAAGCAATATTTATCTATTATGTGATATCCACTCATACGTGAAAATTTTGGTTTGCATTGAGGATCTTTGTCCTTGATCAAAACCTATTTTGTTGTTTGACATTGGGTTTCCATGATTGATATATCTCTCACCCTGGAAACTAAACAATGTGCTATCCCTCCTAAGGGTTACTTTCTTTTTCACTTCTTGCATGCTATCTCTTTACATTCATCCCTTCCATGGCCTCATAGGAGGTGTGACCTTCTTGGCTTGGACTAGGTGTTGTTTGTGGATATTGTCTTGATGTTGAAGAAGCCTTTATCCTTGTTCTTTTCTTTCGTTAACATGTCAAAATAGTATGTTTTTGCCATATTAAGGAGGGGGCATATATAGGGCCTCCCTTGTACTATAGTTTTTTATGTTTACATGCTAAATCTTGGAAGGTAATGGATATAAGTTGCTAAATCCTGAAAAGATACGCACCTATGTGCTAAATCTTCCGATGGTAACGCACATAAGTTGCTAAATCCTGAGGAGACACGCATTTTTCAAAAAATTTCAATATACTAAATCTTGGAAGGTAACGCACATAAGTTGCTAAATCCTGAGGAGACACACATTTTTCAAATTATTCAAATATGCTAAATCTTGGAAGGTAACGCACATAAGTTGCTAAATCCTGAAAAGACACACATTCATATGCTAAATCTTTCGAAGGTCACACACATAAGTTGCTAAATCCTGAGGAGACACACATTTCATATTCATGGTGATACAAGAAGGTGGATCTATGAGTATTCCAAAAGCCGTTAGAAGACACATTACAATTGCAAGCACAGTTTATGGGTGAACCTGTTGGGCTCTCCCTCCAAGGTGATTCATGGTAAGGTGGGCATCTTACTAGGCGAGGTAATCACTCTTTTCCCTTTCTCTCTTTTTGCTTTCATGCTAGTAGGACTGGATCATGAAGCTATGTCATTTATAGTGTTGTTATTGTCTTTCTTATGTAAACATATATGCTTTTATGATAGCCTTCCAAATATGATGTTAGTATAAGAAATGTTTCTTAGCAAGGTTTCTTATGCTAGTTGATTTGGGTGTGTTTTAGTACTAACCCCTCTTTTGTGTCCTTTTGTTTTTCGCACCCTCGTGCACATATGTTGAGTTAGAATCCTTAGCCTGGGGGCTTGTGTCCCTAACTAAGTTTCATTCTATCTCATTTTGAATCCACTAGGATCTTTTCTTCCTTCTCCTTTACCAAGAGTTTGCATCGAATCCATACTCTTGCTAAAGTGGGGGCTTAATGTATCATCTTAAAATGGAAGCACTTCTATGTTAAAAGCATTTATCCCTCTGAGTGAGTAGTTTAGGTCATGTCAAGCACCTAGAATCAACTCTTTTCTTGGATCATACTTGTTCTCCTCATTCTACTTCTATTTGCCCCTGATTTTCACTTCATATCTGCATTTCATAACATTTTGGGTCTGGATCCTGAGGTTTTTGACCATAAGGTCAAAGTTGACCTCTATCCTGACCTGGTTAGGATCAACCTCAACCCTGACCTGGTCAGTTACAAACTCGTCCTTGACCCCCTGTCCAGATTTCAAGTTTCCTTGATTTTCGGGTGTCGAGTTTCGGGGGTATTTATTTTTCTGCCTCCAGGTCGGCCATTTCGGGTTTTGGGATGGTAAATCCTTAAATTTCATTTAATCTAGGTATATTTTCTAAAGGTTAGGACCTAATTGGGATTTAATTCTCCAAGGTGGCCCCTCTAGAGGATTGTGCCCTAGTTCACTATAAAAGGAGGCCTTCCTCTCTCATTTTCTCCATCTCTCAAGGTGATCAAGGAAGCATTCATTCAAGCATTCAAGTTCTCTTCTCCATCCAAGTTCTCCATTGAAAATCAAGGATTCAAGCATTCAAGCCATTGAAGGGATTTGGTTCAAGCATTCAAGATTCATCATTCAAACCCTAGATCTAGCCATCATGATGGTGTGATCTTCCTTCAAGATCCTTTTGTTCATCTTCAAGATCCATTCATTATTTCCCTCACGGTGGATTTCAAGCATACAATCATGGAGGTTTGATTTTACCATTGTTATGTTCAAGCTTTCATATCAATATACTTGTTTATATTCAAAATGCAATTACTTATCTATCGAATTGCATAGCTTCATTGTTAGATCCATTTCTACTACTTGCTAGCATTCTTATTTAATTTCAATATCAAGGTTGATTCCAAACCAGGGTTTGACCAAGGCAAACCCCTCAAACAAATAAAAAAACCATTTTTATTGTAGGTACAGGTGCGGAATTTCAGATCTGAGAGTAGATTTGGATACCCTTTTCGGTGAACTTTCAGGATCTACAAACAAAGTCAGAATCGACCTTCAAATAAAGAATGTAGCCTTTGACCTTTTATGAGGGTCAAAGACTACTTGCTACCGGAAAGGCAAAAGATTTCTAGGTTTTCTTCATCTTGAAATTTCCAGTCTGAAACAGGTAGCAGAATTGCCCAAAAGTACACACAGACATCAGAAATTGGCATTTTCCAGATTTTCCCTAATTTGAGGTTAGTACTTGTATTTCAATTATTTCAAATTTCAAACACTTCAATTCCATCATAAGGAAATATAGGGTTTTTCTCTCTCCTTCATATTCTCCATAGATTGATTCGATTGTGTATTAACCTTTAGGTTGATCAAATTGGATCTCTCCTTTGGGAATTTGGATTTAGAAGTGGATCTCATATTTCCCCCATACATACAATCCAATAGAGGTGATTCCATTTTACCTCTATTCAGATACACTACCTAAGGTGGAGACAACATTTAAAGCAACTGCTCATAGAACTGGATCTACTGAAGTTGGATCTAGTAGAGTAAGAAAGCACAGCAAAGACCTTGGAGAATATGTTGAAGAATGGGAAGAGATTCGAAGGCTAGACAATCAAGTGGATGAAAAGATCATGGCCCTGATCATCAAAAGAGAAATCAAAGGAAAAGGTAAGTTTGAAGGAAAATTACCTTTGAAATATTTTAATTGCATAAGGTTTGGTCATTTTGCATCTAGATGTCCAACTAGAGTACCTAAGTATAGGCCTAAATATGGAAAATACAAGAATGGTAAGGAATGCTACTATGCCAGAGATGGTTTTGAAGATTTAGATGATGAATTCAATGATGTAATGGGTTTTGTTGCTATCAAAGAAGAGGATCCTATCTATGAAGAAAAAGCCTTAGTTTCTTATGTTGATAGGAAAATTGATTGGATAATTGATAGTGGATGTTCACATCATATGACTAGTGACAAAGATATATTCATTCAGCTAAATAATTTTGATGGTGGTGTTGTAAGATTTGGTGACAATACTCCTAAAATGATTGTTGGTAAAGGATCAATTACCTTGGATGGAAAAACTAATAATGATTATGTATTGTTTGTGGATGGCTTAAAACATAACTTGTTAAGTGTTGGACAGCTTGTGGATAAGGGCTATCATCTAGAATTCAAGGATGGTCATTTCTCTATTAAACGATCTAATGGAGAATTGATCGCATCTAGTTCTAAGACCAGAGGTAATATATTTTAGTTAAACTCTATTGAGGTTAGTTATTTTGTTGCAAAAACTGATGACAATTGGTTATGACATAAAAGGTTTTGTCATATCAACTTTGACAACATGGTAAAAGCATCTAACAATAATGCTATCAGAGATCTACCTAAGATTGTGAAACCAACCAATGCTACATGTAGAGAGTGTGTCTTGGGAAAGCAAACAAGTAGTTTTACTAGAAAAGGGTACTCAGAAAATAGAAAGTTGGAACTAATTCATACATATCTTTGTGGACCTACTCAGTCCAAGTCATACTTTGGAGACAAGTAATTTATTATATTCACTGAAGACTACTCTAAAATGATGTGGTAGGATTTCTTAGAGAAAAATCTGAAGCATTTGAAACTTTCAAGTTCTATAAGGCAAAAGTTGAGAATGAGACAGGTTTAAAGATAAAATGTTTAAGATCAAAAAGAGGTGGAGAATTCACTTCACATGAATTCAATTCCTTTTTTGAAGAACATGGCATTGGGAGACAGACTTCTGCACCTAGGACACCACAAAAAAATGGAGTTGCCAAAAGAAGAAATATAATAGTTCTTGATGTTGCAAGAATAATGTTGATAGAAGGAAAGGTCCCACATATGCATTGGAGAGACACAGTCAATACAACTATATATACATTGAATAGAGTACAAATCAAAGAAGGTACATACAAGACACCATTTGAGCTATGGTATGGTAAGACACCTATTGTTAGTTAGTTCAGAATTTTTGGAAGTAAATGTTACATCAAGAGAGATGAATGTATAGAAAAATTTGATGCTAGAAGTGATGAAAGATTATTCCTTGGATACTATACTAGAAGTAAAGCTTATAGATGTTACAATATGAGAACTAGGAAGCTGATTGAAAGTACTAATGTGAGAGTAAATGAAAAGTTTTAGGTTAGAGAAAATTATTGTGGTCTTAACCCTTATGAGATTTCTTTTGAAAACATAAGTACAAATCAAAACAATATGCTGACAATAGAAAGAGAGAATAGAGCATCACAAGATGTTTTGGAAATTGACAATGGCATAAGTGTGGAATTAAAGGAACAAACCACACCCTTATATTTTCTAAGAAATCATCCTAAGGATCCAATCATTGGTGAAAATAGAAAAGGAACTAGAACAAGATTGCAAAATAGAGAAGAGAGGTCACAATCTAAAAATGTCATCTGCTTGATTTCTCAAATAGAACCACAGTCCACAAAGGAGGCATGCAGAGATGAATCATGGATCATTGCCATGAAGGAATAACTGGAGAAGATTCAGAAAAACAACACTTGGAAATTGGTTCCAAGGCCTAAAGACAAAAAAGTGACTGGCACCAAGTGGGTATACAGAAAAAGGATGAATGAAGAAGGCACTGTTGTTAGAAACAAAGTAAGATTGGTATGTAAAGGATACTCAAAGAAAGAAGGAATTTATTTTGAAGAAACCTTCACACCTGTTGCTAGAATTGAGGCAGTCAGATTATTCCTAGCTTATGTTGCCCATAAGAATTTCAAAGTATGTCAGATGGATGTGAAATCAACTTTTCTTAATGGAGACTTGGAAGAGGAAGTATACATTGAGCAACCTGATGGATTTCCTTTATCACGAAATAAAGATATAGTTTGCAAATTGAAGAAGGCTCTGGATGGATTGAAACAAGCACCAAGGGCTTGGTATGCAAGATTGGATAAGTATCTGATTCAATTGGGATTCAACAAGGGAAATGCTGACAACAATTTGTACCTAAGAATCATTAAAGAAGGTATCTTGATTATTGAAGTTTTTTTTGATGATATTATCTTTGGAGGAAATGATGAAATGAGTAACAAGTTTAAAGATGAGATGAAAAGTGAATTTGAAATGTCTATGATTGGGGAGATGAAATCCTTCCTTGGATTGTAGACCAGTCAGAGTAAAGAAGGGATATTCATATCTCAAACAAAATATCTTAAGGAACTGTTGAAAAAGTTTGGCATGGATGATAGTAAACCAGTTGGAACCCCTATGGTAACTGGGACTAAGCTTTCTTTGGAAGATTAAGCAAGGAATGTACCTCAGAAAATGTATAGATCAATGATTGGAGGTCTTCAGTACTTAACACATACTAGACCCGATATTGCCAATGTTGTTAGTATTGTTGCAAGATTCCATGAAGATCCTAAAGAGTCTCATCTTATGGTAGAAAAAAAGATATTCAAATATCTAAAAGTCACAATTGAGTTTGGTCTATGGTACGACAGATCACAAGACTTTACACTTCATGACTTTACTGATGTTGATTGGGCAGGAAATGTAGATGACAGGGTGACTCCACAATAGTGTGTTACACTTTTTTAAACATGTTGATTTTTGCTAAAATAACACATTTTTAATAAAATATGATGATTTAAGCCTTGAGAGGTTCCATTTGAAATAATTAATTACAAATGGTTATCTCAAAGCCTCTTAAATAAAAAAAAAATATTGATATAACATCTATACTCCTCATTCATACCTACAATGGAGTCTCCTTCGCACTTATTAAAATGCTGACAAAAAATCAATTTGACTTTATCTTTTGGCATATCAAATGAATCCATTTGGCAAACCTATCTATGTAGTAAGGTACTACTGAGATAAATATTTCCAATGATTATAATGTTAATATATATTAATTTTATTTTGACTTTGTATTTTTAGTTTTACTGAACATAGATATTTCATCGTATGTCTACCTCTATGTTTGATGCTTATGAAAAAATAGTAAATGAGAGAAAAAAAATTCTAAAAAATATCTATGCCCTAGGTATTGAAGTTATCTTTCTATCAAAAAAAATAAAAATTAAATTGGACAAATACATGACAAGTTATAAGCTATGTAGTCAAGGTATGTCAAAATTACGCTTTAGTCAACTTCAAACATTAATAAAATATGCAATAATCATGATAATGTCATCAAACGAATTGCATGCCCTTTGTATGGATGTTACAAAACTAAATTGGAAAGAATCAAATTGATATCTATTTTAGAAAAAAAGTTATGCTCTATGAAAATAATGTAACTCTTTGAAAATGACATTTTCAGCAACATACCAGTTTTCGTGGGAGAAAGAAAAAGTCATTCAAATCAATTCAAAAATAAAAATAAAAAATATATTTAGAATCTAGACAAAAAAATCATAAAAGACTCTATTTTACTTCATCTTCTGATTTTAAACAGTTTAATGACAATATTCATCCGAATTTTTTTAAAAAATTTCAAAATATAGAGTTCAGTGTCTGTTCAGGAAAAAAAGTGTAACCCACTATTGTGGGTTCACCCGACACAAAAATTACTAGTGGAGGAGCATTCTTTCTTGGAAAATTATTGGTTTCTTGGCTCAGTAAGAAGCATGACTGTATTGCTCAGTCTACAGTAGAATCAGAATATGTGGAAACAACAATCAATTGCACATAGATCATATGGATGAAGTAGATGTTGGAGGACATTGGAGTATGTCTTAAAGAATCAGTTACTATCCATTGTGACAATACTAGCACGGTAAACATGTCAAAGAACCTTGTTATGCATTAAAAAATAAAGCACATAAAAATAAAGTATCACTTCTCGAGAGATAAAGTAACATAGAAAGAAGTAAAGTTAGAGTATGTGAATACAAAAGAGCAAATATAAGACATTTTCACAAAACATCTGCCTAATGATACATTTGAGTATTTGAGAAGTATGCTAGGGGTCATGCTCCAGCCTACTCTTGAGTAATCAATGCAGAAACTGCATTAGTCTAGAAATATCAGAGCACTATTTCATTATCTAGATTGAATGCTTGATACTTCCTCTATGGGGGAGTATATGTATTTAAACTAAGAACTCTTGGAGACACAATACCACCTTTGACATTGATCTCAATGGGGGAGAGAATGACACATGAAAAATAGAATGAGAGAATCATCCTTTGGAGGAGTTGATGATTGATGAAGAGGATTTGAAAAATGATGATGCAAATGTAGCACATGCATGTTTGGTATTAATGGAACTTAGATGTTTTTCATCTATGTTGCCATCAATGACAAAGGGGGAGATTGTTAGCATGAATGGTTATGGTATTCCTATGGGGGAGTATAAAAGTAATGATAGAGGCATGTTGCATTGGTTATATGTTGCATTCATGACAGAGTTTTTCATTGATGACAACATATGCTATTGACTAGATTGTTCAGGAGCCTACAGAAGAGGTTGTAGAGAATTGTACAGACACCTTACAAAGAATCAACATGTGTGAACTTAAATGGAGACCTCTTATGATGACATGGGTCTTCATCCGTGATCACACATACTAATGAGTTGATCTAATAGAGTTATGACTGAATTACTGATGACTGGTTTTCAGGAGAAAAAAACTATGTTCTCGCAGAGTTGATGGTAGAACTTTGTGGATAGAACTCATGATTTCTTGAGTTATGACATGTGAACATAAGTTTGTGTTGGACATTGGCTTGAGATCTTATTGTGATCATATGGCATCATGATCATACAGGTGACATCAAATATGGCGTGTGCATTAGCGAAGACCTAATTGAAGGTCGAATTGGAACACGCTTTAAGTAATATGATATGTGATCTTAATCAATAGATCTAAATGATTAATTGATGTAACTACTATAATGTAACATTGTAAGAGATGTTGTGTGCATCTTTGTATGGGTCCATTGGTATTTTGTAAATAGGTTATATCCTATTAAGGTCGACTTGGATATAATTATTGTAACTTGTATTTAAGGATTGAATTCCTTGGAAAATAAGTGTGTCATCACATATGCGATATGCAGAGGTAAATGTGAGCTTAATGTTGCATTGGATACTATTTGTAGAAGAGTAGTTGTGGACTTTGGCACAAGGTGGAGCTTTCTTAGCAGTGTTAGAAGGCTGGAAGTAATTTCAGAATAGAATTAACTTAGACTTGAAGTTGTAAGGTTTGGAAAACCTGAGGGTGGATTTTACTCTCAAATATCTTGATCGGGTTGATGTATTATACAACCCTAAAAGGGTTTGATTTCCTTTAATAGGTTTGGACTCCTAACAGGGTCAATTTCTTAATTAGAATCACATTGTAAAGACTCCTAGCATGGTATGTCCTTCAACTAGGACATGCCTATTGTAATACACAGCTCGTAATAGGGTCAGAACTCTTAACGGGGTTATTATACCTATAGTGTAGATATTTGTGGGTACCATCCCCACCGGCATTTTTCCCTTAACAGGGTTTTCCTCGATAACAAATATTGGTGTTCATATGTATGTGTGTTGTTATTGCATTCACTTTTGAGTTCAGTGTGTTTCTTTAAGGAATAAGTTTGAAGTAAAAGTTTGAGTACATTGTATTGGCATCAATTGATTCACCCCCCCTCTTAGTTGATTGGGACACTTTTATTGTAACATATTGTATATATTTGTGTAAGAATTGTGGTTAAGGAAAGGAGACACCTATGTTGTCAAGCCTATGAGATTTTAAATAGTTGTGGAATGGAAATATTGGACATAGTGTTATATTCAAACGATACCAAGATGTATGTGGTCTTTGACCATTTTGAAATTCTATGGTAGTGATAATATGTTCATTTAATGTCATTTTATCCTTGTCTTGATGCAACAACAAGATCTACCATATATTTCAAGAATGGTACTCGTGCATTAGGGGTGAAGGATTTTATATGACACAAGATATCAATTGACCCCTCAAGTATAAGAAACACAATGTTGAACCTATTCTATGAAATTTAAATAGAATAATTTTTATATGGGTTTCCTACGAACCAAGGTAAATTAGGGTTTAAAAAACAACCTAACCTCTATGTTGATATGATGAAATCTTGAGAACTTGTGTGTAGGCATCCTTTAAGAAGCCTTGTAAGGAGAACTACTTGTAACTTTGACTTGTTTGAAAGATGGAACATATGCAATACTTGGGTGAAGGATACCCTTGTGACGTCAAGTCCATAGGGGAGGGTCTATTAGGGAATAACTCTATGGATTGGGGTTATTCCTTCTTGTTTAACCTTTCCTCTTAAGTAGGCTTGGGATGAGACTAAAACAGGTAATTATGAAAGAGTTAAGAAAACCTAATAAGTTATATTTAATACATAATTTTTTCTTTAAATAAAAATATAAAGGAAATGAATTGAGTTGCCTACCTTATAGTTGGTATCTACTTAAGGTTACGTGTTGAGTGGAGGCCATACTACATAGGTTCTATGCAATTTTTATGTGTTTGAGAAATTTAATCCTATCCTTGTCATTCAATTGTGGTATACTTTTTTTGAATTAGGAACATCTCTTCCAATTATAATGCTAAATCAGGTACATGCACTGACTTTTATGACAACAAATGGAGTTAGGACCCTACAAGGGCATATATAGAGGTTTTCATTCCTCTAACATGTAGACTAGTCATATCTATTCGAAATGATCATCAAAACATAAATCATATGAGCTTCTTAAAATAAGCTTTTCCGCTTTATATTGGCCATAGTCAAGGAGCGTACTATGTCGATAAACCATCAAAAGTACCACTTAAATAGAAGATGGATACTACCAGTTGCATGTAGGGAAGGGAACCCCATGTGATCTAGACAATTGGACCAATTTAGCAAGGAGAATTTGGGCCTAGGGTCCAACTACATGCTAGCAATGGATGTCCTTAATTCTTAGCTATTCTATGGACGAGGGGAAAGAGAATAACTAATGAAGAATAGGAAGGTGATAATTTGACCAACCTCATAGTATGATTTTGGGGCATAACTTGATGTGGAAAAGGTATACTTCACCCTATTAGGTTGAAGATGAACACTCATTGCAGTATGGGATGCATCAAATCCTCTTGCCAATTATCTATTGGTGTAAAAGAGCGGGGAAAGGAATGGAACCCATGGTATAGTCTGCAATGCATCAACATTTCTTCTCTTTAGGATGATCTATGAATAGAGGATGGTTAGCCATTGCATATGATCCATTCACTATTTTATTTGTGTTTCTTGTATGAGCTACTAACTATTTTCTTGTGATGTTAGGAATGAATGTTGAATATATCCTATGAGGGGGTATTTGGAGGTCATTTTCTAGGAGTTGCAATAGCATTCATGACTGTGGTTGTCATTGATGTCAACACAGTGATCTACTGGAGATTAGCAGAGAAGCAGACAGTGTTTGAATTAGCACATATGGAGTATTGAAGATCAAGCTATGCGGAGTTGAGGAATTACCCTATATTGTGTCCTGAGATCATGGTCAAGAGCGTGTACAAAAATTCAATTATTCATGACAGTTATGCGTAATTTAGTGGAAGCAGTATTTAGACAGTATTCTTGAGAAGCGACTTGTGGGAACTAGATGATATCTCCTAATCAGGATAGAATCTAGGCATGTGAAGTTGTACAGTTGATGAAGACACTTTGGTGGTGACCTTGATAAGACAACGTGGTCAAAGGTCGCACGTGTGAAGATTTATTGTATTTAGAAGCCGACAGTTTTATGTAATTATGAAATATTATGTAACATGTGAAGGTTTATATTTTGTAATTGGTTAAGCCTTGTATGCCGACTCATTTGTAATTATTTGAGAGTGGTATAAAGGAAGGATTGTTTTCATATGATATGATAACAATGATGTATAAGGAATTGTAGAATTGAGTAATATATGTTGTAAGAGGATATTGGAATTGTAGAGATCTGGTGAAGCAGTTGGTGCGGTTTGGCACAGGCAGAAGAGAAAGGATAGGTTGTTGAAATCAATAAATATTTGGTATTATTCTATTTGAGTAATATAGAGATCAGTTGGACAGTGCGTTCAGTGATCTTGCCCATGAAGTTGTTTGAACAGTGGGTCCTTCTATCTTCCATAACTCTTAATTGAGTTAGAATATTTTAACAGGGATTCAAAGTCTCCTAACATGGACCAAATGGGTATTCAGGAACAAGATGAATGAACAAGGAGAAGTTGTAAGGAACAAAGCAAGATTGGTATGTAAAGGATACTCACAACAAGAAGGAATTGATTATGAAGAGACTTTTGCACCTATTGCAAGAATTGAAGCAATAAGAATATTTTTGGCTTATGCAGTTTACAAGAAATGCAAAGCATATTAGATGGATGTGAAGTCAGCATTTCTAAATGGAGAATTAGAAGAAGAAATCTACATTGAGTAGCCTAAAGGTTTTCCCTTGACTCATGAAGAAGACATGGTATGCAAACTGAACAAATCTTTATATAGACTAAAACAAGCACCTAGAACATGGTATGCAAGATTAGATAAATATTTGATAAAATTAGGATTTACAAAAGGAACAGTAGACAGTAATTTATATCTGAAGGAGATTGAGAACAACTTATTGATTGTAGTTATTTTTGTTGATGACATTATTTTTGGAGGAGAAGATGAAGCTAGTGATAAATTTGCAGATGAAATGAAGACTGAATTTGAGATGAGCATGATTGGTGAGATGAAATATTTTTTAGGATTACAAATAGCACAAAACAGTGATGGTATCTTCTTATGTCAAGAAAAGTACTTAAAAGACTTGTTACAGAGATTTGGAATGGAGAATTGTAAGTCGGTTGGCACACCTATGGTAACTGAGCATAAGTTATCTAGCACAAATGAAACTCCTGCACTTGAACAAAAGAAGTACAGATCTATGATTGGAAGATTGCAGTACTTGACACATACAAGACCAAATATATCACATGCAGTAGGAATTGTAGCAAGATTTCAAGCAGATCCAAAAGAGTCACATAATGCAATAGTGAAAAGAATATTCAAATACTTGAAAGGCACAATTAACTATGGATTATGGTATGAAAAATCAAATAGCTTTACCCTATGTGCATATACAGATGCAGCTTAGGGAGGCAACGTTGATGACAAAAAGAGTACAAGTGGTGGAGCATTTTTCCTTGGAGGAAGATTGGTTTATTGGCTAAGCAAGAAATAGAATTGTATTTCACAAAGCACAACAGAAGCAGAATATGTAGCAGCAGTAAACAATTGTAATCAAATAATATAGATGAAACAAATGTTAAAGGATATTGGAATCAAGTTTGATGAGCTTGTTATCATACATTGTGATAACACCAGTACAGTAAGTATGTCAAAGAATTCAGTATTGCACTCTAAGACAAAGCATATAGAAATTAAGTATCATGTTGTAAGAGAGAAAGTTGCAAAGAAAGAAGTCAAACTTGAATATATATAAGTACAAAAGAGCATATTGCAGATATATTTACAAAGTCCTTACCTAAAGATACATTTGAGTATTTGAGAGGTATGCTTGGGGTTATGCCCCAACCTACTCTTGAAGAGTGATGCAGATTGTTGCATTAGTCCAGTGGTATATGAGCTTTATCTTTTTATGGACTGTATGCAGGTACTTCCTCTATGGGGGACTATGTGTGTTTGAGTTGAGTAATAAAGGACTCTTGTGAATGTAATTTCTGAAACAGTGTCTTTTGACATTGAGGTTCTGAATTAGATTAACATTGTCATTGATGTCAATGGGGGAGAAGAATACATGAAAAACATCCATTGATTGTGATGAATAGGAAAACAAAGCAAGACTTGATTAATGAAGAGGATTTGAAAATATTTCAAAACAGTAGTGTTGCAAGTTGGTATTTATGGAACTTGGATGCTTTTTCATCTATGTTGCCATCAATGCCAATGGGGGAGATTGTTAGGAATGAATGTTGAATATATCCTATGAGGGAGTATTTGGAGGTCATTCTGTAGCAGTTGTAGTAGCATTCATGATTGTGGTTGTCATTGATGTTAACATAGTGATCTACTGGAGATTAGCAGAGAAGCAGACAGTGTTTGAATTAGCGCACATGGAGTATTGAAGATCAAGCTATGCGAAGTTGAGGACTTACTCTATATTGTGTCCTAAGATCGTGGTCAAGAGCACATGTGGAAATTCAATTATTCATGACAGTTATGTGTACTTCAGTGGAAGTAGTATTCAGAAAATATTCATGAGAAGCGGCTTGTGGTAACTAGATGATATCTCCTAATCAGGATAGAATCTATGCATGCAAAGTTGTACAGTTGATGAAGACACTTTGGTGGTGACGTGGATGAGACAACATGGTCATAGGTCGCATGTGTGAAGATTTATTGTATTTGGAAGCTGACAGTTTTATGTAATTATGAAATATTATGTAATGTGTGAAGGTTTATATTTGGTGAAGTCTTGTATGCCAACTCATTTGTAATTATTTGAGAGTGGTATAAAGGAAGGATTATTTTCATATAATATGATAACAATGATGTCTAAGGAATTGCGGAATTGAGCAATATATGTTGTAAGAGGATATGCGAATTGTAGATATCTGGTGAAGTAGTTGGTGCGGTTTGACACAGGCAGAGGAGCAAGGATAAGTTGTTGAAATCAGTAAATATTTGATATTATTCTATTTGAGTAATACACAGATCAGTTGGATAGTGTGTTTAGTGATCTTGCCCCTGAAGCTGTTTGGACAGTGGGTCCTTCTATCTTCCATAACTCTTAACTAGGTAAGAATCTTTTAACAGGGATTCAAAGTCTCCTAACAGGGACTCATATGTACTGAATGTATTTCATAAGACTCCTAATAGAGTCCATCCTCTCACAAGAATTTTCATATTAGTACATCTTTTGTGGGCATCATTCTCACCGAGGTTTACTCTATGATCAAGAGGTTCCCTAGTTAACATATCTTATGTTATTGTATCATTGTATATGTTTATCTTTCTATGGTTGTTGCTTACATTGATTACATGGTTGGAATTTGTTAATGATGATAAAAGTTGTATTTCTTAGATAACTAATTCAACCCCCCACCTCCCCCCCCGCCCCTCTCAGTTATCTTGGTGGACTTTACTTTCTAACATGTGATTCATTTATGAGTCAACCACTAAATTGTCTTTGTGTATGTGATGTATGTCAAAGCTAGTCAACTTGTGTACTTGTGTTGTGTTTGAGCTAGTTTTTTGTATTTGTGATGTATGCACTCAAGATAATCACTATGTGTATGATTTGTGATATGGCCCTAGTCTATATGTGTAAGTTGGTAAAATTAACGATAGATAATGATGGTTATGGAACCAACGTCTGATGGTAATTGATATATTTTAATGTGATCAAACCATATTCATAGAATCCCTTAATTAATAATCAAGATTAAAGAGAGATTAGAGATCTCATCAATAAGAGAGGGTAAACTCTCTCTAAGTTTGAACTATGACGCCTCTAACTTCCCACGAGTGGATACATAGGCAGGGTCATCAGGAGTGAACCTTAAAGCTTAGGTCTGGATCTAGGGATGACTATAATTATGGAAGCTAAACACTATCAAGTGTAATCATACACTATAATATCGAGTTATCACCAACATGGTGAACAAAGGAGTTTTGAAATCACCACTTATAAATTAAATGGAAGACAATTGGTTGAATAAGTCAATGATTGATGTTAAGGACAAAAAATAGTAGCAACTGAGAGTAGTTGTTAAACTATCACTTGTGAAATGATATCAATTAAAAAAATGCAAATGCAATAATAAAACTCAAAAATTACATAATGCACAACAAAAGAAATATAATGAACTTCAAATAAATTATTGTGTTTGTTCTTAGTTACATTCTCATAATACATTCCCTCATATGTAGATTTAAGAATATTGTTTCCGTAATACATTTCATTAATATAAATTTAAGAATATGTAATCTTCACCCACTTAGTCCTATAAATAAATATATCAATCACTGTTAATTAATGGCCAATTAAACTCTTAAATATAATTATTCCATCAGTCCAACAATCCTTGTGTAAATCTGAATGAAAGATAAATTGAGATTTTGTCCTCTCTGTAATCAATAGAGAAGCCAATTTCATTGCGTGGGTAAGCTCCCTACAAAATGTACCATTGACCAAATTTTAAAAACCATAAAAGAAAACAGATTTTTGCAAAATTTTCAGCATCTATTCTTCATGATCTACATATTTTGTGGTCAAAAGCTACAAAAAAACTAGTAAAAAAACTGTATTTTCGCAAATCTGAAAAAAAAAGGTTTGACATTATTTTGTATTTAGTACGTTTTTTTAGGAGCTTAACCGGTGCCATTCCATTTGTCCAGAAAAAATGACAGGCCGCCATTTTTATTGTGCAGAGGGCAGTGATTTGAATTCTTCTTGGTAACCCAAAAAATCAAGACCAAATAATAATCCATCACTCCAGCAATTGCTCCGTTCGCCAAATGACTAGTGAATTGAGAAATTATAGTTCAATGGGCTCTGCAATTGTAGTTTAAACTCAATGACAGTTGAGAGAAAATCAAAGCAGGTAAAAAGAGTATGTCATTGACATATCTATTAAGTTTTCAGAAGAATCAGCATCACATCATTATACACTTCCTTGTTTATACACTTCAGTATGCCAGAACGAACTTCTCCTCCAATGCATTCACTTTGCAAAGAGAAGCAGTAAACAATAACGTTGAAACCTCAAATTCCATTTGTGAGCAAGTGCAAATACTTTGCAGGCAGAGCTTACTGAAAGAGGCATTAGATGTTCTCCACGTTACTCAACATAAACATCTCAGGCTAAGTGCCTGCACATATGCATCTCTTCTAGAACAGTGCCTTAATAAGAAATCCTTGCCAGATGCAAAAAGAATTCTTGCCCATATAACCCAAACAAGATTTATTACAGATTTGAATTTGGGTAACAAACTTGTAGTTTTGTTTGCGAAGCTTCGGAGTCTGCAAGATGCTCGACAAATTTTGGATAAGATGCAAGTGACAAATGTGGCTTCTTGGACTGCTATGATTCAGGCTTGTTCAAAGCAGGGCAATGATGAAGATGCTTTGGCAATGTTTTATACAATGCAAGAGAATGGGATTCAACCTGATCACTTTACCTTTGCAACTGTTTTGCCAGTTTGCGCGAATTTGAAAGCCATCGAAGGAGGGAAACAGGTGCATGGAGGTATAATAAGAAGGGATTTTCAGTCTGATGTATTTGTTGGGAGTGCTCTTGTTGACATGTACGCAAAATGTGGATGTATTGAAATTGCACACCAAGTGTTTGACAAAATGCCTCAACGAAATGTGGTTTCCTGGACTGCCATGGTTGCAGGATATACACAAATTGGGGATATGGGTAAGGCTATGGAGTTTTTCCAGCAGATGCCTAGGAGAAACGTGTACTCCTGGAGTGTCATGGTCACTGGATATGCCCATGCAGGCTGTGTTGAAGACGCATTGGAACTCTTTCATTAAATACCCTATAGGAATGTGGTTTCATGGAATGCCATTATTGCAGGTTTTGTGCAGATTGGGAAGTTTGATGAAGCTCTGAAGCTCTTTTGAGATATGCAATTGAGAAATGTGAGGGCTAACCATGTGACCTTTGCGTGCGCCAATTTGGCAGCTCTTCGCAAGGGGATGGAGATTCATGGTAGTGTAGTTAGAAGCAGGCTTCCATTTGATGTCTTTGTATGGAATGCCCTTGTAGACATGTATGCTAAATGTGGTTCAATCAAACACGCCTGGCAATTGTTTGACAAAATGACTATGAGAACTGTAGTGTCATGGACTGCAATGATTGTAGGATATGCCATGCATGGGTTTGGAAAGGAGGCACTCCAGATATTTCAGGAAATGCAACACTCTGGCACAAAGCCAAACAAAATCACCTTTCTTGGTGTTCTGTGTGCCTGTTGCCATGCAGGGCTGGTGGATGATGGCAGGAAATGTTTCAAATGTACGACTCAAGATTATAACCTTGTTCCTTCTATTGAACACTATTGTTGCATGGTTGATCTTCTTGGTCGAGCTGGGCACTTGGTTGAAGCACGGGACTTTATCAACGACATGCCCGTGGAGCCCAACACTGCTATTTGGGGATCTTTGCTCGGTGCCTGCAGAAGCCATGCCAATATAGAATTGGGAGAACATGTAGCAAAACATCTTTTTGAGTTAGATCCTGAAAATGATGCACACTATGTACAGTTGTCAAACATCTATGCTGAAGCTGGGAAGTGGGAGGGGGTGTTAAGTGTTAGAAGATTGATGAAAGACAGAAGAGTGAAGAAATCTCCAGGGTGCAGCTCCATTGAGATTAAAAACAAGGTTCATGCTTTTGTCACATGAGATGAATCGGCATATGGAATTTGGGAAGTTGTCTTTCAGATGAAAGAACTGAATGACAAAAGATATGCAATGGATGATTAACAGGGATTCACTTCTACCATAGTGATGCCTTATTAATAGTGTCTAAGGATCATCTATTGGGTCAGCACTGGTGTTTGTTTAATGGCCGAGGGAAGAAATCTGCCTGAATACAAGGTAATCCAGCCATATAAAGTAGCTTTGTTCTACACAGAGTATGATTATATCTACAGAAAAATGATTGTCCAGGACCATTGAGTCAGTGGGGATTACCACTCTGCCACTAAGTCCATTGGTAAGATGAGGAAGATATTGCTGTAAAATTAGTTTCCATTGTCTTAATGATGGCAATTATACCTGTGGGGGGCATTGGTGTTTGAAGCTGAACAAACAGTAACATGAACTCTCATGACAAACAGCTGGGTACATTGACAATCTCACAACCAAAGGAATGGCTAAATTTAATGTTTCTGAAGATCTGTGCCTAGTAATTAATGCACTATGATCTTATGCAAACAAGACAATCTAATAGTTGTTGTGTTGCATTCACAGGAAGAACATCAATTTGAGCATAATGAGTACACGACACTTGAATAAAGGGTTTTATTATCATATCAAGCACTGACCATTCTAAAGTTGTAGAAACTTAAGTGGAATTATAATACTGTGTCTGGATTCAATTCTTAGCAGGTATAGATAACAGTCATGGCTGAAAATGCATATAAATAGTGCTAAGCTTTAGGTATTGTGCATTTATTGACGTAAATGATGGATGATCTAAGATAACTAAAAATATGATAATGCCAGAGCCTAGAAGCATATAAGGTTGAATAGTAAAGAATGACTAATGGACTTGGAATAGATTGAGCAGAGAATGCAAAATATTAGATAGTTTAATTCACATTCTAAGGCTATGGTCTTATGCAGTTGCTTATTTATCTTTGTTCGCATAGTTGATTCTATAAATGTTTTGCATTAGCGATAAAAGATATTTTGGTTTTAGGGATAGAAAATAAGCTGCCAAAAGATGGGTGGGTTGAAATTACTTAATTGCTACATCAACAAAAATGTCACATGACTATACAATTTTTATTTTTTTAAATTGCCCTCCAAATTTTACTTCTAATATTTCCCTTATTAACACAAATAAACATACATATTTACAATTCATTTAAAACTAATTGTAATAAACAAAAAAATAAAAAGTTTTTGGGACTACTAGCTCCACACAGAGTCCTAAAACATTTGGGTAGTGACTACCAAACAAAGTAAGCTAAGCAATTGTAGAATACCTTTCTTTTAGACATTATAGTTTATGGAGAGCTAACATCGCTAATATATCAAACTTTCTTAGTCCATTACCTTGAATTATCAAAATAATTTTTTTGAATGCATAACTTGCATGATTTTATTATTTGTTTAAATAACTTTAGATAAAAGAGAAAATCTACTCATATCTCAAAAAAATAAGTATTTCAAATTTTAATTTTTGTCAATAGAAATAATACAAGGATAATTTACATTTTCCTTAAGGAACATCATGTTGATATATAAAAAACAATAAGTGTTCAATGAACTTTAAGTACATTTCACATCTTATCTAGACAAGGTGATCCATGTTTATAGTAATTGTTCAATACGACATTTCAATAACAATACAATGCCATGATTACAATATAAAGTGAAATCAAATCTTTTGATGATCCAAGTCTTTGATAGTCAATTGTAAGAGGGAGAGCATTGTGATCCAAGTGCTTTTCCTTCAAACATAGATCAACAGTCCCCCAAACACCATCCTACTAGAAGTGTCCCTACCCTTGATGACAATAGAAGAATAAGGAAAACTCTATTATCATCAAGTCATCTAAGACTAGTGTTAATGCAAATAATCTATGAAGCAACTTCTAGATACATGTAGATATGCATGATACAATTGATTAATTGCAACTTTAGATATAGTGAACCAACTAAGTGTAGTTGTCAAACATCTATGTTGAAGCTGGGAAGTGGTATGCGGTGGAAGTGTTAGAAGATTGATGAAAGACAAAAAGGTGAAGAAAACTCCAGGATCCAACTAGATTGATATTAATAACAAGGTGCATGGTTTTGTCTCATGAGATGAATTAGTGTATGAAAATTTGGGAAGTTGCCTTTTAGATGAAAGAGGAATTGAATGACAAAGTCTATGTCAGGGATGACAAACAAGAATTCACTTCTACCATAGTGACTCCTTATTAATAGTTGATGGAAATTGTCATTGATGTCAAAGTCCAGGACATGGGTAGATACAATATATGTTCACTTTATCTATATTCATTAGACATAATTATAATGAAGCATATAGCATACATACATTTACACAGCATATCTGAGATATATGATATATATGTGAAGTCATCATTGATATACATATTCCAGCATGTAGCTATGACATGTGTGCCTGAATTATTAACCCAACAGTAATGAGTTGTGCAAGTCTAAATAAGCACATCTGAAGGAAGAGGCCTATATATTCTATACACTCATGCATCAAGCATGGTGTCTGTCATGGTTGTGAACCCTTTCCAGAATAGGGAGCTCTCCTCTGGACAACTTGAAAAGCAATTCTGCGATGGTTTGCGTAACATTGGAATGTCAAAGGGAGATACCTATTTTGATGCCTTTCCTAGTATCTTCAAGGTAGAGTACGTAGGGACTACTACAGATGCGGGAAAGCTACTATAGGGAATATTAAATGACTACAAAGATCAACATCGCGGTCCAACTCTTAGTGTCATTGAATGCCCCAATATGGAATTATTAAGTACAACTATTCCTATTATAACTAAATTTCCTTGTGTGAAAGTTCCATGCAATGCTCGAGATAGCCAATACCAAGCTCTTGGATGGTAGCTAGGATAGGGATGCAATGCTGTGCTACATCATCCTAGTGGTTGAATGAAAGAATTGCTCTTGCTCGATATGCTCATATACCAATAGGAAACTTTGATCTTGATTGTCTAATGTTTACTACTGATGTCTTTTATTCTCGGGCCTTACATGATCATCAGCAGATGCTTTGGATATCTGATGATGGAGTTCTAGATCTGGGAGGCATTGCAGAAGAAGAACCAAGCTTTGTAAATGAAGTGCAATAGCCTATTCTTATTTATCCATGAGCATACAGGCTAGTCGAAAGGAGATCATTTGTGTACTCATATAGTGATATTTTAAACAACAATATCATTACACTATCAATAACATTTATTTCAGATCAGACTATCACACTCGTATTAAGAAGAATTCAGAAATAGCGGTTGAATACTTCAAAGATAAAATATATCATTATCGATAGCAGTAATATAAAAAAAAAAAAAGGGGAGACAGTGATATAGTTTATTGAAGACTATATTATTGCAGCGGCAACATTATATGCAAATACAGCATTTACAATAGTCATTAAACAGCGGTCAAAGTTATCATCACAAATATCACAGCGGTCGATGATATGCAGCGGTTTACGATACAGCATTTATGATACACAGAAAATATATGAAATGCAACGGCAGATATATACAGAGAATATATACAGCGATTTTGGATTGACACGAAAGTTTAGAAGTTTAAATGTTAATGCGTATGCAAATAAATAGTCAGCGGAAATATGTATTGGATATACAAGAAACAGCAGATATAATAAAGACAATTTAATTATATGTGTCGAAGGCTGCTTAGACAGAGACATCGAAGATCAGAGACGCAGCGGTTGATACAGATACAGGAACAGCATATATCGTATGCATATAGCGATGAAGACTGAGATTTATTTAATACTCAGATAACGGCATATATTATAAAGTGAAAACTGAGACAGAACGTATGCATACAGATATGTATTCATACATACGTATATGGCAGCAGTTATACATACAGAAGAGTATGCAGCAGAGAAGTATATACATAATACGAATGCAGGAATATTACATGTACAAAGGTTGAAGATATATCGAAGTTTCTAACGAACGATATTAAAAAAGAGGTTGACATACGTATACATACAGAGATGCACATATTCAGCGGATATACGTATTAAATATCAAAGCTTGAAGATATATTGAAGTTTTAAAAGAAGATAGGTAATAAAAGTTTGATGTGCGTGGAGGATATTAAAAAAAAAAGGTTTTTATAATATGAGTTCGGCAATATACAAATATATTAAAAAGGTAATAATAAAATAACTTATTAAAAAGGTAATTAACTTATTTATTAAGTTAATAATAATTTAATAAGGAGACACCTTTTTATTTAAAAAGTCATGTCTTTTGTAAAAGACATATTGTTTCATCTTGAAAAATTGAATATATATATTCAGTCCATTATTTTGAAATATGAATAAGTCAGCTATGTAATAAGGAGAAAAGAAGTGAGAAGAAGTCAGCATGTAAAAGAAACGAAAGAAGAGCAGTGGGAATAGAAAGATAGAAAAGTTAAATGCTTATATATTCAGATTTTTATCTGACACATATATTATGAATATACAGTCATAAAGGCATATTTTTGAAAATAAGAGAAAAGCTATTGGCTGACTCAGAGAGAGCAGATTATGTCCATCATCAGTTGAATAAAGCAACATTGCCAAGGTGGAAGAAATTTGTCAACAGTGAGTTGGTGCTCAGAATCCGGACAGGAGGAGTTGGTGCTCAGAATCCGGACAGGGGGAGTTGGTGCTTCCAGTAGGTCGGTGCCTGCGAAGTGTGGGAGTTGGTGCTTCCAGTGAGTTGGTGCTCATAAATTTAGAGGTTGGAGCCTCTAGTAGCTTGGTGCCTACAAAACATTGTAAAAGAACAATATTATATAAAAGCAAATTATTTTGTGGTTTTCTCCCATATTGGGTTTCCACGTAAAATTTGTGTTCATGTGCATAATTGTTTGTTTGAGAATTTAAAGTTATCTTTGAATAAAGTTTTTAAAGTTAAAATTGTTATTATACTGATTCACCCCCCCCCCTCTCAGTATAATCGTGTGCTCTTCAATAGTGTCTAAGAATCATCTATTGGTTCAACACTAGTTTTTGTTTAATGGTTGATGGAGGTATTTGACTAAACCTGTAGTTTCAGATCCCTCTCCATAAACACAAGACAATCCAACCCATAAATCAACTCATTGTTCTAAACAAAGATTATTATACCTACAAGAAAATGATTGTCTAGGACCATCGAATTAGTAGGGATTGCCACTCTACCACTAAGTCTATTGGCAAGATGAACAAGGTATTTTTGTAAAATGTGTTTCCATTATCTTAATGATGGTGACCATTCCTGTTGGAGTCGTGGGTTTTTGAAGGTAAACACACAACAACATGACAAATAACTCAAATAAACTGAGATTTTGTCCTCTATGTAACCAATAGAGAAGCCAATTCTATATGTACTGTTGACCAAATTTCAAAAACCAGAAAACACAACAGTTTTTCGCTAAATTTTCAGCATCTGTTCTTCATGATCTGCATATTTTGTGGTCGAAAACCAGTAAAAAAATGTAAAACAATTACTGTGCTTTCGCAAATTTGAAAAAAACGTTTGACATTTTTTAATATTTAGTACATTTTGTAGGGAGCTTAGCCCATGCCATTCCATTTGTCCAGCCAAAATGACAGGCCACCATTTTTATTGAACAGAGGGCACTGATTTGAATTCTTCTTGGTAACCCAAAAAATCAAGTCCAAATAATAATCCATCACTCCAGCAATTGCTCTGTTCGCCAAATGACAGGTGAATTGAGAAATAATAGTTCAACGGGCTCTACAATTGTAGTTTATACTCAATGACAGTTGAGAGAAAATCAAAGCAGGTAAAAAGAGCATGTCATTGACATATCTATTAAGTTTTCAGAAGAATCAGCATCACATCATTACACGCCCCCTTGTCCACTTTCAGTATACCAGAACGAACTTCTCCTCTAATGCATTCACTTTGCTACAAGAAGCAGTAAACAATAACGTTGAAACCTCAAACTCCATTTGTGAGCAAGTGCAAATACTTTGCAGGCAGGGCCTACTGAAAGAAGCATCAGATGTTCTCCACGTTACTCAACATAAACATCGCAGGCTAAGTGCCTGCACATATGCATCTCTTCTAGAACAGTGCCTTAATAAGAAATCCTTGCCAGATGCAAAAAGAGTTCATGCCCATATAACCCAAACAAGATTTAGTACAGATTTGAATTTGGGTAACAAACTTGTAGTTTTGTTTGCAAAGCTTGGGAGTCTGCAAGATGCTCGACAAGTTTTGGATAAGATGCAAGTGACAAATGTGGCTTCTTGGACTGCTATGATTGTTCAAAGCAAGGCAATAATGAAGAGGCTTTGGCAATGTTTTATACAATGCAAGAGAATGGGATTCAACCTGATCACTTTACCTTTGCAACTGTTTTGCCAGTTTGTGCAAATTTGAAAGCCATCAAAGGAGTGAAACAGGTGCATGGAGATATAATAAGAAGGGGTTTTCAGTCTGATGTATTTGTTGGGAGTGCTCTTATTGACATGTACGCAAAATGTGGATGTATTGAAATTGCACACCAAGTGTTTGACAAAATGCCTCAACGAAATATGGTTTCCTGGACTGCTATGGTTGCAGGATATACACAAATTGGGGATATGGGTAAGGCCATGGAGTTTTTCCAGAAGATGCCCGAGAGAAACGTCTACTCCTGGAATGTCATGGTCACTGGATATGCCCATGCAGGCTGTGTCAAAGAGGTATTGGAACTCTTTCAGAAAATGCCCTATAGGAATGTGGTTTCATGGAATGCCATTATTGCAGATTTTGTGCAGATTGGGAAGTTTGATGAAGCTCTGAAGCTCTTTCGAGATATGCAATTGAGAAATGTGAGGGCTAACCATGTGACCTTTGCGTGCGCCAATTTGGCAGCTCTTCGCTAGGGGATGGAGATTCATGGTAGTGTAGTTAGAAGCAGGCTTCCATTTGATGTCTTTGTATGGAATGCCCTTGTAGACATGTATGCTAAATGTGGTTCAATCAAACACGCCTGGCAATTGTTTGACAAAATGACTATGAGAACTGTAGTGTCATGGACTGCAATGATTGTAGGATATGCCATGCATGGGTTTGGAAAGGAGGCACTCCAGATATTTCAGGAAATGCAACACTCTGGCACAAAGCCAAACAAAATCACCTTTCTTGGTGTTCTGTGTGCCTGTTGCCATGCAGGGCTGGTGGATGATGGCAGGAAATGTTTTAAATGTACGAGTCAAGATTATAACCTTGTTCCTTCTATTGAACACTATTGTTGCATGGTTGATCTTCTTGGTCGAGCTGGGCACTTGGTCGAAGCACGGGACTTTATCAACGACATGCCCATGGAGCCCAACACTGCTATTTGGGGATCTTTGCTCGGTGCCTGCAGAAGCCATGCCAATGTAGAATTGGGAGAACATGTAGCAAAACATCTTTTTGAGTTAGATCCTGAAAATGATGCACACTATGTACAATTGTCAAACATCTATGCTGAAGCTGGGAAGTGGGAGGGCGTGGCAAGTGTTAGAAGATTGATGAAAGACAGAAGAGTGAAGAAATCTCCAGGGTGCAGCTCCATTGAGATTAAAAACAAGGTGCATGCTTTTGTCACATGAGATGAATCAGCATATGGAAATTTGGGAAGTTGTCTTTCAGATGAAAGAACTGAATGACAAAAGATATGCCATGGATGATAAACAAGGATTCACTTCTACCATAGTGATGCCTTATTAATAGTGTCTAAGGATCATGTATTGGGTCAGCACTGGTGTTTGTTTAATGGCCAAGGGAAGAATCTGCCTGAATACAAGGTAATCCAGCCATATAAAGTAGCATTGTTCTAAACAGAGTATGATTATACCTACTGAAAAATGATTGTCCAGGACCATTGAGTCAGTGCGGATTACCACTCTGCCACAAAGTCCATTGGTAAGATGACGAAGATATTGCTGTAAAATTAGTTTCCATTGTCTTAATGATGGCAACTATTCCTGTGGGGGTCATTGGTTTTTGAAGCTGAACAAACAGTAACATGAACTCACATGACAAACAGCTGGGTACATTGACAATCTCACAACCAAAGGAATGGCTAAATTTAATTTTCCGATGATCTGTGCCTAGTAATTAATGCACTGTGATCTTATGCAAACAAGACAATCTAATAGTTGTTGTGTTGCATTCACAGGAAGAACATCAATTTGAGCATAATGAGTACACGACAATTGAATAAAGGGTTTTATTATCATATCGAGCTCTGAACATTCTAAAGTTGTAGAAACTTAAGTGGAATTATAATACTGTGTCTGGATTCAATTCTTAGCAGGTATAGATAACAGTCATGGCTGAAAATGCATATAAATAGTGCTAAGCTTTAGGTATTGTGCATTTATTGACGTAAATGATGCATGATCTAAGATAACTAAAAATATAATAATGCCAGAGCCTAGAAGCATACAAGGTTGAATAGTAAAAGAATGACTGATGGACTTGGAATAGATGGAGCAGAGAATGCAAAATATTAGATAGTTTAATTAACATTCACATTCTTAGGCTATGGTCTTATGCAGCTGCTTATTTATCTTTGTTCGCATAGGTGATTCTATAAATGTTTTGCATTAGTGATTAAAGATATTTTGGTTTTAGGGTAAGAAAATAAGCTGCGAAAAGATGGGTGGGTTGAAATTACTTAATTGCTACATCAACAAAAATGTCACATTACTATACATTTCTTTCCTTTTTTTAAATTGCCCTCCAAATTTTACTTCTAATATTTCCCTTATTAACACAAATAAACATACATATTTACTATTCATTTAAAACTAATTGTAATAAACAGAAAAATAAAAAGTTCTGGGGACTACTAGCTCCACACAAAGTCCTAAAACATTTGAGTAGTAATAACCAAACGAAGTAAGCTAAGCAATTGTAGAATACCTTTCTCTTAGACGTTATAGTTTATGGAGCGCTAACATCGCTAATATAACAAACTTTCTTAGTCCACTACCTTGAAATATCATAATAATTTTTTTGAATGCATAACTTGCACGATTTTATTTTTTGTTTAAATAACTTTAAATAAAACAGAAAATCTACTCATATCACAAAAACATAAGTATTTCAAATTTTAATTTTTGTCAATAGAAATAATACAAGGATAATTTACATTTTCCTTAAGGAACATCATGTTGATATAAAAAAACAATAAGTGTTCAATGAACTTTAAGTACATTTCACATCTTATCTAGACAAGGTGATCCGTGTTTATAGTAATTGTTCAATACAACGTTTCAATAACAATACAATGCCATGATTACAATATCAAGTGAAATCAAATCTTTCGTCTCTAATGATCCAAGTTTGGTAGTCAATTGTAAGAGGGAGAGCATTGTGATCCAAGTGCTTTTCTTCCAAACATAGATCAATAGTCCCCCAAACACCGTCCTACTAGAAGTGTCCCTACCCTTGATGACAATAGTAGAATAAGGAAAACTCTATTATCATCAAGTCATCTAAGACTAGTGTTAATGCAAATAATCTATGAAACAACTTCTAGATACATGTAGATATGCATGATACAATTGATTAATTGCAACTTTAGATATAGTGAACCAACTAAGTGTAGTTGTCAAACATCTATGTTGATGCTGGGAAGTGGGATGCGGTGGAAGTGTTAGAAGATTGATAAAATACAAAAAGGTGAAGAAAACTCTAGGATCCAACTAGATTGAGATTAATAACAAGGTGCATGGTTTTGTCTCATGAGATGAATTAGTATATGAAAATTTGGGAAGTTGGGCCTTTTAGATGAAAGAGGAATTGAATGACAAAGTCTATGCCAGGGATGACAAACAAGAATTCACTTCTACCATTGTGAGTCCTTATTAATAGTGTCTAAGGATCATCTATTGGTTCAACACTAGTTTTTGCTTAATGGTTGACAGAGGTATTTGACTAAGCCTGTAGTTTCAGATCCCTTTCCATAAACACAAGACCATCCAACCCATAAATCAACTCATTGTTCTAAACACAGATTATTATACCTACAAGAAAATGATTGTCTAGGACTATCGAATTAGTAGGGATTGCCACTCTACTACTAAGTCTATTGGCAAGATGAACAAGGTATTTTTGTAAAATGTGTTTCCATTATCTTAATGATGGCAACCATTCCTGTTGGAGTCCTGGGTTTTTGAAGGTAAACACATAGCAACATGACAAATAACTCAACATATTGCTGCACCAACAAAAATGTCACAGGACAACACATTTCTTTTCATCTTTTGGATTTCCTTCCAAATTTTATTTTTAGCATTTCCCTTATTAAGGTAAATAAATGTACATATCCACCATTCATTTATAACTAATTAAAATAAATAGAAAAATAAAGTCATTGAGACCACTAGCTCCACAAAAAAAATCTAAAACAATTGAGTAGTAGCTATTAAACAAAGTAAGCTAAGCAATTGTAGGGGGCCTTTCTCCTTTCTTATAGAGGTTGTGGTTTATGTAGGGCTTTTGATGGCAAACACTATTTCAATCGCATGACTCAAGACTATAACCTCGTTCCTACCATTGAGCACTATTATTGTATGGTTGATCTTCTTGGTCAAGCTGGGTGCTTGGATGAAGCAATCAGCTTTATCAACAGCTTGCCAATGGAGCCTGAAGAGATCATACCAAGATAGAGTTGGGAGAATATGTTGCCAAATGCCTTTTTGAGTAGAAATCTGGAATTGCTGCACATTATGTGCACTTGTCAAACAATCAGTGCTAGATTGCCAAATGGGATGATGCAAAAATCGTTTGAAAGTTATTGAAGGACAAAAGGGTTAAGAAATTGCGAAGCTGAAGCTGGATTAAAATTAATAATGAAGAGTATGCTAAATCATACATATGAAATTAGGGAGTTTTCTGTCAGATGAAAGAGGAAATGATGCGCGCTATGTGCAGTTTTCAAACATCCATGCTGAAGCTGCCATGTGGTATGGTATGGAAAGTGGTTGAAGATCTATAAACAGCAGGCTGAAGAAAATACGAAGTTGCAGCTTGATTGTGATTATTAACAAGGTGCATGATTTTTCACATGAGATGGATCATGTTATAAAATTTGGGAGGTTGTCTTTCAGATGAAAGAAGAATTGAATGACAAAATCTATTCTACAGTTAATGAATATAAATTTGTCATCAGTGTTTCCTCCTCCAAATTGTGCCGTTTAAGCATGCTTTCAAGTTCTTTTATGAGGCCTTTGCTTCGTGAATTTGCATGTTGTTCACAAGCCGCCACCTTTTTTTTATTGTCCTCTTCTATTGCAAAACAAATGTTTGTGCTTTTATTTCCTTCCTCAATCACCCTTGTTCTTTCTTTAAGAAAATGATGATATTCTACTTTTTCCTCGCTAATGGGACTCTCTAGACATTCATCCATCTATTTTTGGCAAGTCGTCCAACATGAACTGCTTCCACTGCTACAACAATTTGGGCCTCCTCTTGTGATAGGTTACATTCTTTCTCATTGCAGTCTTCCAACCCTTCTCATTCTGCATTGTAATCTTCGATGTCTTCCCCTTTTTGGGGGGTAAGACAACTCAACAACTCCATCCCACTCATCCTATTTATCATAATCTCATTTATCTATCTCTTCTTCCTATAAATCCTGGAAGATCTTATCCAATGATCTTTTATCCGCTAATATTTCTGCCAACTCTACCAGGGATTTATCTTTCCTTCTTCTAACAGTTCCACTCCTTGGCTAATCCTTGACTCCATAGCCTTCCTTTTTGCAAATGGCTTCTGCTCACATGATGAATATTTTACTTCACTATTCTTTTTCACTTCTCACAACTCTTCAATATCTTTGTTTGAAATTTCTTTCTTTTTGGCTTCTTAATGTTGCATGTGTTATAATCTTCCAACATTCACCATAACTCCTCCAACTTAAACTTCAATTGGTGTAGATCCTTTTGCTGGTCCTTTGTTAGCTTTTGCCTCTGCCTTTGTTTTATTTTTTCTTCCACTTTAGTTATCCTCTTTCCTACACTATGATATAACTCCATATCTAGATCAATAACTATATCCAGAGTCCCAAAATAGAGCTGGAACTCTCTTCTCCTCTTCTGTTCCAAATGAATGATCTATTGATCATATACCGACATTCTTTTGCTATTCTTCATCACTTTACACTAGTTAATTTTTTTTAAACCTCTCCAGGAAGCTCAAACTGTCAAGACTAAGCTCCATCAAGTAGATGGCATTCATCAGCACTCATTTGTACCAAATCAAAGTTACCTGATACACAGATTCAAGCACTCTGCTCTCTCTAAGTTTGACTTATCTTCCCATCAATAGTTTATTTAAAATTTTAAACCTATCTTATCACTGCTCCTCTATTCATTTCTAACCCCCATCTGTAAGTGTTAATGCTCTCGAAATTCCACTGAGCAAGTGACATAATTAATGTGGCCCACTTAGACATCCAAATAAACAAATGTTTATTTGAACAAAACATCCAAATTCAGTCCCGCTCATCTTCTACTGCAGCTTCTCCTCAGCAACACAATCCCCACAAACCAATGGTGGCAGTTAAAACCACGACACTCAGCAGTGACCATCAAGCTAATTATCCCCACAGAAAATATCCACTACAGACCTGGTTCAGAAGTGATGGCTGTAGAGATTCAATCAGCAAGTTTAAGATCAAAGCCCCACCTTGGCTATATAGATGGCTGCTCTTGATCAGTGAAGAGAGGCTAACAAAGGCTCCAAAGACACACTCTTGCTCTATGCTCACTACAATAAATTTTCTATGCTTTGAACTATTTAAAACTCTAAAAATGAATCCTCTACTCCCAGCATCTTATGATACTCTGATACCAAACTGATGCAGAGGATCTGGCTTCTAGTTCCGACTTTGGAAACGTTCACTGGCCTTGCAAAAACAAATACAGACAGAAACTGAAGAACATCTATAGATAAATAGTCAGGTATACATTCAATAAATAATACAGCAGCTCAAGGAAAAAGGAAACCTTCTATGCAATCCAGCACAACAAAATACTCAGCTACATTATATTTACAGATAAAATGGCTTACAAAGTCCCTGCACCATACAGATGCAAAGCAATTCCATTCTCTATTCCCCTGCCCCCTGATTCATTTCAAGCGTTCTGTTTAATATCCTTTCTTAGCTCCAACCAAACCCACTCTAACAGAACTCTAACTTATTTTTAGTCACTTTGCAGCAGTTTCTAATATACTGAGCCACTTAAAGCTATCACTAAACATAGTAAAAACTGTTAAAATCAACTCTACTTCTGAGGAATTAGTTGACAGTCAGCCTCCCAATTATCAGGAGTGCATTTGCATCAGAAAATGTGTTTGATTCAAGCTACTACCTTCTGTAAGGATCTGCAATGCAGGATCAAAAATTGGAAATTCAAACAAAATTTACTGGCGACGCCATCAGATGCAACATGTATGTATTTGGTAAAAGCTGCCCAAGATTAAAAACAGTATCATCCTTCTAGTTTTTGCAAGCCACTCAAGTGGAATAAACCCCAACTAGGAAAAAGTTGTGGCAGGCAACTTGGAACTCCACCAATCCCAGCAGTAAATCATGGCAGCTTTTTGGGCTTGCAATGATAGACCCAAAAGACATGAGCACCAATTTTCTGTGACAAGTATTTAGCAAGAAATTGATTCAAATATTTTGAACTCAATAACAATAATAACATATATTCCATGTTAAAATTGACTGTTGCTTATAGTTTTGAAATCTAAATAACTCAGATCGCTAACTATTCTTTGAAGAACAGATTAAATGGACTCAATAGTTGACTTGAAAGTTGAAACAGATATAGGAATCTAGAAACATAGTTCCATATTTACAAGTCAAAATATCAGCTGTATTCAGATATTGACCCTATTGCTATGTATCAACAAACTAGCTTTTCTAACATGTCAAGCATATGAATTAGTCATCCAAAATCCCCTTGCCAAAAAAATCCTTCTGTTAGCAATCATTGTAAACTACAAGAAACATTATTAACTACTTTGGAACATTAATAATTGCTCTCCTCTATTTAAGGTTAATTATTCACAATCTAGAGAGAGACTTGCTCTTCTCGATCAGATCCCTTCTTAAGATTTTTCCAGATGAATTTTTTGCAATTGAATTCACAAATGCCACTCGGCGTATCTTCTTGTAGGGTGCAACCTGCATTCATATGTAGAAGATTTCTTCCTCAGGCTTCTATGCTTGCCAAACTACATAGCATAAAACATTTGAATTTTCTAGAAAGAATGCAGAAGCTCTTCGGAGTACCTGTTTTGAAACAAAATTTATTACATCTTTCTCATTAAGTTTTCTGTGGGGATTCTTCACAATATATGCCATTGGTATCTGGCCTGCTTCTTGATCAGGATACCTGGCATGCCAAACCACAAAAAGAAACAGTCATCTGAATAGAAAAAATATCAAAACGAAGATAGAGGAATCATACAAATGGCCCTTTGCTAGAAATCGCTTCTGATGTGAGAATGTGTTAAATTTATGTTTTGGGGATTCAAGAATATAGTTTAGCAAGCATGACTTAATGATACTAACGGTATCACAGCAGCTTCTGAAATCTCCGGATGAGTGAGAAGCAACTCCTCTAATTCTGCTGGAGCAACCTGCAAGTGAAAAGATGTGTGTGATTTAGCAAGAGTTACTCCAATATTGTTTCGATGAATTTGATTTTAGTTTAAAACATACCTGATATGCTTTATACTTTATCATATCCTTCAACCTGTCCACAACAAAGAGAAAGCCTTCCTCATCAATGTAACAGAGATCCCCTGTTTTTAGCCATCCCTCCATATCTAAAGTTGCCAAAGTTGCCTCTTCATTCATAAAATATCCTATTTTTTTTGTAAACGAAACTTTATCAGCATGTCTTTCTATATCAAAATATGCTTCTCTTTTCCAACTCTAAAGAAAGACCTAGATTTGGAGCATTTTTTTCTGATCAGGAGCCAGCATAGGTCAGAATCTGAAATATGTAACAATTCAACAATAAGAATGAAAGTACTAAATCGTGTAGCTTGCACATACAAATCTGAAAAATATAATTTACATTCTCTGGGAATTTTTTTGTTAAAGTGCACCAAGACAATTCAATGGCCATAAACAAATAATAAATCATTTAGTGGCAATCACATCTTTTAAGTTTTTATTTGATAGGGAGAAAAATATGTGGCCATTTTTCCTACCCCAAGTGAGTCATGTGTGGCCTATTATATAAGGGCCCGCCTATACCTTAACGTATAAGGTTCTGGTCAAGAAATATTTTCCCATAACTTTTCACAACCAAAAAAGGGTTTTGGCTTGCTTTTATAAAATTTCAATGATCTTTAATCTGCTATAACTACCATAGCTTGTAACCATGGGCTTTTAGCAATGCCATGGAGAACACACAAATGGGCATCTAAAAGTGTTAGGATTTTGCATAAACAAAAATTCTACCTAGGACCTAATGCCTATGAACTAACCACAACAACAGATGAATACAAAAATGATATTCAATATTCAATATAATAGAGCAAATCTCAAAGAGTGACATACAAATATAAAGACCTCTTGGAAGCATGAATCAAGGCAATGACATATCCAAGAGATATGAGTTTAACTTTCAAACAATCCCAATCAAGAGGTGAGTTAATTCAATCCAACTAAAACAAAGGTGGCCTTGATTAAATAAAAGTGGCACCTAACAACCATCTTGAGGCACCGGTGGTACTTGTGTATGTTAAGTCCAGGTGGACATGTCATTATTGGCAACTAAGGTGAGAATAAATGAATACACTTATAATCCTAAATAAACTCAGTAACTGGGTGCAATATTACACTTAGAATGAACACTATCCCGGATAAAGTGAAGTATTTATACCAACAACAAAGCTGCTTGGTTTCTGGGTACCTTTACCCCACATACACAGGGGGGAGAGAGAGAGAGAGAGAGAGAGCATATGACATATGTAACATCATATCATAATGACAGAAATTGCATTAACTTGAAACTTCGCATTATGTTTTGGCCTTACAATGGTGTCTATCTTCCCTAGTATGTTTTTAGGTCCATTCAACCATTGCCTTGGCCTTTTTTTTTGCCCATGGTGCCAAGGCCTTGCCTCCCATGATCCTTTCTGTCAAAATTGATGTTACAGTTGTCTTAGTCTTCTGTTTTTTTGGCGTTTGGCCCTTTCTAGAGATGGAATAGTCTGAATAATGTGACTCACTAGCATCCCATGACAATTTTTGTGATTTAATGGTCATTTTGGACATTTTTGCCACATGCCACCTACCCAAGTTAGTAGAAACCACTCTAGAGAGAATCTGAATGGCTATCCAACTCCCTTTACCTGCCTCCTATTCCTCATTTTTTAAATTATCTTGCAATCTGACACTCGAGCTATCACTCTCTTTACATTTTGGAGCATTCAATCATTTAAATCTTTAGAGTAAAATGGTTTTTCTTGGATTCTTTCATATTTGGAAGTGTAATAGTTTTTCTTCTTCGTCTGTGTGTATTTAGAACTTGATTTTGAAAGTTGGAGTTTTCTAGTGAGTTCATTCATAAAAGTCACATGGATTGACAGTGCACCAAACTAATGTCTATGTCATGCAAGCATCCAAACCAGAGAGCTGCATCGTCTGGCTATAGGTTCCTGTTGTGACCATTTCACACATCAATCCATTGCAAATGGGGACACCCTCTTTTGCTTAGTGGTCTGGTAGTTTTAGGCTTAGTTTTAGTTGTGGTAGTTGTTTTGGCCTCTAGGTCCTCTCCGTAGGAAGTGAGCAAGTCATCAATCCTTGGTCTAAAATTCATCACTTAAGGATTGAAAGCAAATGGAAAGAGGTGTCAAGCAAGTCGCTAATGAAGTTGTTAACAAGTTGCCAAAGTGTCGAGGAAATGTTGACAAGAGAGTTGTCACAGTGGGTCATGGGAATGAAGAAATAGTGAACCAAGACAAATTGAAAGCATGGGTAGTGATGGAAATTCCTCAAGGTTGTAAGTCAAGTGGGATAGAAATATGCAAATGTTAAAGACAAAGTGCTTAAGAACCTTATATAAAACAAGAAAATCCTTAAAGATTCTTGCACAATCAATTGAAAAATCAAATTAAATTCCTGACAAATGCATGTCTTAGGCCGAAACCTTTTGCATTTCTAGCTCATTTGGTGAAATTTGGTCAAGTTGAGAAGCATTTCCAGATCCCCTTCTAATTTCCAACCCCCTTGAGAGCCCATTTCCAGCTCCTTGTCTAATTTCTGACCTCCTTGGTATTGTCGTTCCACCTTGTGTGTCTAAACCCGACCTCCCCCTTTGCTCATTTCCAGCTCCATCACTAAATTCCGCCCAAGAAATGAGAAAAAAATTGCAAGTATAAGGAGGTTTGAAATGAAAATGATAAAGCTCGAGTTTACAAGCCAAGTTTTAAGAAAGGAAAAAGGAAATCTTCATGCTTCAACAAAGAGGTGAAACTTTTGAAGGAAGAATGTGAAAGGTCTAAGTAAAGCTGTTTGCTCATTTCCAGCTCTAGGCTGGAAATCCGACATTCATGACAAGCATTTCCAGCTCCCTCATGGAATTCCGACCTTGAGGGAAGCATGATATTTTGAGATAAAATGGCCAAGTCAAGTTGAAGTCCAATTCAAGATGAAGAAAGCATTGAGAGTGATGGATTTTTATCCGAGGTTGGCAGAGTTTTGAAGATTAAATTTTGAGAGATGAGCTGGTCAAATCGAATCGCTCATAGGCTAGACTGCATGTATATGCACACTTGTATGGAGTCTAATATTTTTGTTCAAATACATAATAACTCTAATCAAGAGAAATTAATTCATGATGAGAATATTATATGAATATGCTTGTGAGGTAAAAGATAGAACTATGATGGACTAGAGGTAAGTTGTTAAACCTAGAGTCTTACATAGTGCCTGATACATCAACAGAATGCAGCTAGATGGTCAACTTAAACTAACTTATGCCAAGTTCATAGAACTTGAGAGAGTCGCAATATAGCAGAGTAGGGTGGCGAACAATGACTACACATTATGATGTGCTTAAAACTATGAAACCTTGGCTGAGGTGGCACAATGCCTTGCATTTGTTTGTTAGATCACATGACCCGGATTACATCACCTAGTCAGAGAGGTCATGCTAAATAGTGTTGATATTTTCAGATTTATGCAAGGAAAATACAATCTATAGATAGCTTTTAAAACTGAAACAATATAGAGACAAAATTGACAAAGAAAGGTGGAAAGATGGCACCAGTTTTGTACACCAATTTATCTTGATAAGTCTTCCCTTGTTTTAGATCTGCAATTCCAATATTGATGTGATGTAGAAAATGCTCCCACACAGGTCCAAAAAACCGCAGCCCTCTAAAGTGTTAAATTCGAACCCAAGGCATGCGAATTCTGTCCAAGAATTTTCCCTCAAGTAATGCGTAAAATAGTAGATGGGGATCAAGCCCTAGATAGGGTAATTCACACCCTTGATATGTATAATATTCTGATCCAAATCGCACACCAGATTTTGTATCAATTCGGACTCCAAGTAAATATATAAATTCGCTGATGAATGCCTGAAATAATTCGCTCCAATTCACTGCTAAATTTCACCCCAATTTTCTGATAAATTTCGCTCTATAATGCAAGGATAATTTGCCTTCTTTGGATTAATGAGAGGAAGAACAAACGTTATGTTTTTGGTGTGTTCTTTCTCCAAGAATCGAACTTGAATATATATGTGCCTTGGTAATTAACTATCCCTCCAAGAGATGGCTGACTCGAGCCCTTTTAGTTAAATATTTTATTTATTTATTATTAGTCATTATTATAAAATCGCACGTGTGTGTGTGTGTGTATATATATATATATATATATCGCAAGGGTGATAATAAATAGCAAATTATTATTATCTTCAAATGCCCAAGTTGATCTTAGTCTTAAAGGCTATAATGTTAACAAATAGGAGGTACCTTAGTGTGTGAGCGACTAGAAGCATGTAGGGTCAAAACACCAAAGCTTAGATGGCACTGGACCCATCATTTGTTTACACCCTCAATAGGAGGGTGTGGAGGGAACCATCAGGGTAGGGCCACCCTCAATAGGATGGTGTAGAGGGAACCATCAGGTTTATGGATGGAGCTAAAGCACCTTGATGATACTCTCCCTTTGGCAAGCTTGTTAGATGTTCTTTGGGAATTTCACGCTTGACTCAGACTACAACAGGTCCCTAAACTTCTATTCAGTTCTCTAAATTGCATGTTGATTAATGCGAGAGATAGAGATAGTATTTATACACTTGTTTATATTCTTGCAACGTTATTTAATTCTTGTTAAAGTATGTAATGATGTTTTAATTTATGTTGATACGTTGAAGTATCTTTAGTACTTTTCATCTTGCAAAAAAATGCTTAATGAATAGATCTTGTCTTAAGAAAGTAATGTTTAAATCATGTTACTTTTCTTGCAAGTTAGGTTAGCTTGTTAGAAGTGTTCCACTAGGTTTGGGGACATTTCCTTGGAGGGTGAGGGAATGTGTTTTGTAGGCTGTGGTACTTGGGGCCTAAGTTTGGGAGCACCAAGGGGATGGCGGGGGACTACAGCGGAAGGCAGTGGGGGAGCGATGTTGATATAATACATATCATAATTCAACTTATCGTTATCGACAACTTATCGCCGAGGGCAAAAAAAAAATATCGGGATATATCGGAGATAAGTCGGGAACTTATCGGGAAACTTTAAAAATGGCTTAAATTTAATTAGAAATGCATTTTTTTGCAAAATTCAATAAGGAGATTCATCTAATGAGTTAGTACATGAGTAAACAAACCAAACAAGCTGATCTAGATATATATAAATGCAAATATGTATCAAAATTGCATCCTCATGTGCAATGCTGATGGCTGGTAGCCATAGTCTGATAGTCTGAACTCTGAAGAAAACTAAAAACAGCAAATTGTCTTTGTAAAACTATAAGCAAATACATATGCCAAGTACAATATCAAACTAGTCTACATCTTCCTGTTCCCCTTCCCAGTAGCTCTAGTAAAAACTACGAGAGTGAGAGGGGGTCCAGCCCTAGTAGTCCGCTGTGGCTGTGACAGCTCCCTCTGCACAACTGGTTGTGACTGGACCTCCACCCTAGATGTAGATGGTGCTAACACTGGCAATGACTCCTCATCATCTATCTCCTCCTCACTCTCACTGCTCTCATGATCATCCTCCTGAATGTCATCCAATCCTACTGTGACTCCACCCTCCTCCATAGCCTGCCTCTCCAAATCATAGATGTCATCCTCTGTGAACAATGGAGGCTGGTCCTGTGATGTCCAATCACAATACGGATCTATGTCATCCAAATCAAGTGGCCCTGCTACTAATAACTCTACTTTCTTATGCGCAACTTAAGGTTATATTGTACATAAACAAGGTCATTGAGGCGTTTCTATGCTAACTTGTTCCTCTTCTTCATGTGAATGGCCTCAAATAAGCTCCAATTACGCTCACAACTAGATGAGCTACATGGCTGACATAAGATGCGCATGGCAAGTCTTTGCAGATTTGGGACATTCCCACCCCAATTTCGCCACCAAGCATCTGCAAGATAAATATTAAAGAGTTAGAAAGCAAGGTGAAAACATATTTTAGTAACTTAGTTTTTATCTACTTATCATGCATGTGAAAGACACCAAAAATCCAAATATTGTACCTGGGGTTTGAGTTTGTCTTCCTCTTCTTGCCAAGTCTGAGGAGAATAGCTTGCCCGTTGCATTCTGATACACTTCCATCTCGGCCACAATGAGGTCTCTCACCTCAACCTCAGGTACCATCCTCTGCATGCATTCAATGAGGCCCTCCATGACCTCTCCATTGGGATCCCCGTAGGATGGAGAGAAGCGATAAGCAGGGTTGAGGAAGTACCCCGCTGCATGAATGGGTTGGTGGAGCTGATTGTTCCACCTCCTATCAATAATTTCCCATATGGGGTCAAATTTTAGGTTGTTCCCCTTGTAGATATTTTTTACAGCCTCTTTGGCCCTATCCATGGCCTCATAAAGATACCCCATTGGGGTTTGATCCCCATCTACCAATTGGAGAACTCTAACCAAGGGCTCTGTCACCTACAATTGAAAAGTAGAAAAAGATTATCATTAATTATAGACTAGAGTTCCAAATTAATAATGAAAGACTTGATTCTTGAATACAAAAAAATTAAATATTCAACTTTTGAAGTTTCAAAGATACCTTCACAATTTCTGTAGCATCCTCAAAAAAGTGGTTGTCAAAGACAATGTATGCAACACTTTGACCATCAACCTTCTTTGAATAACGTGAGTCTAACCATGGTTGACTCACAAACAATTGCTTCAAAGGATTCAAAGAACCAAGAACACTTTGCAACATTACAAAAATCGTTGCAAACCTTGTAGCTGCAGGTCTAACCAACTCCTTCCCATGGGTGAATTTTCTCATCAAAGCGAGAACCCAAGGGTGATTGTAGATATATTTTGTTATCTTTCTTGCATCCTCTACAACCGATTTCACCCAATCCAATTTTCCTATGTCCTCCAAAAGAAGGTCAAGGACGTGTGCTGCACAAGGAGACCAAAAAAGTGTGCTATACTTATCTTGGAGGATCCTTCCCGCTGCCACATATGCCGCTGCATTGTCGGTTATTATTTGCACCACATTAGCAACCCCCACCTCCATCACACCTTGCTCTAACATTAGAGCCAAAGTTTCAACTATCTTTATCTTGTCCAAGGCATCCAAGGATTTCAGAAAGACCACTTGATCCTTGCAAAAAACTAAAAAATTGATGATGGTACGGTTTCTTCCATCTGTCCATCCATCTAAAAGTATAGAGCAGAGAAATTGTTTCCATTGAAATTTTTGGTCTTCTACCACTTCATTGGCCCTAGTAATAGCATCTTTGAGCAATCTACAAGAACAAAATAAAAATAACATTTAATTACACAACTTTGTTTAAAAAAATTACATTCAACAAAAATGAGTAAATTGTAAAACCGTAAAAGTGAACTAACCTCCCACTCAAGTCTTTAGGAGTAGGTGCCTTGTAGCCCTTTCCCGCTATAGTGATTCCTGTCACAAAATTCAGCCAATAGGGACTTTCTACAACATTGAAAGGGATATTGTTAAAATACCAAAAATCAGCACATTGAATGTCAACTTACTGATGCACATCGTTGTTCCACCCAGTACCCTCTAGTGATGATTGTGCTCCAGGTGTGTTTCTGGGCACAAAAAAATTGTCTATAGAAGATGACCGTGGTGCTGGTCTACTAGAACCAACAGAAGTGGAAGGCGAGGAAAAGGTAGATTTGCGGATCCGTGGGCCATGATGAGAGCCCACTATGCCCTCAAGTGCTGCTTCATCTTCTTCAAGGGTGGATGGGATACCTAGTCACAAATCACAACCCACATTATTTCATTATGATTATAAAATAATAAAATTATAAATGATTCTTAAAAATGAGATAGTGTGAGATACCTTGCGATTCAGATATGGCTGCCCTCGTGGCCAATTTTGCCATTTCCCTTTGCAACTTTTTCTCTTCTTGGGCAGCGAGCAAGGCATTCGTCTCTCTCATTATTTCTGGGGTGGTGGCTTCACAAACCCTTGTGTCACGCTTTGTGATCCCTGCAAGGTGGTATTTCAAACGAGATATGCCTCCACTCACTAATTTTTCACATTTTATGCATATCACGGTATTATATTCGGGTCCTTCAAAAGCATTTGCCCATGCCTTGTCTCTAGCCCCTTTAGGGCGCGTTCCTACATATCCCGATGGACATACATCTACTGAGGCACTGGCAGACCCTACAGCTGAGTCAGTTGTAGAGGAATCCCTATTTGCCATTTTGACGAAGAATCAAACTGCACGTCACATACAAAATGAAGGCACAAATTTAGAAATTTAACGAAGAAATTTAGAAACAAACTAAGATAGTTTAAAACTTTAAATTAGTTTAAACATAGCTGAAACGTGAAGGAAAAAACCAAAAAACTTGAAAGGTTATGAAATTTTTGAGAAAATATGAAGTTTTTGACAAAACTATGAAAAATTTGCAAAAATTGCTAAAAAATGGTGTTAGATCTTATTCATTACGTTCTAAAACAAGTTATAGTAGATTGGAAATGATATTAGATAGTTTGTATAAACTTGAATGCATTTAATACAAGATTTTAAAGCAAAAGGGAAAAAATTTTGAAAACCTACTTGTGATTTTGAATTTGCTTGAAAAATCCCTTCAAATCCACTTCGAATCCACTCCGAATCGATCCAAAATGCGTCAAATGCTAATGTTTCTCCTCCAAAGCCCTTCTTACTATATTTTCTCTCCACAAAAAATCACTGGCAGTCGAAAAAAAACCAAACTGGTCGTTTTTTACTGCCGTCGCGTTTTAACATGCCGCAATAAATCGCGATAAGTTATGCACTTATCGCCAATAAGAGCAACTTATCAGCGATAAGTTTCCAAGTGATAACTATACAAGTTTTATCGCCTAGTAAAACTTATCGCGATAAGTTGACTTATCGGTGATAAGTCAAACTATGATACATATAGTGTTAAGTACTTGATAATCAGTTTTAAAAAGATAAAGATTTATAACATAATAACTAGAGACTAGTAGTAGTCTTCAAATAACAAATGTCAAAATTGAAAATATCAAATATTGACATTGCAATGAGAATTTTCAAAAAAAATTAATTTTTGATTTCATAATCATATTAATCATGATCCAATGTTCATCAAAATTACAATCAGCTAATGAAAGATCCCAAACAGATCCTTTCACTGAACTTCTGTAAATTTTAATTTAAAATAATAGATTTTCCTGTGCTTTATTTGTGGTCTTGGAGAACTAGACAGAAGTCGCAGAAAGATTGTTTCTTTTTGTATTTTTCCACATAAATAAAACAATAAAGAACAACAGCAGCAAAAATGGAATAGGCTGCAAACAACGAGCAATAATATAATATCCAGTCAACCAAATAGCTACAAATCGTACTAGGCAAGATATGCAAGTAATATGCCAACAAGTGTGTTCACAGACAAGTAGTGTTGACGCCAGCTGCAGGAATGGCCAACCGCGCACCAAAGGAAAGAAAGGGCTGACGTAAACCAACCAGCAATCACGTGCCAGCTAAAAGGCAATCGTACGGCTGCTGTAGTCATGCCAAGGCAGCCAAAGATCCCAACATGCAACCCAATGCCTCCAAAGTGCAGCAAACAAGTACTCCCTAAATGCTGAATTTGATCAATCTCTGTCAACTGCTGAATCAATACTATAGAATGCTGGAAACCATCTATTGGGTTTTGCGTCCCAATAGCCAAGCTCTGGGGTTTGCATCCCAGTCCTCTAGATTCACTCCTAAGAGAAAAATCGCCAATATCAAGAATGAAGATGTAAAAGATAACCAAAGAATGAGCCAACATTTCATTTTATTTCCCTCTCAAAGCCAATCAAACCCTAAAGGGAGAATATGCTTTTCCCTTTATTATAAAACAACATATTCTCAATTAAAAGGCCTTTATGTATAGGAAAAACACCCCTTTCCTTAAATAACATAACTCAAGGTGCCAGAAGGTCTCCGGATGATGAAAATAATTTATAATAATTCAAGACCTTTCCAACGAGCTATAACACATATGTCTGCCTGACCAGATGAAGCCAAAAAAACCCCTTATTACTCCAATTAGCTATATAAATAGCTTTATTATAAATTATTTAATCGCTAACTTAGGAAATATTTAAATATATTAAAATATTTCCCTTTTTGCCTTTGATAGCCCAAACCAACCAAATAAACATGAGTCTAACCATGTCACCTGTCTGTGATTGATGTCAAACGAGATGGGTCAACTGGCAGTCCCATCCCTAAAATCTAGGGATGCTCCTAGAAGTTAGGAAACCAATCCTGTCGCGCTGAAACTGACACCAACTGAAGGGTCATGAATAACCTCACGACTAGCAACTATCACAACCTCCTAAAATTTAGGGATATCCCCTAAAATCTAGGAACTGCTCCAAACTGGCTCCAAATTGCTTGTAAAGCCCAAATCTGGTCACTGTATGCACTGAATGAGTCCCTATCCATCTCTGCTAGCCTACGAGACTCCAATGATAGGCCAACTCCTCCATCTCTGATGTCCACTCTAGAAAGGGGACATGACAATCCTCCCTTCCCGGAGATTGCTTGTCCACAAGCAATGCAACACTATATCAAGTGCCATGACAAAACCACTGCTTGGATCCCACGGAAAACTATAAGCCATGCCCCTCGCACAAAGTGCAGGCTCCTATAGCATCCCCTAAAAAACAAACGGGATGACTCTATAAAAAGATCCATAACAACGACTCACCCACACTCTCATGTTGAATCTGTCTCTGCTCGGATCCCAAGAGAAATAGATCTCAGGACCATCAAAACCCAAGATGTATGGGTGACTCAGATCACATATTCTGAACTCCCCCTGCACACCCAACTGACCTGTACTGAGTGTGTAGATAATCTGCACAACAGTTTTAAATACCCCTGAACAAAGTTGCACCAGGACCCGGATATCCACACACTATATAATCTTTGCAGTCGCCATAACTCTGCAAGTCACCTACTACTGACTTGCAGCCAAAACTCCCATCAACTGTTGATGGCGAGAACCCATCCCATAACAGATGATAAGGGCTAGGAGCCAACCCACGTCTATGTGCCATCAACTAATCAACATGTGGGTCAAAGGAAAAATAATGAACACTCCTCACTGTGTAACGGCAATAAACTACTCCGATCTCTGTCAGAGGCTCATCATCCACCAGTCGCGAACCCAAAGATGGCTCCAATCTCAAACTCTGCACAACTAGTTGGACAGGATCCTGGGTGACCCTCTCAGCAAACCCAACCTCGAAATCCCTGTGAGTGAGTATCGTAGTCAAGGTACCTACAATCTCTCTCACCAAACGCCGAATCGCACTAGTACCCCAGATGAGAACACCCTTAGAAGCTCGGTAAGATTCCTCCCGAAAGTTTGAACTCTCAAGAAGGTGATCCAGGAATGACTCTGTGCAATAGAATTTATAGGTGGCAGCATCCATCTGCCCCCCTCGGATCCATAACTGGTCATCGTGTAACTGTGACGTAGCCAACTACCTATCATCACCAGCTATGCGATCACTAACAACCAACTCAGGTGATACCATGTCTCCCTGCTGAACAATCAAAGGAGTAGTGTCATGAACTGAAACACTAATCACTAACGGGTCAGCTACACTACCCACAACATCTTGTACTATATCATCTAACGCAATGCTACCAACTAGAGTATCAATCCCGACCGGAATATCCACCCCAATATCAGGCACACTGCAACCCTCTATTGAAGTGCCTAACTCAACTACACATGTATCCAATGGAAGTGAACCTGTACCTCCAACACTAGAATCAAAAGTGGATGTATCCCTAACTCTATCACATCCAACAACCCCAACTGTGGACATCACCAAATCACCAAACACCAAAATATGTAACTGCACTAGATCTGGTGCTGGTGTAGACTGAAGCTACACCAATTCCACAGTCACCTCTGCTAACTGAACCTGTGACTCCTGGAGAGCCAATTAAGTGCTCTCTAAAACCTCTGAAGTCGTCATGAGCTCCCAAGTAAGCTCACTCACCTCATCCTCTCTATCCAAGAGTGCCTCATATGTTGTACTTCCCCACTCTACTAGGTGATCTCGGTCGGCTACCAACCAAAAATAATCCTGTCTCAAAATTCTAACACCTCCAGTAAGGCATGAATCTCTGTCAAGGTTAGGTAACAACTACCATGGTCAACATCCATAGGAGCACCCCATCCATGAACAGCTAGCAGTTGCCAAGTAGCATCAAAATGCTCGAATGCGGTAACAATATCATACTCGCTGACTCTCAACTGACTAGACACATGATGACTCTGAACAATAGGCCTTCTATGCATCACCCCTGGCACATTGTCTGTACTGTGAATAGAAGTGGTACCCAACATCCTCCTCTTGAAAACACTATCCCCCAGTGTGTTGTCATCTGAGCTCTGAGAACTAACAACTGAACTCACATCCTCAAACTAAGTACTATCAGTTGACACATCTCCATCAAACTCCCCTGTACCCGAGGAAGCTGCTACAGAATCTACCTCCTCAACACTCTCATCTGTCTCATCCTCTGTAACCTCTGAATAATCCAGATCATGGGACCGATCTGCACTCTCCAGCAACTCGGAGTCCTCTCCCAGGGTCTGATACAAATATGACTCGCCACTGATGGGGTCATCCTCATGGATCATATAGGAAGTACCAATAGCAACCCAAGATGCTAATAAGGGCTCTACCTCCTCTGATGACCTAAACTGAACCTCATCTGACTCCCTCCTAACAAATGAATCTGAGTCATGCTGGCATGAGTCCGTGTCTACTATCTCAAACTCAACACTGGCATCATCACATGCGGACTCCATGCTCAAATCCTCAACATTGGAGAAACTGGCATCTCCTGCAGTAACCCCATCTCGGGACTGTCGCTATCCAGATCTGTACTATTTGACTCCATCTCCTCAAGGCAGTCCTCAAAAGTGGTATCCTCCTCCTCTGGCGATCCAAAGTCCACCATCATATCCTCCAACACTACAACACTCCCACTATCAGCAACTCCCTCAACATCGACCATAGGACTATCCTCTCGACAAACTGAACTGGAGTCACTGGCTGTCTCTATAATACAATCCGGTATAGCACGAACATCAACTGCAGGCGTCAACACCTGTTGTATCACCAGACCATCAATTGAGTCTTGAGTCTCCATGCATCTGCCGGTCGATGTAACTGTCATGTGCTCGTCCACTAAGTCTACCCTCCTGTCATCAACCCTGAGTTGTCTAATCAAGCAATGAGGGGTCTGAAAATGATAATTCTTAGGCATATGTACTACCTCTGGATCTACACTATGGTAGGATACTGTGTCTGAGTTCGGTACATCTCTGTAAGGAGTATCCAGCATGCATTCACTAATGCATGCATCCTCATCTATAGTACTGCAACTCTGTACCTCTGAGACCACCTCCTCAGTCAATGATGAAACTGTTGTCACCACACTATCCTCACTCTCATCAATTCCCCATGTGTCCGCACATACAACTGAATCACAATCCTGGATTTCAGTGCCACTATGAGTACACACTGCTCTGATTTCTCTGGTCTGGTCTAAGAAATCAGACTCATCATGACATGAATTGTCATCGCACAATGCCTCTGAAATATCTGTATCTGGATTACTCTCCTGTGCAAACTCACCAAAATCAACCTAACCCTCTATATTACTTGTTGTTCCACCCAAATCAATGTTGGCTACATGTGTTTCAGTCTTGTTTATAACTTTTTCATGTGCATCATCATAAGAGATTTCTTGTCCCACTTGGGTTTGCCCTGTTTTTGTCATCTTGTTTTCTTTCATTGCCCATTTCTCAATCAGCGTTGACATGCCTAATTGATATTCACTGAACACCTAGACAAAACTCTTCATTTCTCTAACCAAGCCATTCATTTGTTGATTTCTTTTAATATGTCGGTCTTTCTGTAAGGCCATTATTTCTTACCAGTTGTCCACTGAAAGCATAAATGTGTAGGCTAACAACTACCCAGTTGCTGATATGAATTATCAAATACCCAAATGCTGTAATGATTTATCAGAACTTTTTATCAACTACCTAGTTGCTGGAGTGAATTATTATAACTTTTTCTACAGTCATCTGTGACAGAATCCCACAAACCCTACAGGCTGGCAGGATGTAGGCTCTGATACCACTGAAAGATCCCAAACAAATCCTTTCACTGAACTTCTGTAAATTTTAATTTAAAATAATAGATTTTCCTGTGCTTTATTTGTGGTCTTGGAGAACTAGATAGAAGTCGCAGAAAGATTGTTTCTTTTTGTATTTTTCCACATAAATAAAACAATAAATAACAACAGCAACAAAAATGGAATAGGCTGCAAACGACGAGCAATAATATAATATCCAGTCAACCAAATAGCTACAAATCGTACCAAGCAAGATATGCAAGTAATATGCCAACAAGTGTGTTCACAGACAAGTAGTGTTGACGCCAGCTGCAGGAATGGCCAACCGCGCACCAAAGGAAAGAAAGGGCTAGCGTAAACCAACCAGCAATCACGTGCCAGCTAAAAGGTAGCCGTACGGCTGCTGTAGTCACACCAAGGCAGCCAGAGATCCCAACACGCAACCCAATGCCTCCAAAGTGCAGCAAACAAGTACTCCCTAAATGCTGAATTTAATCAATCTTTGTCAACTGATGAATCAATACTATAGAATGCTGGAAACCATCTATTGGGTTTTGCGTCCTAATAGCCAAGCTCTGGGGTTTGCATCCCAGTCCTCTAGATTCACTCCTCAGAGAAAAATCGCCAATATCAAGAATGAAGATGTAAAAGATAACCAAAGAATGAGCCAACATCTCCTTTTATTTCCCTCTCAAAGCCAATCGAACCCTAAAGGGAGAATATGTTTTTCCCTTTATTATAAAACAACATTCTCAATTAAAAGGCCTTTATGTATAGGAAAAACACCCCTTTCCTTAAATAACACAACTCAAGGTACCAGAAGGTCTCTAGATGATGAAAATAATTTATAATAATTCAAGACCTTTCCAACGAGCTATAACATATATGTCTACCTGACCAGATGAAGCCAAAAAAACCCCTTATTACTCCAATTAGCTATATAAATAGCTTTATTATAAATTATTTAATCGCTAACTTAGGAAATATTTAAATATATTAAAATATTTCCCTTTTTGCCTTTGATAGCCCAAACCAACCAAATAAACATGAGTCTGACCATGTCACCTGTCTGTAACTGATGTCGAACGAGATGGGTCAACTGGCAATCCCATCCCTAAAATCTAGGGATGCTCCTAGAAGTTAGGAAACCAATCCTGTCGCGCTGAAACTGACACCAACTGAAGGGTCATGAATAACCTCACGACTGGCAACTATCACAACCTCCTAAAATTTAGGGATATCCCCTAAAATCTAGGAACTGCTCCAAACTACTTGTAAAGCCCAAATCTGGTCACTGTATGCACTGAATGAGTCCCTATCCATCTCTTCTAGCCTACGAGACTCCAATGATAGGCCAACTCCTCCGTCTCTAATGTCCACTCTAGAAAGGGGACATGACAGCTGATCAAGTAATCAAGATTCAACAATTTTCAAACTTCAAACTTCAAAAACAAAATACTAAATAGTAAATACTAGAAGAAGAGTCTAATGACTTTGATCATCCCCAAGCTCCTCGCCTAACTCATCAATGTCCTCATCACTCAAACTACTAGACCCCACATTCTCAAGCTCATCCATACCAATACCAATACCAACCAGCCCTATCTCTGTAGCATCATCATTAATCTGTGTTGGCTTGCGCTATGGCACCCAAGTTTAAAATTTTAAAAATCGAGCCACATGGAGAAATTTCCCTAATTTTCCCATGTCATATATTGATTTTGTTAAAAATGCTTTCATGAAGCTTATGTTTTGTGAAGGGGCAGCATTGCAAGAAGCAGTTGAACTTGAACCTCGAACCGCAAAGTTCAAGGTTCAAAGTTCAAAACACAGGCTCAACCAATTCAACAAGTTCAAAATTACAGGTTCAAATTCACGGGTTCAAAGGATGCCAAAGCAATTAAATCCTAAGTTTTGTGTATCCTCTACTAAAAGGATTTATGGGTTATGCTCTACATGGCTCATTTGGCCTATAGTTAAAATTTCATGGGAAATGGAGCAATCAGCAAAAAGTTATGCAGGTTTTTCTACCGCAGTTTAAGGGAGTAATGTCACATTGAACTTGAACCATTGAACTTAGGTTCAAAGTTCGAAGTTCGAAGGTTCAGGTTCAGCAAGAGCAAAAAAATGACAAATTTTGCTAATTGTTTAACAAGGATCGAGTATACAAACTATGGTCTTATGGCATCTTGAAGCCTTTGACTGCAAATTCCAATTCCCTGAAGAAGCCGCCTAGTACACATGACATTTGGAAAAAAGGTTGATCTCATAAATAGTAACGAAGATAATTGGGATGTGCTATAGGAGTCATGATAATGCAATGTGATGCTTCTCACTCAAGGAAAACAATTCAAGAGTCTATAGCATCCGTCTGATGAGCTTCATAACTGTAGTGGCAGCAAGAAAATCCAAAATGATAATTTTGATCCCATGAATTTGTCCTCCAAAGAACGAGAGGCTATCCATTAATCGCATTCAAATATTGGCAGTGCATAATGTGATAAAAGATTTTTTCTTTATATAATCAAGTCATGTCACATGATATAAAGGATGGAAGAAACAAATGAATGTATTGAATGGGTAAGTTTGGGTGAGCAACTTGATGCAATAGCAGCCTATAATCATGAATTTTCTGAGTCTTTTTAGACAGAAAATCAGTCTTTGTGTGGGGATCATAACTCGCTATTCAACCGTTGGATCGTGCTGAATTTTTTATATGATTTAGCAAACTTAATTTTCTAAATCCTCACCGGAGCGATTTACAAAATATGGTCGGGTTGAAAAATTATAACCGACTGTGTACAGGTATATCTAAAGGGACCAGAAGCCTCCATAGATCGACACTTGTCAATTGCTTTTAAATCCCAATATGTTCCATATTTTAACATAACACTATATCACAGAAAGAACGTGTAGTGAAGGGAAATCATTAAACATTTCAAATAATTCATATAATTATTAAAGGGTTCAGGTACTTCATGTTTTGGGGAAGTACTATGGAAAAAAGGTGGATAAAAGTGGAAAAGAAGATAGTTTTCAAGAATCAGTTATTTTGAAACCGAAAAGCCACGGGATAAACATTATTTATTGGAATGCTTTCCACCAGTGAGGGGTTCTTTTCTCATCAAGTCTGTTGGCTATAGGAGGGGAGGAAATATTATTTATGAATACTATTGTAACAGGGAAATGGGGGAAATTATTTTTTTCTATGTATTTTCTACAACTTGGCCTTGATAATAGGGATGAAGTGATCTTGAGGTCGTTTTATTCTGTATCTAAAATAAAGAGTTAATGCATATTTCAGATCTATTGGTCCAAACATTGTTTCTCTGATTGAAAGAAACTTATCGGTTATTTCTTTCATGTTTTGGATACTGACAGACCCAACCAGTGCTAAGAGGGGAGAGGCAAATCAACACCTATAAAACTTTAAAACAAATCTGATGTAGTATACTACAACATTAAGCAAAACAGATTCTAGTGTGAAAATAGCATCAAACAATCAACCAATAAGCAACACCAAATTTATCACGTGGAAACCCAAATCGGGTGAAAACCACGATGTAAGAAAACCTCACAAATTCTGCACTCTTCTGAACTGCACCCTATTAGGAGCTTTCCCTATTAAAGGATTACAACACACTGTTAGATGCGACCCGGTTAAGGGATTTAATACAATAAAGCTTGTTAGTGCCTGCCTGGTTAGAAGACTTAGAACACCTGAATAGATGTCACCCGATTAAGGGATTTAGTACAAGGGACCTGTTAATGTCCACCCAAAATACGGGGATTTAGCTATTGTAATTGCTAGAAAACAATAGAGTATTGACCTTTTAGAAATGGCTTTGCTTAGCCTGATAAGATCTCTGTTATATTCAACTAAGAAACATCACCGGTCACTGCTGGTATGTTCTCCTTTTCTGTTGTGCTTCCCTGCACACTCTTCTCTCTTATTCTTTCTCTTCACCTTAGCTTCTTCAGTGTACAAGTTCACTCTTTACTTTGGCAGAATGAGGGCAAACTATTTTCTTGTCAAGCAGAGGAATATATAGAGTTCTTGCACTAATTGCTTTTCTCATGCATAACCTGTTTACAAATCACCTTCGGATCTATCACCCAGTGGAGTATTAGTTCACTGAGGAAAACATCCGATGCATGCTATGATTTATTTGCTTTATGAAAGAAAACAACAAATGCGCGTCAAAAAGATTTCCTCCGTAGGAGATAACTCCATGCTTTAATGCCACAATCTCCGGCATTAAAACTTTCAATCGCGTCTTGTACCGATCATCTTGATAACTCAAAGTCTACCGGATTTAGTGCAGTAAATCCCGGAACATGAGTTAGATAATAGATAGTTGACTATGACTTCTTCAGGTCATCTTATCATGACGAAGTCTTTACTTGATCGATAAAGATCCTTAAGTTGTGCACAGGTAAGAACCTTGACCTGTCACCTTTCCTTCCTCTGTCTATACCGGTTGCATCCTTTCCTCGGTCTTTGTTATCGGTTACCGGTTGCTTTTCCTTTGGTGACCGGTTGCTTTTCCCTTGCTGACCGGTTGCTTCTGATGAACAGAAATAGTCTCTTGTTCATTGCACAGTGTCACCGTTGCACAATGTCACCAGTTGCCAAACCAGTCTCTCTACACACGGAATGTTGTCAGCTAACTGATAACGGTTTCACTTCACAGATCCAACACTGGTGTCCCTAGATTGAGATGTCAGCACCTCTTTCCTCTTTTTCCAATCAATGACAATACCTTATTGCCATGTACCGGTAACAAGCTTACCGGTTACCATCCCTTAATGCCAACAGATACCATCTTGTTCTTCCTTGTCAAGTAGATGTTTGTATGTAGATCTGTTGGTTTGCATATACATGTTTTGCAGAACAAGACATCTAATCCCCTTTGTTTTCTCTATAATATGAGAGATTTAGTAAATGGTCTGTAGGCTATTTATTTGTCTTACTCCTTATCATTTAAGTTTGTAGTCACATTCATTCCATATTGATGAATGAATCGCCTTCATGTCTTCTGGTTAAAGACATAACCAATATTTAATTCATTAAATATCACTAAAGAGGGAGTTGTACCTCACAATTCAGAGGAAAGCTATCAATCTCATGATAGCCTTTCCAATTGTTAGTTCAGTTTGTCTTCTCACTGTGGGCATTTAAGGGTTATTTGTAAAGGTATTTTCGAGAGGACAAAACTCTTTACTAACACTGTGCATGGCAATAGTGCTTGCAAATGATACTATATCTCTTTTATAAGTTTATTAGCTTTAGGTGAGTTAGGGTTGCACTTTAGGTTTTTTTTTTTAGATGACTTTTTGCGAGAAACTTCTGCAAGTCCCTTGCCCTAATGGGGGACGTCTAGAAGTATCTAAGACATCCAAGCACCCCCTCACAGCGTCCCTCCTGAAAAAAATCTCTTCTTGTGTGGAAAATGTGGGAAACATCTCTAAGCCAGCTGAGAAACATGGCAGAGGTGGATGTGTGGTAGAGAAACGTTTTGGAGGCGTCCCCCTATCCCCAAAACATCCATGTCTCAAAAACTTCATGCTTTTCAGGAGGGGTGCGTCCCCGTGGAGCATTGCTTGTTACATATGGTATCAAAGCTACTGGATTTGTCATTGAACCTAGGGCTTGCCATCTAGAAAATTTAAGATGGAAAACTAAAACAAAACATTTTGGTGATTCCAAGATGCAGATTCGAACTACCAAACAAAAAACAATGACCCAATATTGTCCTTATTTGGCCAACCAAACTCAAATACGATTATTCATGTTGCTCACCCCTTTCCGATATAGAAACTCTAGTGGAAGCTATAAAAAGACTTCGAAAAGAAAGACCTGAATGGACAGTTTCAAGTAGAGCAGTTAAAGCATCTATCATTGCTAAGTTGAAACTGAAATCTCAAACAAAAGCAGAGAACCTTCCTAAGAAAGGAATTGAATTAGAAAGGCTCGTAGATCACTAGAAACCAACCGAGGGAAATAGATTTGTTCCTTCTTTTTAATCTGATGGGCAAGAGAAGCTCACCACTAAATGATGTTAATAGCGCTTTGAAGGAGCTTTTGCTTGTATATAGCAAGTGATAAAGATGTACATTCAATAACATTTTAAAGGGATCAATAAAAGGATATAAATTTTGTTGTGTTGTAATACTTTGTTACTTAAATCTTGTAGAAATGTGTTATTAAATAGAATTTTAAAACAAAAAAATTGATATCTATTTTAGAAACTTAAAAATGGATCACACTCAAGATAACATTGGAAGGTTTGAGCCTACAGGCACTCTAATGACAAAATTAGATCAACTGCTTGCTATGATGCAAGAAACACAAAACATACTCTGAACCCTAGAACAATAGGTAAAGAGTCAAAGAAAAACTAGGGAAGAAGAACAAGAGTCCCGCACACCACTCAAAATGAGCACCGAGGGGAATGCTTAGATACCCATACCCAAACTGAGAAGGGAAAACAGGTAGTATGTGAAGTAATAGATGGCATGAAAAATCTTAAGCCCCCTAAGTTTGAGGGCTCAGTGTTAGGAGATGTTGTTGAATCCTAGGTGATAGAGATGACGATATTTTAATCTTAGGGATTACATTGAGAACTCTAAAGTAGTGTGGGGAGCCTACCAGTTGACAAGAGAGACAACCACCTAGTGGGAGAATAAGAAGGTTGAGCTAGGCCTAAAGTCCCTCGAGATTACTTGGGATTTGTATGTGGAAATTTTTAGGCAAAGTTGACTTCCCTGACTTTTATTTGACCAAAAGGCAATGGATTTTTAGAATCTTAGGCAAGGTGAACTTTCAGTCCACAAGCAATAGGAGAAATTTAATTGGTTACAAAAGTATGTACCCCCGTATCGAAAGGATGAATGGTTTAGGGTCTAGAAATTCATCATGGGCCTTAACAACCGTAGAGGAGGAACTATGGATGTTCTTGGGCCTATTACCATAAATAAAGCATATGAGATGGCAATAAGACACGAGTAGAGGCTCGAAAGGGACATTAGGGAAAGGAACTAAAAGAAAGCCAAGTAGACACAATCATTTCAGCCTTTCAAGAAGAAGGGCGAAAAACATGATTCCAACAAGAGAAATGATAAGTGGTACAAAAGAAAGAGGAATTTAGACAAGGAAGAATGATTATGGCAATTGCAAAAAAAGAGAAGGAAACCTTCAACAAGGGTACATAAAAGAAAGGGCCATCGGGAGAATGCTTCTCATGTGGAGGCGAGCATTACGCTAATCAATGCCTCACCAAGAATCGAGGAGGGCAGAATCAGAGAACCCCTTTACCACCTCAACAAGCAACATTTCAATAGAGAATTAATGCCGTAGTAGACAACTAGTAGGCAGATTTTTAGATCACCCCGATCGAAATGACATGTATGCTTTATGGGAACCCTATAATAGTATTGATAGACAAAGGAGCTACAGAATTTTTATTTCACCTAAGATATTGAGTAGATTTCCAAAAAGGGCTTGGCTTTATGGCTAACTCTTGGACAGTGGAATATGCAACCAATTGAGAGCTCAAGTAGAGCAGTGTCAGTTTGAGCTAGGGTTGAACTTCTCGGATTCACAACAAAAGTCAACTTATTTGTAGCACCTCTAGGCTCCTATGATATAATTCTAGGAATGAATTGGTTGTGGAGACATAGTGATGCAGTGCAAGGCAGGAGAATCCCCAATGGAGATGTCCTAGCCCCCAGCAAATAACCACACAATAGAATATAATAACAATACAGAGATATAGATCCACACAATGCCAATACTCATAATAGAATCATTATATTTTCATCCAACATGCCCGGCTGTAAGGCCTTCCGGGTTACGGCCAAATACAATGCAAATACAATAGAAACTCCACAAGATCTCACAAGATCCAAACCAAAACCCTAGCTAGCCCAGATCCACACACTGGTAGGAACCCCCAAGGAAGATCTAAACTTGTGCTCGCAAGCCCACCAAGCAATCTCCTTGTTTCCCAAGCCGCAGCTACTAGCTCTCCTCAAAACTCGCTCCACATCCACCTCCTCTTCTCCCAAGTGGATCAATGAATTTGCCTAAAGACTTCCCCCACAACCTCTACTTATACCAAACTAAGCCACAGGTCGGCCCTGAAAATAAATTAAATACAAATACCGAAATTAAATGCCACAAGTCGGCCAACAACAGCAATTAAATTCCCAAAATAGATGTCTTAGTAAAATCACGATATCTCCTAGCTCCGGATGAATTAGAACTCGTGCTTCAAACTGGTGGTAGAAATATAGGCTCTCTTCAATCCCTGAAATTTTCAGCCTCTAACTCTTTATGGAAAATTACTTATACAGCCTGAAATAGGCACCAAATTCCTAAGCAAGGCCGAGCTCCTTCTAGGCCATGCTGAGAAACCAAGACCATTAAATACATCAAAACCAATTACCCAAGACCCAAGTAGGTCTATCCAACTCTACCAAACCCCTCACATATGAAAATAAGTCCACACAACTCCATCAAATCTCCAAAACATGCAAGATAGCCAACTACCCTGGGATGCTCCTGCATCACATAGGGCCAGTGTGGATTGCTTTGCTAAAACAATAGAATGCCTAGATGATCTTGGCAACAAAGTTTATTTGCAAGGTCTCCAATGTGAGATCAGAGTACGACAACTTTCAGCTATGCAATAACAAAGTGGAAGAAAAGGGTGTCAACTAGTAAGGATGGAAGAGTTAAATGAGTTCGGGGAAATTAGGATGCACAATGACATGATGATCTTTGAAACAACCACTCACAAAGAGATAAAGACGAGGGAGGCTAGTGCGCCAGAAGAATCCTTTGTGGAAAAATACCCCTATCTTCAGGATTACCAAGATGTATTTCCTAAAGAACTATTTGGGTTACCACCCAAAAGAGTATTTAATTTTTCTATCGAATTGGTACCACGAGCAGAGCCAATATCTAAAGCTCTGTATTGGATGACTACAATTGAGCTCATGGAGTTAAAAGCATAATAGTAGGAACTGTTGAGTAAGGGGTTGTTTCGACCCAATGTGTCGCCATGGGGTGCTCCCGTAATATTTGTCAAAAAGAAGGATGGGACCCTTCATTTATGCATTAATTATCGCATGTTAAATAAGGTAACCATAAGAAACAAATATCCCTTACCACGAATTGACGATCTGTTTGATCAAATGCATGGGGGCCACAAAGTTTTCAAAAATAAATGTTTTTAGAACACCATCAGTTATGATTGAGAGATAAAGATATACATAAAATGACATTTAGAACTTGGTATGGGCACTACGAGTTCACAGTTCTACCTTTCGGACTCACTAATGCCCCACCAACATTCATGAATCTTATGAACAGTATATTCCAAGACTGCTTGGATAAGTTTGTCTAGTATTCCTAGATGACATTTTGATTTACTCTAGGAATGAAGAACATTTCCAACACCTTTAGATAGTATTGCAACGGTCATATGGAAAGTTGTTCAAATACACATTCTTCTAGAAGCAAGTAAAATACTTAGGACACATCATATTTCCTAAAGGAATAGTAGTTGATCCAGCAAAGACAAAAGCCATATTGAAATGGCCAACCCTAAGGACCATACATGAAGTAAGAAGTTTTGTGGTCTTAGCAGGATATTCTAGGAAATTTGTTATGAACTCTTGAATAGCTCATCCTATACAACACTTTAGAGAAAAGGGAAGAGGCTCGAGTGGATGGAGAAGTGTCAAAAGGCCTTTGATCTTCTCAAAGAGAAATTGACTACAACATGAATTTTAAAGGTACCCAATCTAGAGAGACACTTTGTGGTAGTTACTGATGCTTCGGGTGAAGGACTAGGAGTGTTAATGCGGGACAGGCAAGTGATTGCCTATGAATCTAAAAAGCTCGAGAATTATGACTAAAACTATGCACCTCATGACTTTGAGTTGCAGCCATTGTGCACGCACTTCAAATGTGGTGTCATTATTTGTTAGGGAAGCCCTTTGAACTATGATCAGATCATCAAGGCCTAAAATATATATTCACCCAACCTAATCTTAATGCCCGTTAAAGAAGATGGTAGGAATAGATTTCAAATTGTGATTTTGAAATCAGCTACATTAAAGGGAAGAAAAATTGAGTGGCAGATGCCTTAAGTTGCAAAAGGCATATGTTAATCCTAACCGGTTACTGAGAGGGGGGGTGAATCAGTAAATACAATTTCTAATACTACTTTTATGCAAACAGATATTCTTGCTAATACAGAAATTAAAAGAATATTACAGCACCCATAAACAAAAATTGAATACACGGGTCATCATAGCATATATACATGGAAACCCTCGGTTAGAAGGAAAAAACTACGGTGGGACAAAACCCACAAACTCCACTACTGTAGTAATAAAGTTGTCATGTTAGAGGCTTACAAAGCATTGGTAAGAGTGCTACCCGATTAAGAGATTTGGTTGAAAACCTGCTAGGATCTTGACCCTGTTAGGAGTTGCCTTGTAAGAAACTTAGAACACCAATAAAGATGTTACCTGGTAAAGGGATTTAATAAACAAAGAACCTGTTAGGGTTCACCCTGATTGAGAGATTTAAATATGCTTCTCAATTTAAAACAATGATCTTATGATGAAACTTTCTGTCGAATCAGATCATTCCTGTTACCCTTTCCTCTGCTTGGCTATTGAATCTTTCTTTGCCTTTCACCTCTCGTGACTGTGACTCCTCTTAGAAGATTCGGCCCTCCTGCTCTTTTTCGCTCTATGCTCTTGATATTCAACAACACTTCTTTCATATCCTTTTACCTGTATTTATAAGAAATTAATCTTATTAAAAATACATCTCATAGTGCCGCCAAGCTGTAAACTCACCCATAAATCATGCATGCAAGAAAAAACTTGCAAACTAATCCTGAGTTTACCTTGAAACCCTCATAGATAAAACAAAGCTAACTTTAGTTCCACTGAAAAAGCTAAATCCTGTTTAACTGAAAACGCTCCGCATAATCCGGTTCGGATTATCATGCACTTAACAGGTGAAGAGCTTGTACCCGGTTAGTCATATGTTCCTTGTGTGTATCCCATGAGCAATTGCAAAAACCTAGACCGATATAAGTGTGACCGGTTAAAGTACACCACTTTCTTGTTTAGTCTACCAGTTCACAATTATGAGTACCGTTGTGGTGTACCGGTGTTCTGATGGGATTGATGCCTAGGACTTTACTAATGACAACTAAGTTTATGTCAACAATCTTCCCCTTTGGCATTGGTGGCAAAACATATCAATACACATCACCTGTAGACTTCCCCTGTAGATCTCCTTGTCTACCTCTGTAGCATAAAAAGCTAACTTCACACTATCATCTCTCTCTTCTCTGTTCTTTCTCTTTCATCTATGTTTCACATCTGACTACATCTTCCCCTTTTTGCCTCCAAAGGACAAAGGGTTGTTACTCCTTACATGTTTTCACTTTATAACTATAACTTATTGAAGATATCCTTATAAATTTTCTTTGCAGAATCAAGGAATGGCTTCCATATACCTGTTACATGATCTAAATTTTTATTTGCGGCTTGCAGTGAGACAATTATAGTTTCCATGTCTTCCACTATTTTGTAATCAGGTTCTTTGATCAATCTATCTGTATCTGTTGCCGTTGTCTGCATTAGATCAAAAGTTGGTGCAATGAACAACTGGAATCCAATAAGATCTTGGATTCTTTTTGTCTTTTCTTCGGATGCCTTCCTTAAGGTGAGAGCAAGACTTGTCAGCTCTCAGCTATACTTTGTTGCAGAAGAGCTCTTCATATCAAAGTTGGATGTTAGAACCTTTATCTCTTTTGTAGTCTTATTTGTTCTCTCAATTATATCTTTAACAAAGTCTTCAAAGTTTGAAGTCCTTGTGATCAACCTTCTTGCTTCCTGTATCTGGTGTTGGAGCTTCCTGGTGCTTGTAGATATAGTAGGTTTGAGTTCTTCAACCTGTTTGTGAAGAATTTCTATTCTCTTCTTCTCATAATGATCAATTGCAATTGTCTCTAGGTCATTGACATCTTCCCCAATTGCTTGCGCCAATATCTCCAATTGATCAATTATCGGTTCATCTTCATCTATATCTGTATCAGTTACAAAATTGCACAAGATATTTCTTACACTAGAGAGAACCATATCCTGTTTTCTCTTAGTGAGCTCCTTGAGCTGCCTTGTTGACATTTTGCTTATGTCAACAACTGTTTCACTCACTTTGGTTTTCTTCGCTTCAGTATCTGCTGCAAATGTTAGTTTTCTCTTTAATGAAGATGTACTTGGAACATCTATTGATTCCTTCTGCTTTGCTTCCTGTTCTGGTTCTTCCTCTGTAGGTATTTCCTGTCGTGGTGCCTCCTCTGGATGTACCTCTTCTTCTTGATGTACCTCCTCTTCCAGATGGACTTCTTTTGGATGAACTTCCTCTTCTAGTGGTTGTCCTTTTTGCTGCTCTTCAACAACCTATTGATCATTCAAAATAGTTTCTTCTTTATCTGTTCCTTTTTCAATAGTCATCTTTGCTGATGACTCTCCCTGTATTTGATCTTCTGGTTGAACTTGTTCTCCCAGATTTACCTGTTCACTGGAAGTGAACTATTCAGGTGTAACTTCTTTCTCACCGGTTGTAGATTGTTCACTAGTTGTGAACTGTACTGGTGGTATTAATTCTTTTTTAGGTTCATCTTGTGAGATGTTGTTGACTTAAGAGTGTTGAAGTCATATTTCTGCCAAAAATCCAGAGAATGTTCATACACATCTTTTTCCAATCCATTTATGATATTGGCGACTCTATTCTTCCTGTCCAAATTGAGTGACACGGCTTCCATCAAAAAATTTATTGTCTCATCACTGAGACTTACTTGTGTCAAAGTTTCCCTTATACTCTTATTGTTTGTTGCTAAACTAGTTCCCCATTTGGCCATTATCCTTGATTCAATTCTGGAGGAAAGTGAGGCTTATAGTCCTTAGGACTTCTGCTAAAATCCAAAAAGGTTTCTAACAAAGCAATCTCTATTTTCTGCTTATCCTCTTCTACCAGAACACTGAACCATTTAGCAGCATTTAACACTTCACCAAAATCCATAACTTCATCAACTATATTATCTACAGTTAAAGTTCGAGCTTTACCTTTAACTGGGGAAGCCAGTAGGGTTGGTGGAGTGAGATCACCACCTGTGTCTCCAGTGATATCAACAATGACCAGTTCAATTGCAATCTTTGCCTTGACCGGAGTTTCAACTCCCAATATGCCTTTTCTCTTTTTAGTGTCCATTACCAGTGGCTATGTGGTCTTATGGCAGTCTGCTTCTGCTTGATGTTGTTGCTTCAGAACATTCGTCCAAGTAGCAACTCCTTCATCGTGTACTTTGTCCACTTCACCAACTAGGACCTCACTGATTCTCTTTCTTATGTTGAAACTTTGTTTGTATAGGTTGTTGAGGAATTAAGGATCAGAGATAGAGAAAATAATAGAATTATTTTCAGATTCAGTGAAATGAGTACTTCTAACTTTATTGCAGACTTGTATTCTCCTTTGGAGAATATTATTTATTTCAATGATCCCAGTATTTACTGAGAATATTTAATAGTAATGCAATATATGAATTATGCATTGAGTATTATTAACCCTTAATCACTGATAAAAGTATTCACTGCTAACAATATTATGAATGTTATTCTATATGATATCGAGTGCTTGTTGTAGATATATAATTGCCACTTTTATTGATTATGTTCCCAACAAGCAACGATATCATTTCATATATGTATGGTTGTGAAGGGATTATGTTTACGTAGGGGCATGACCCCTACGTGACTCATGCCACGTAGGGTCATGACCCTACGTAACCATAACTATTTATTTATATTAACAACCATGGTATGATTAGCTCTTATCATGCTCTATCAATATCGATATCACTGTAGTGTAATGTAGTATCGAACATGACTTGAATTCATGTCTCGACACACTCGGGTTTCTTGATACCCGTTCACAATATAATATATGATAACAGTCATTGATCTGCTATTGGGTAGACAATAATATATTGATAATTTATTCAATATTATATTAATATATATGTGATTATATTTGAAATGATATATATATATATATATTATTTCCACTCTGCCATATATATATATATGTGTGTGTGTGTGTGTGTGTATCGATTTACTTATAATGTATTACATGCTTCAATCTGAATGAAGCTATTTCTCAACATAGGTTAGCTTGATTGGTTACCAATTCCAAGCTCAGGTGATTTTGTACCTCTAGCAAAGTCCTTATCCTCAGCTCTCTCCTTATTTGAGCAAGATATCCATCTTCCTTCAATTATTCCTACTAGATCCTCAGGAATCATTTTATGAAGTACAACAGGTGTTAAGTTCTTGTGAAGAACAAAAACAACTTCTTCCAGCTGTCTCTTATCTTCATCATCACCAAGCTCATATCTCCTCGAAACTCCACCCAATCCACCTGTCTCCTTTATTCCTTTAACCACTTCATCAATGGTTGGTTTCCTTTCTCTAGGTGCATCTTCTTTTACCGGTTTCCCAGTCTTTCTCTTTCTATGAAGAGTAGTTGTTTCTTCAGTTTCTATTTCTTCCGGTTCCTCACCTTGAGCACTGGACACCTGCTAAGTCCTTTTTCTTTGAACCTTGGGTTCTTCTACCACTGGCTTCTTCTTCCTAGGTGTGGGAGTTCTTTTTACATACACCTTCTTCGATTCCTTTGCAGATGTCTTTTTCTTTAGATTTGTTTGTATGTCTTCATAGGTGCCAAACCGATATGCAGAGAGATCTAGGTTGCTTTCTTGTAGTGCATCAACATATGCCTTTGCAACCTTAGAGGTAATCCCATAACCGAGCTCTGGTGCATACTCGGACCTTGGCTCCACAACCTAGATAATACAATGATCGGTGCTTACCAAAAAGCACATCTCTTCCTTGTATTCTTCAACAATGGTAGAGGGAATTCTTTCCCTAATGTGCATTCTTAGTTGAAAGGCTTCAAAGTAGGCAGTCATGACCTTATTAAATTGGTTCCCCAAGTTATTGACTAACTCACTTATTTGAACCATTATAGGTTTGGCCTGTAACCTTACCTATGCCTGGAAAGAAGTTTTGGTAATAAAAGAACAAACATACCAGTAATGTCCCATACTTCAAAAACTTCTTCTTGACCAAGCCAAGCTTCTTCAGGTTTTCAAAGATCTGCCCCCTCAACATAGCACATATATCATATTGCGCATTGTCGTGCATAATCTTGTGCGTCGCGTGTATTGCACCTCCCGGTATGCTATTTAGGTTACTCAACGGATATACTTTGTAGCCGATAACCATTGAGGCAAACCGAACACCATTGTCTTCAATGTCATTCACAGTCATCATCCAACTATCATACCTTGACTTCGTCAACCATGTGACTTCTACATTGGCTATCGTCCTTAGGGTTAGAGCTTCCCCTACAGTATTATACCCAGTCGTCCTATGTATGTCTTCTTTAGTTATCGGTGTGATCACGCCTTTCGCAAGCCACATTCTTGGTTCGTGAACCTTGCTCAAAACCAGTCTAATCCAATCCGGTCGAAACACAATTAGATGTTTCACTCCATTGATCAATCCCAATGATTATGTAATGTCCCTGTTTTTTAGTCTATTGGGATTAGCTTGGTTCGGCGACCCTCGCAGGCTAATCAAGTGATCAGAGGGGGTCAGTTGGCGGAGCCGGTGTTGAGATTCCATTCTAGAGGTTCAGATTACCAGGTCTGCTCTTCGTTCGGATCAATTTCGTCAACTTGCTATTTTTAGTAAGTGGTATTTTGGGGTATGTCCAAATTTAGCAGGGCGTCTGCATGGGGTGTCAGATGTTTCAGGATCGAATTTCAAAGAATCTCAAGTTTGAGAGACTTACTATTTATAGTAAGTCTATTTTTGGCAATTGGCTATTTGTGGTAGTTGGTTATTTCTGGCAGGGCAGTTGAAGTTTGAGGATTGATGTCAGAAATGAGTTTGCGCAGTCAATGGGGTTCAGTGGCTTTTAATTTTAAAGTTATCGTTATTAAATTAAATTATTTTAATCTAATAACTTTATTACTTTATAACTTTAATGTTATAAAATGAAGTTATGATTAAAAAGCCTTTTAAGTGAAAAAAGTGAAGTTGAAGCTTTTTCCAAAAAAAGCTATATATTCAATTTGAAAAAGCACTTTCAGCATCCATTGTTCATTTTGATAAAAATTATGAAGTCTTTTGTTGAGAGCTTTCAACAAGGGTTTGAGGACTGATTCCTCTCTGCTGCACTTTGAATCATTCTGGTGATAGTGAATTGTGCATTTGATTCTGCTGGAGAATTTATGTTGATTCATGGCTGCGAATTGATGCTGATGTATATCAATTTGACCATGCGGATTTAATCCTGAAGGTGGCGTGTTGTTTCTAGGAAGCCACGATATTTCTTTGTGCTATGTGTGGCCAATATTCAGCCACGTGAGCTTTTCCTTGGGCTGCGTGAAGTCTTCCAGCTGCGACTTCATCATTGTGGTGGCTATGTGTTCTTTGTTGGGGCTGCATGTGATACCTCAGACCCTACATTAATAATTTAAGGGGCTGCGTTTGGATTTTAAGGAGCTGCGTTCATAATTTTGGTGACTTGGGTTTCATATCTGGCAGCCGTTTTCCATCCTGAAGATGTACAAATTCATCCTAAGGTGCAATTCGCCTATATAGTTAATTGGCTGGTGTTAAATATAAGCAAATAGTTAAGTATGAATGTTTCAATAAATTGTATAAGTTAGAATAAGTTGATATTTAATTTATTTAATTCCTGGAAGTTTATGTGGAATTCATATTTTGTCAAAACAATAAACAAAGTGTTAGCAAATTTGGAAAATTTATAATAATAATAGCAAGGAGCCAGACAGGCTCTTTACAGATTCAAGCTTCGCGTATTTGGATTGAAACTTCCCGTCTTCGCAAAGTGAAAGGTATTCACTCTGGATGAACGTTTCACCCAGTTCCTCTTGTTTTTTGTGGATGAATACCGTAACATCCTCAATTAGCAAAACACCTACAGGCACGGACAATAGAGCTCCCACCATATCATTTTCTCAGTTCTATACTTACATAATATTGTAAACTGATCTATCCAATTGATTAGCATTGATTAGGCTTGCCGCAGAAGATGAGGATGCCATAATACTAGACCGGTTTTAACAGAAAGTTCTTGATAAGATTCATGGGATTTGCTAAGCAAAGAACGTAAATCACAGCAAGACAAGATTACTCAAGCTTATGAAATCAATAATCACAGTTCGCAATGTAAAGTGAAATGAGTAATCAATTTTCCCTTTTATTGACTTAGGTCGTAACGGTAATTAGCAAATGGTAACATTTGTCAACGGTTACTGTATTAATCACCCTTACCTAACCTTTCATTTGACAACCGGTCTATAGACTTGTTACCTGTTTGTATGTTCTCAGTTGCAATGTCAACACTTACCTGTCTGGTTTACATGTTAGACCGGCGACATCTTCCCAGTTGCACTTCTTGACTGAGTGAGATCACAACTCACTAGTTCCTCCGGGAACAGTAGGCTGGCTACCTTTTCCCCTTAAGCCCTTAGGCTTAATTTGCTGAAGAGATATCACCATTAGTAGATGATGACCTTACCTCATATTTCTCCTCAGCAGAACTCTTTGTCCCTTTTACTAACCAAGTCTTTTTTACTTCCCTTTTGGTCTCTTTACTCAAGTTATCTTTTAGGTTGGGGGACAAGTTCTTCTTGACCGGTTTGGTCAGTCCTTTACCTTTATTTATTGGTCGGTTATTGCATTCCTTGGCCAGATGCCCAATCTTGTTATAGTTGTAACAGGCCATTCTGGTTTCTCTCCATGGATTGACCCTTCTTTCCCTGTCCATGGGTGAGTGACATCCAGAGTTTCTATGGCCTGATGGCCCACGGGTGGCATAGTTAGATGTTCTCCGGTTTTCATTCCTATTATGGAATGGTCTCGATGGGGATTTGAATGCCATTGTTATGGAACTGCATTCTTCCACTTTGTGTCCAAACTTGTTGCATGCATAGCAATAGCCCTTGAAGCTTCCCCTGCTTCCACTAGACACACTATTGGAGCGTGACCTACATTCAAAGGTCTTGTGACCATACTTGTAACAGTTGTTGTAGTAGCTGTTAGAAATAAAAGGTTTTATCGGTGCATTTCTGTAGTCATTAGATTTATGACCCAGTTTGCCACATTGTTTGCAAGAGGGTTTGAAGGTCTTCTTACCTTTATCTTTTGTAGGTTTCTTCTTCTCCATCTTGCCTTGCTTGTCTCCAGAGGACTCACCGGTTTCTTAGTTGCTTTAACCGATGTACCCAAGTCCTGTGGGATCTTTGTACTTTCTTTGAGCCCTCAGTTGCTCATCCAGCTTCTCTAAGCTTTCATTGTACCTTCTAAATTTCTCATTTCTCTCTTCAAGAGTTTTCAGTTGTTCCTTTAGTTGATACAATTCAATAGCCAACCTTTTGCATGCATCATCCTTGTCATGTAAGTGCTCATGCATAATTGCATTCTCTTGAGTTATGCTCTGCATGTCTACTTGAAGTTGTAATACAAGAGCATCACTTTCTCTTACCACATCTTCCGCCAATTTTCTTGCTCTTTCAGCAGTCAATAGTGCTTCTAAGGCACTATTCTTTTCATCTTCAGCTTTTCTTTTGTCTTCGATGATTTCAATCATCCTCGGAGCATGACTTTCTTGCACCCTTTTTAGATTGGAGATCTAATCAGTTAGATTCTGATTTTTCTCCATAAGATCAGAGATTGCCTCTTCTACTTCATCAGATCCACTTTGCCTAGAGAGTTCCTCAATGGTTTCATTACTCTCACTCAGTTGCAGAGCCACCTCTTTCCTCTTTGCAAGAGACTCCTCAATCTATTCTCAAGAGAGGCAATAATGTCATTGGCTTCCTCAAGCTACTTTTGATACCTGTAACCCTCCATGATCTTTACTCAAGTGATTAAGTTGTGCACTTTAATCACTTAAGTTATAAATTTAAGAGATAAAGTAACTTAAAAACATAACATAAAGTGATTTTATGTTATATTTTTCAAAAAGTGCAACTCAACTATAGAAAATAACATTTATTTTTTTAAATATGCAGTTGAGCTTGGAGAGTCCACTTTTTGGGCACTTAAATGACCATAACTTTTGATTGACAAGTCCGATTAAGCCCTATAATCGATCAAATCGAAGGGAAAACCAAAAGCAAGAGATTGGACGAAACAAAAAGACCAAAAGCAACCAAAAATACATTTGAAAACACACAAAAGGACACCGAAGGATTCAAAAATCAAGTATAAGAAGGCAAACTGAAAAAACAGAAAAGACTTGACGAAAACCTTCAACATAAGGATTCACTAATCAAATTGAGATCAATTGATCGATCATTATTGGCTAATCAAATAGTGAATCAACATAGAGAAATACGAAACCAAGTTCAAAAGTTTCGTACTGTTACCTACATTTTGTGGTGACAAAATGCAGGACAACAATGTCTATGAGAACCTAGGCTCTGATACCAATTGTTAATCCTAACCGGCTGAGAGGGGGGATGAATCAGTAAATACAATTTCTAATTCTAATACTACTTTTCTGCAAACAAATATTTTTGCTAATACAGAAATTAAAAGAATATTACAGCACCCATAAACAGAAATTGAATACACAGGTCAACACAGCATATATACATGGAAACCCTCGGTTAGAAGGAAAAAACCACGGTGGGACAGAACTCACAAACTCCACTACTGCAGTAATAAAGTTGCCCTGTTAGAGGCTTACAAAACACTAGTAAGAGTGCTACCCGGTTAAGGGATTTGATTGAAGACCTGCAGGTCAACACAACATATATACGTGGAAACCCTCGGTTAGAAGGAAAAAACCACGGTGGGACAAAACCCACAAACTCCACTACTACAGTAATAAAGTTGCCCTATAAGAGGCTTACAAAGCACTAGTAAGAGTGCTACCCAGTTAAGGCATTTGGTTGAAGACCTGCTAGGATCTTGACCCTATTAGGAGTCGCCTTGTAAGAGGACTTATAACACCAATAAAGATGTTACCCGATAAAGGGATTTATACAAAGAACCTGTTAGGGTTCACCCTGATTGAGGGATTTAAATATGCTTCTCAATTTAAAGATCTTATGATGACACTTTATGTCGAATCATATCATACATGTTACCCTTTCCTCTGCTTGGTTGTTGAATCTTTCTCTGCCTTTCACCTCTCGTGACTGTGACTCCTCTCAGAAAATTCGGCTCTCTTGCTCTTTTTCACTCTATGCTTTTGATATTCAACAACACTTCTTTCATATCCTTTTACCTATATTTATAAGAAATTAATCTTATTAAAAATACATCTCATAGTTCTGCCAAGCTGTAAACTCACCCATAAATCATACATGCAAGAAAAAACTTGCAAACTAATCCTGAGTTTACCTCGAAACGCTCGTAGATAAAACAAAGCTAACTCCTGTTTAACTGAAAACACTCCGCATAATCGGGTTCAAAATATCATGCACTTAACCGGTGAAGAGCTTGTACCCGGTTAGTCATATGTTCCCTGTGTGTATCCCATGACCAGTTGCAAAAACCTAGACCGATATAAGCATGACCGGTTAAAGTACACTGCTTTCTTTTTTAGTCTACCGGTTCACAATTATGAGTACCAGTGTGATGTATTGGTGTTCCGGTGGGATTGATGTTTGCCTATGACTTTACCAATGACCACTAAGTTTATGTCAACAGCATATACCTTCTATGGTTTTTGTTCATACAAACTTTACGGCTCTTATTCAGCAACTAGAAAAGAATGAGTATTACCAGCCCTTCAAGCTAGTCCACAAGATTTGAAATATAAAGGGTTTAGTTTCAAATCCGACATTCTTTTGAGATACCATGGCTGAATGTATGTACCGGAATCTCTAGACTTGAGAAGATTGGTTTAGAAAGAGGTGCATTCAACACCATACTCGGGTCACCCAGGAGTCACCAAACTCCTAGCAAACATTAAACCTCTATTTTTGGAAAGGTATGAAAAAGGATGCCACAAGATTTGTGGCCAGTTGTTTTGAGTGCCAAAGTGTGAAGGCAAAACACCAACACCCAACAGGTTTATTGCAGCCTAATGCAATTCCAAAATGGATAATGGTGGATAATCAATATAGACTTTGTCCAAGGACTACTCTATGTCAAGAAACAAATGCAATGCAACATTGGTGGTGATTGATAGGCTCACCAAAGTAGCTCACTTTATATCTAGCAATCTAACAGATGGAGCACCCGTGATAGCCAACAAATTTATATAGGTGTTCCTATTACATGGGATACTAGAAAAATATTGGTTAGGGATGTGAGAATGACATCCAAGTTTTGGCGAACTCTGTTTGAAGCCCTAGGGACCCAAGTAAACATTAGCTTAGCATACCATCTAGAAGCAGATGGCCAGACAGAAAGAGTCAATCAGGTTCTAGAAGACCTTGTATTGCATGGACCAATAATATAAGTGGGAGGACTATCAACCCTTAGTTGAATTTTCTTAAAAACAACTCCTATCAATCAGCCATTAAGATGGCACCATTTGAGGCACCATATTAATGATAATACTATATCGACTTCTATTGGGAACATAGCATCGACTAATAAATCCAATACTTTGATTTGGAAAAGATAATATACTTCAAACTTTACAATCTCTGCCGCCACCTTCCAAATACATTTATGTAAGTAGCACTTTTGATAATAACATTTTTTATCTTGGCTTGTAATCAAAACAAATGAACCGGCTAACTACCTCTTGGGTTGTCATCCAAAAGGATATCTACAGGGTTTGCGTCCTAGAGAGGAAAGCAAGGAGATAAAATAATAAAACCACACTTCTGAATGCTCATCCAATCTCATGTGAATCATTATATAAACTCCAACAATCCAAAAAGGCAGCCCTTTCGCACTGAATTGGAAACTTTCCAAAATCTGCTTAGAAATTTCATAAGCAACTTCCCCTATTCGTCAGAGGATCCTGTAGGGACCATAAAAATGTGGTTTCAACTTTTCTGCACCACTTTTGTTTACTGATGACTATCTGTATGGCTAAAGGCATAGGAAATCACCAACCTCGAAAGACCTCTCAACACGATGTCTATCTGCATATAATTTTTGTTGACTTTGTGCGTGTTGAATGTTGTCTTTCAATGCTCATAGAATATCCTGATAATTCCAAACTGTCTCCTTAGCTCGGGGAACTTTTATATCTTCAAAGGCCAAATCCATGAATGATGGTGCATCATACCCGTATAGTTCTCTAAAAGGAGACATGCTTATGGACATGTGATGGGTGGTGTTATAGCAATACTCACCTAGATAGAGTCATTTCACCCATGTACGTTGTTGTCCCATGACGTAATTGCAAAGATACCCCTCTATCCACTTGTTTACCACTTCTATCTGGCCATCTGTTTGAGGATGGTAGCTGGTACTGGGTGTCAGTTCAGCCCCTACCAACCTGAACAATTCTTGCCAAAATACGCTCATGAATCTATTGTCTCTATCACAAACAATAGTTCTAGGCAGCCCATGCAATCTGAAGACATCCTTGAAGAATAACTCTGCAATCTGTTGTGCTGAGGAGTTTGCGGGAATAGAAAAGAAGTGGGCATATTTTGTCAGCTTGTCAACTACCACAAAGATGCAATCCTTCCCTTTCACACATGGGAGTCTAGTGATGAAATCCATTGAGATTCCTGTCCACTTCTACTCAGGAATAGGAAGTGGTTGTAGGAGGCCCGCGGGAAATGTATGTCTAATTTATTCTGTTGACACGTCAGACACTCTCGAATGTACTATTGGACACCATCTTTTAAAGCTTTCCATGTAAATCTTTCTTGTACCTAACGGTGGGTCTTATAGAAGTCTTGATGACCTACCATGGGCGCATCATGCAATGCCCTCAATATTTTGGCCTTCAATTTTGACTTAGGTACTAGGAAAATCATGTTCTTGTAAAAAATGACATTGTCAATCACTGAATACCTGTCATCTTGTCCCTTTCCATCCAACAAATCAGAAGTAAAAGGATTCTTCACATACTCATAAATCAGCTCGGACTTCCAATCAGAGGAAATTTTTGTGAGAGCATAATGTCGGTTTCCTGGATAACGCATCAGCAACTACATTCTTTTTACCTTTAACATATTCTTCATCAAAATCATAGGCTTGTACCTTACTCACCCATTTTTGTTGCCGCTCATTTAAGTCCTTTTGCTCCAGGAAGTATTTGAGGTGGTTGTGATTCGTCCTAACCACAAATTTAGATCCCACCAAGTACTATCTGAACTTGGCTAGCGCATGCATAATCGCTAGCATCTCCTTATCATATGTTGTGTACAAACTCTTTGTGTCTCCCAATTTTCTGCTCTCAAATGCAATAGGATGTCGATTCTGCATCAACACTGCACCTATTCCCTGTCCTGATGCATCACATTCCAAAACAAATGGCTGCGTGAAATCTGGTAATGATACTAGATAGGAACTCATAGCCTTCTTGAGTTTGTCAAAAGATACCTCTGCATCCTTAGACCATATGAATGGCCCCTTTTTCGTCAAATCTGTCAAGGGAGAAACCAACTGAGAGAAACCTTTGGAAAACCTTCGGTAGTAAGAGCACAGTCTCAAGAATCCCCTCAATTTTGACACGTTCTTAGGTAGCAACCAATCTAGGATTGCCTGAATCTTTTCCTGGTGAACTTTTACATCATATGCACCAATAATGTATCCTAGATACAATATCTTTGTCATTCTGAACATGCATTTAGAGGCTTTGGCATAGAGCGATTGAGCCTCCATGATACCCAAAATCACATCCAAATGATGCAAGTGATCCTTCCAAGTCTTGTTGTAGATCAAAATATCATCAAAAAGGACTAAAACAAACCTCCTCGACTAATCACGAAACATGTCATTCATGCAAGAATGGAATGTGGCAGGTGCATTCGTGAGTTCAAAGGACATGACCTAGAACTCAAAATGGCCATAGTAACAACGGAAGGTTGTTTTATGAATGTCTTCCTCTCTGACCTGAATCTGATGATACCCAGAATGTAGATCAATCTTAGAGAAGTATACAGCCCCATGTAGCTCATCAATCAGTTCATCAATCCTGGGTATAGGGTACCTGTTTTGAATAATCCTTTTGTTGAGAGCCCTGTAGTTTATGCACATGCATATAATTTCATTTTTTTTTTCACTAGGACCACTAATGAGGCAAAAGGGCTAGAACTAGGTCGCATGTGTCCCAAACTAAGAAGCTCTTTGATTGTCCTTTCTATCTCCTCCTTGAAGTGCCGCAAATGTCGGTAAAGCATGGTAATTATCGGCTTTGCGCCTTCTTCCAGCTCAATCACATGCTTGAACCCACAGTCTAGTGGACGTCCTAGGGGTATATCACCAAAGATTATGTTGTGCTTATCTAATACTGCCTGTATATCCACATGGTACTCTAGTTTACTCCTAGAAGTCTTTTGGGTAGAGACCAAACAATGCACTACCCAATCAACATCCCCATGTCTAAAAAATGCATCCAACCTCCTGGCTGAAACTATTCGAAGACATTCATCTAGCATAGCCTTAAGCACCACTTTCCTGCCATCTACCATAAATTCTAATTGCATTTGTTTAAAATCCTAGACATATCGCTCAAGACACTCTAGCCACTGAAATCCTAAGATAGCATTTACATTGCTTAAACCCAACACATAAAAGTCACCTGTCAGAGTATAGTCCCCAATCTGAATTTTGAGCTAAGGAATCATTCTAGTGCAACTCAACGGAAACCCATCAGAAACTATAACATTGAATCCAGGGAATTCTTCTATTTGCAGCCCACGTTTCATTACCAAACCTTCATCAATGAAGTTGTGCATAGCTCCACTATCCACTAAGCACACCATCCGCTGTCCTTTAAGAACTCCCTTAGGCCAGACAGGACGATTACGAGGAGCTCCTGATAATGTAGCAATATATAGAGCCCTTTTAATTTATCACTCAGCCCCCTCTACAAAGAGCATTGTGACCCACTTTAAGGGCATGTCAGGAACCATGACAGCAACTTGTTGAAAGTCATTGATATAATTTTCCAAGGAACCCTCTTTCTTAAGCAGCGCCAAATCTCTATAGTAAACTTCAGTGTCCTTCCTATCAAATCGTGTGACCAGCCTGTTCACAAACTCTTCATATAAATGTATCATGTTGTGGTCTCGTGACACTAATCCGTGGTGCCACCATACACCTTCCAAATGCATAGTGGCAAGTTGTATTGCTTTATCTTCCTCCATTGGCTTGAGTGACAGGAATGTATCTAGTTTATGCATCCAAGGCCTGGCACTAATTTTCCCGTTTCCATCAAACATGGGTAAAGGAACCTTGTTTAATGCATCCTTGAATTCCTGTGGCTGTGTGCTTTGCTTGTTTGGCACTCTAGGTCTCCTTCCCTGTCTTTCCAATTGTAATTTAGCCTTATCCCTTCACTGGTTCATAAATTGATTCAAGTTCATCAATTGTCTAACCTCAGCAGGGAGTGTTCTGTACTCATCATGTGCTGCCATAACGTCATCCGTGATGTGGGTTTCTTCCTCTTCTTCTGGAACTGCCTCTTTTTCCACTAGTCTAGGTAAGAATACCGATCTAAAAGGTCTATCAGACCTGGTGTCTACAGCTCTAGCCGTATTGGAAGCTGTTCTTCCATGATTTTCATTCTTGGCATCGCTTCTTTCTTCATCCCGATTTTGTGTGTGCGGCTGTTGGATCCTTAGATTTCCAATTTGAGTAAGTAGCTGCTGCTGAGATTGGATGAACATCTGCATCATCTATTGTTGCTGTTGTACCATCTGTGCCATGATGTCTTGCAAACTTGGTTGTCCATTACCTCCATCATTTCTTTGTTCTGCCATAATGCCTTGATCATACCAAGGGTTTTCTTCTTCCCACTGCTGTTCAGCCCTACTCCTAGTGAAGTGTCTATGTGATCCCGATCCTCTGGAGTGCATAGAATTGATTCACACTAACATGCGAATGGTTAGATGTAATCATGCAACCATAAAACCTGCCATCCTTGTGGCTAGAAACAACATGCAACCATTAAATTCACCTCCAATTGAACATGCACGGAAAATACCTCACAGGCTGGCAGGAATGGTCGCTCTGATACCACTGAAATATCCTAGATGGTCTTAATTGCAAAGTTCACTAAAATTCCTTCCAAACAAATTAATCAAATTGGATATCGCACTCAATGAATCAAACCAGATATCATTCATTTATTGCAAACTTTTGATTACAACACATATAAATATATTTGGAGAAATTCTGATCGCAGCTATTACCCCGAAAGTGTAAGTAATTGATTACATACCAAAATGTGCAGGCTAGTCTTACGCTGTTATTCCTTTTTCACCAGACTAGACAATGAAGATGGTATATATTAGACATGACAGCTTCTGTCTTGAGTCTTCAGCTGCTGCGTCTAACTAGAACTTATATCGCATGCAGACCTGGCACTGATTCCCCTTCCCAAAGGGCCCGATATGCACTGAAATGTGTCTGTGTGAGCCCAGATGGCCTTTACATCTCAGACAGATCACAACCTTCACCGTGATCTGACTAATATTGCTGATTGAAACGCTAACTACCTCCTGGGTTGTCGTCCAGAAGGATATCTACAGGGTTTGCATCCTGGAGATGAAAGAAGAGAGATTTAATAATAAAACCACACTTCAGAATGTCCATCTAATCTCATGTGAATCACTATATAAACTCCAACGATCCAAAAAGGCAGCCTTTCGCACTGAATTGGAAACTTTCCAAAATCTGCTTAGAAACTTCTAAGTTGGCAGCAACTTATCCCGGCCCCCACCGCGATGACTGAAAAATAGGAGTTTGAACCATTGAATAATTAAATACTTTTATAATAGTGTAAACTAGGCAAGCATTTAATTATTCACTTATTCCCTTTTTTAATATTTCTTACTCTAGCCTCAGGGAACGAAAGGCTAGACGTAGGTCGCTGTGGTTACGTCTTTGAAGGGACATGACACAAATCCTATTCTTTACAACTCTGAAGTTCTGCACTATTTCATCATTTTCATGTGAATATGACAGCCATAGCTCACTGTCCAAAAACTTACATAGACCATTTTGATTTTAGTTCAAAATAAAATTTGATTTTAGTTCAAAATAAAGAAAACTAATTCTTGTTCCTGGAAGGAAGATATCACAGTTATAAACTGAAATAAATTTCATTGATTAGAAACTGAAGAAATAAGTATTCTGATCTGAGCAACCAAAACTTGTGCAATTTTATTGAGAGGCCTTTAGGCCTACAAGAAATGAACTTCTGGTTTCATATGGACTGGCTGAGCGCTCAGAAGTGTTTCGAGATGAAAAACTTAAACCTTAATGAGTTTAAGTGTGTTTAAGACAAAATATTGTACAATATGGGGACACATGCAGGTATGCATGCATAAGTTAGACTGCACAAATATGCACACTTGCATGGAGTCTAATATTTTTGTTCAAATACATAAGAACTCTAAATAAGAGAATTTAATTCATGATAAGAATGTTGTATGTATATGCTTGTGAGGTAAAAGATAGAAGAACTATGATGGACTAGAGGTAAACAGTTAAACCTAGAGTCTTACATAGTGTCTCATACATTGATAGAATGCAGCTAGCAAGTCAATTTAAACTAACTTATGCCAAGTTAGTAGGACTTGAGAGAGTTGCATTATAGCAGAGTAGGGTAGTGAACAATGACTGCAAGATAAGACGTGCTTGAAACTATGATACCTTGGCTGAGGTGGTTCAATGCATTTGTCAGTTCACATGACCCAGATTACATCACCTAGTCAAAAAGGTCATGCTAAATTGGAGGTACCTTAGTGTGTGACCAACTAGAGTCATGTAGGGTCAAAACACCAAAACTCAGACTCACCTGATGCACCTGGCTTGCGGGCTGCTTGGTACATCCCTAGAGGATTAGTCTCGCCTCAACTCGCCCCTTCCCGACCCCAACTTGGCAACAAGTAAGTCCAAGGTAAGGTGGGTTGGGCGCTAGGTTGGGTTGGCGGGATACCTCTGACACAACAAAAAAACACCAGAGCTCAGATGGAATTAGACCCATCAGTTTTTTAGGAACTTGTGCAGAGTAAGGCCACCCTCGGTAGGAGGGTGTGCGGAGAACCATCAGGATCATGGATGGAGGTAAAGCACCTCGATGATACTCTCCCTTTGGCAAGCTTGTCAAATGTTCTTTGGGAATTCCAGACTTGATTCAAACTATAGTAGGTCCCTAAACTTCTCTTCAATTCTTTGAATTGCATGTAGATCAATGCTAGAGATAGAGATAGTATTTATAGATCTACTAGAGATAGAGATAGTATTTATATACTTGATTTATATTCTTGCAATGTTATTTAATTCTCGTAAAAGTATATAATGAAGCTTTAGTTTATGTTAAATATGTTGAAGTATATTTAGTACTTTCCTTCTTGCAAAAAAAATGCTTAATGAATAGATCGTGCCTTAAGAAAATAATGTTTAAATCATACTACTTTTCTTGCAAGTTAGATTGGCTTGTTACAGGTAGGGTCAAGTCCTAAATTCAATGTTGGCAGGAATGAGACTTCTTTAACTAGATGCCTACACATATAACCCACCTAAGCCAATTTAAAATAAGAGATAAGAATATGAATAAGGGTTATTGGTTCAACAAAAGGCTTCTCTCCAGTTACCCCTAATATTATTTTTATATTATTCAACATACAAAGGGTATGTACACTAAGTAGCTTCATAATATTGAAGTGTAAGAAAATAAAACCTGGCTTGGAAGATTTCTCTAGCTTATTGGAAAGGCAATTTGTTTTTATTTTCTCTCCAGCAGAGAATTACCTGCGTCAGACAAACATGCAGTAATATTCTTATAAATGTGTCCAATAAAAAAAATGGCCAATTGGAATATTGATATGAGGAGGTGCGGGAAAGCACCATATTATCTTCCCCATATAAGAAGACTTCTTCAAATCTCTGAATCAAATAAAGATTGAAATAATATGATTACTGCTCTTATATTTCATCAAGTCCTTAAGTTGGCTAAGTTCATCTGAATCTGGAATTCCTCACTAAGTAAAACTTATACAGTAGCCAGTGCAACTAGCCATCATCATTATGTCCACAATGCACTCAATTGCTTCTCTTTATTTGGAGACTGATTCTCACAATTAAGAATGTATTTATTTGGCCCTGCCTATGAAGCATGTAATTTTTTCCTCAAATACTCAAAGCGGTTTTGCACACAACTTAAACTTTTCCTTGCCTTGCTTAATTAAATATCTTCCAAGCGATCACCTTGTTAAGCTGCATAGTGATCACATTGTTAAGCTGCATAGGATTTCATTTTCTTCACATCAAAATTCACGTTCCTTAGGTCATTTGGTGCAGTAGATGGAGTGGGGAAGGAAGACCAATAAACTTCAAGAAGTGCAGACAAGAGTTACATAGCAGGAACTTGGAAACAATTGAATTGAAATGGAACTCAAAAAAATTTCAAGCCTTCAAATTTCAAATATAGAGCTAAGTTGAGATTGAACCTAAACAAAAAACAATCTTAGTAACAATTTAGTCTCAGAGGCAATGATAGCAGTCGCACTAAACTCCAAAACAAAACAACCACCAAACTGGAAAACAAATCTTGTGATCTTAGCCCACAATTCAGCCACAAAGGCAATGATACCAATCACAGTGAACAACTACCAAACTAGAAGGTAAATCTAGCAATGTTGGCTCGCAGTCAGTTGCAAAAATCACAAAAATTCATCAAGTTTTTTTGCATGGTGAGTATTTATGCCAAAAACTCAGAGACTTTACTCACCTAGGATGCAAAAAAGCTCATTCTAATTTCATTTTGACTGATTTCTTTCGCTCCTTCAGTGAAAAAGCACCCTCCCAACCTTCAACGAGGTCATTTGCAGTGATTTTCACCATGAAGTGAAGATTTTTAGTTCTTCCAGCTGTAAGTGCATTGGAGCTTGCTTGAGGCCACCCACATGAAGAAGAGGAATAAGTTAGCTCAAAAATGCCTCAATGACCTTGTCTTTGTGCAATATGATCTTTGGTTGCACAAAAGGAAGGTAGAGGAAATATCAGATGGTCCAATTGATTTGGATGATATAGGTCCTCACAGTGATCGGACAGCATAGGAGCAGCCTCCATTTTTTACTGATGATGAAATCTATGATTTTGAGAGGTAGGCTATGGAGGAGGGGGGAAATGAATTTGGATTCATATTGGTTGACATTGAGAAGGATGAGGAGGTTGAGGCTGATGAGGAATCACTGCTAGTGCCAGCGGCATCTGCATCCAAGATGGAGATCAAGCCACGACCTGTCGTGTTGAGCAAGAAGGTGCAGCCATAGCGGACTCCTAGGACTAGACCCTCTAATTCTACCTCTCCCCCAATTCTAGCTAGAGCTGGGACGAGGAAAATGTAAACCGTTTTGATGTTGTATTTACTTTTACTTTTACAAAAACAATTTGCTATTTTAATTTTGCTTCAAACTATCAAGCTACCAGCCAATAGCAGTCCACACAAGGATGCCATTTTGTACCCAATTTGTATTTAAATCAATAAAATATATCTAGACTCAGCTTGTTTCTTTTATGCACTCATTTATTGACTCATTGGATGCATCTCCTCATTGAATTTTGCAAAAAAAATTGCATTTCTAATTAAATTTAAGCAAATTTTAAGTTGCCAAGTTTTTACCGATATTTTTTTTGGGCCTTGGCGAGTGTTCGCATTTGGCAAGTTTTTCAACTATGCTCACAGCAATGCTCAGGCTTACAACAATGCTCAGGCTCACAAGCACTGAGGCTCATAGTAGTACTCAGGTCTTTATGCTGATCAATCATGCAGCCAATCTAAAAGGCCCTTGTTGCAAACACAGGATGGCTGATCTTCAATTGCTGATAGAAGAAGCTGGGAAAGGGTGATTAAAGCATTTTGTTTCCCACTATTTTAATCACAAACTAAAAGAGATCTAAAATAGAAAAGCTTGGGAAATATTCTAACAGTAGAAAGTTTATGACAAAAATGAAATGAGAAATTATAACTTTGTAGTCTGTGGGGTATCACATCAATAAGTTTGTGGGTAGTTTATTAAATGTCATCATGTGTTGTAGATGTTGTGTCTCTTCAATTGACAGGGGCACTTTGCATTTTGAATGTTGTTTTTTGTTATTTGTGGGACAAACGCTAAAATTCCCTCAGTTTATGCTTTTCTTTTTCTTTTTCTCATGATGTTAACTAATGCATTCAGGAGATGCATCTATGAGTGCAGAGTTGTTATTGGCCATGCTGAAGACCCAGGTGATGTTTTTGGAAAGTTTGCCAGGGTTGGTAAAGAAGGCAAACAGCCTTTCTGTCTTATGCAACTAGCAAGGTGAGAAAGCACTTAACTGGCTACAGGTTATGTGCTTGACCTGAGAGGCACCCCTTGAGTGGAACAGGGGAGAGCATTCTGATTCAACCAATTAATTAAACAGTATTTAAATCATGACGTTATATGTAGGAGAATAGACTATATTGACGGAAATTTTGTTCAGTGTTACTGGGGAAACTTACAAGCAAAGCTACTGAAGATTGGCACAGGACATAACCTAGTGTGAGCACAACGAAGTTTATCAAGACTATACTGAACCCTTCCCCAATTTCCCATTAAAAATTCTCTGAATTACTAGTGTTTCCTATTAGTCTCTATGTTTAGATCTTGCAAGTACAATAACTGAATTTCCTTAAAAAATGGATTTCAAAAAATTGGGGCAGAGAGTACCTTTCATGATTGTGGGGCCTCGCAGCCAAAGCTCTCCTCTATGATTTGGGGGCAGAGGTTTTGCAGAAATGGGATCTACCACTTTAGCCTCCACAACACCACTCAACAATCCCACGCTACCATAATGCAAGTTTTCCTCATTAGTGTTGGTGTACACCACTGCAGCTGTACTCTCAGTCATTCCATACCCCTGCCCAAGTCAAATTCCATTCAATCTTTAATTCACTCAAACTCTTCTTTTGGCGTCACCAAAGATGGATATGGGTAATGGGGATTAGGCCATCTGTTTGGATTAGGACAGCAGAGCAGGAGTATATGAAGAGGGACAAGGACATTATTTTGAAACAGGACACCAGGACAGGAGAACATGAAGAGGAGAAAGGACATCATTTTGAATTCGGACACCAGAGGAGTGGAAGTGTATGAACAGAAGCAAGGTCATAATTCTGATTTATAGCACTAGAATGGCGGAGAATGAAGAACAGAGGCAAGGTCATAATTCTGATTTAGAGCACTACAATGGTGGAGTATGAACAGGGGCAAGGACATCGTTTTGAACTGGGCACCAGAGTGGGTGTATATGTACAGGGGGGAGGACATCATTTTGAATCAGAATTAGGATAACAAAGAGAGTATGTGAAGCCAATCATTGTTCGCTATAAACAAAGCCGATCATTGGGAGCATATAAATGTCTAAACTATACTACCACTAGCATTACAATATGCTATCTAGACGTAGTATTTTAAGCTTACCCATGGTTGGATAGTGTTGAGTTTATATGCAATCCCAATGACTGGCTTAGTTAGTACTTAGTAGAGGATATTGTTGCCGTATATGAATAAGAATTCACTAGTAGACAGGGGTACTGATGCAGGCATAAGGCTGGATGATGTTGGTGCAATTCATGCGTTCCCAACGACTGACTTTGCTAGTAGCGGGCAGTGTCGGCCTTAATATAAATAAGTCTTTAGCCAGTAAACGAGATACTGATAAAGGCGTGAGATCCCCATTCTTGAACCTGATATTCCTGGTGAGGATTTATACACAGCACAAAAAAGCATAATTCACAAAAATAACAGATATACTTCACCTGTCTGAGTTCAATTCCGGGGAACTTAGCAGAGAAGTCCTTCATGACGTTGTATCCCACAGGCGCCCCACCAAGGCCAATCTGCTTCAGCGAGCTCAAATCATACTTACAGGCCTCGCTTGATTTGGCAAGAGCCGATAAAACAGAGGGAACAGTGGGCAACAGAGTCACCCTGTATTTCTCTATATTGTGTAGCATTTCGTTCATATCAAATCTTGGCATGATCACAACGGTCGCCCCGGCTGCCAGAGAGCACACCGTGAAGCGAAGGCCATAGATATAATACAATGGTATGCAGCACAGGTAGATACCTTGCATTTCGTATCTTGCACGGTTGGCTGCAATGATGGCGATATAATTCCTATGGGTTAGAAGGACCCCCTTGCTCTTACCCGTAGTTCCTGATGAATACAGAAGGGTTGCTATGTCGTCCTGTTTAATGGCAGCTTCTCTCTCACTAACTCCATAATCTATCCATTCACTACATAACTGCGCGCCAGCACCTGACTGCAAAAGAGCAGAAAGGCTGGTGCAGCGGGATGATGTCCAGGAGTTGTTGACCTCGGTTTCATCGATAAGAATAAATGGTGTTCTTATTAAGCTTAATTTCCCGAGGAGTTGGGAAACTGTGAAGATGATTGTGGGTTTGGAATCTCTCACCTGATTTTGTATCTCGGCCTCGGTGTTGAGAGGATTGGCGGTTGTGAGAATTCCTCCAATTGACAGTACGGCGAGGTAAATGTAGGGAAGTTGTATTGAATTTGGTGAGATGACGAGCACCACGTCACGCTTTCGAATCCCCAGCCGCTTCAGACTGGTGGCCAGGGCTTTCACATTGTGGCGAAGCGTGGAATATGTGAGGGAAGTAGCGGAGGCGGCATCAATGACAGCAATTTCTGAGTGATGCCGCTGGGAGAAGATGTAAGTGGTGATGTCTAAGGGCTGATGAGGCGAGGGCAGAGTCACTGCCTCTCTTTTGCTGTGGTAGATTCCCGTCAATTCACAGAACCCGCTCTTGGCATCGATGTGGAAGCTTGTAGTTTTAATCTTTGAGCTGTTGGCCATGGCTGCGATCACTGAATTCGGGTTTCGGAACGTCTTAGAAATTGCCACATATGACTTCCCTCGTTCTAGATAACAAGGACATTCTTGCCTGCAGGTAATAAGAAAGAAGAAATTTTAACTAGTTAAGGATCGATTGACTCTCTAGAAAGTAGATTTTTAACAATTTGAGATCTTATGGTAAACTATGAAAATATTTATTAATAGAAATCATTTTATCAAAATAAGATTCACACACACATAACAAAATAATTAATTAGTAAATATCTTATGGAAACTATATTAATATAATAATAATAATAATATACAATGATAAAATCATTTGAAAACTAAAAGGATTGTAGCAACATTACTACTATTTTCCTTTTAACATACAAAATTCCTTAATGTTGGGGTCTTATGAAGGGGGACTTTCTAAAAATTCTTTAATGTGGGGTCTTATGAAGGGGGACTTTCTAAAAAGATTTTGTAGGAACATTTTTAATGTTCATAAATTTTGTAGTGCACTTCAACTTAAAAGTTTAAATTCCAAAAGTTAAGGAAGTTGGTGGTCCTATAGGGCCATGGGTATAATATTTGTCTTCCATACTCGCATGATAAAAACAAGTTAAAAAAATCATTTTTCTTCAAAAATTATTTTTTAAGAAAAATCAAAACTTAGATATTTGACAAGTGGTATATAACATTCCTACTAATGCACACCTAAAAAGTAGTAGCTCATATTTTCTAGGAAAAGATTCCAAATAATCTCATCACCAAAAAAAATATTCATAAGACCTCCTCGTCCTAAAAAATAGAAGCTTAAGCTCCTCATGGGACCCCAACCTAAGTTATGACACTTAATGATCCCCTTTAGTACCTACAATAGATCCTCTAAAAAATAGAAGCTTAAGCTCCTCATGGGACCCCAACCTAAGTTATAACACTTAATGATCCCCTTTAGTACCTACAATAGATCCTTTTGAATTAGCATGACATCTTTCAAATGAGTTGTTTCCTAAAATAATAGTTTGTTACAATCCTCCGTGAGTTGCCAACAAATCAATCTGACAAAGTTTGACTTGGTTGCTCTCAAAATAGAAACTTTTCAACAAAGAATAAATGACTACCACCCCACTACTACAATTGGGAATTGAAACTAGAATTTGCCCCTGCATCAAAAAGTTTCTTAAGGAGTACATCACATTGGATGAGGCTATCCCTTGGCTAAATTTGGTGGAGTAGATACTCCTTAGTCCTTGGTTCTTAGTATGTTGGATTTAAATATTATTGTAACTTATAAATTTCATGATGAAATGACATTCTATCTCTACCACCTCTATTATAAAATAGGTATAGGTATAGGTATAGTTCCTTGAGAGGGCTAGCACCTAAGATTATGTGATCTAGTCTTCAATTGGACAATCAACAACTTTATTTATTCCTTAATAGTAGCTCTCATGTACATCTTTTTGTCATGTTCCCATTAAACTCCTTAACATAGTACAATTTCTTACAAAAAGTTGATAGAAAGGAATAACTAGTAATAAACGAAGTAAGAATGAGAATGATTTTATACATTAAAACATAAGAATAACAGTTTTTTTATATTAATAATCGAGGTATCAAAAGAGTTCTTATAGCAGAGAAGAGGGAGACAACGCCTCAACCCACAAAAGCACAACTACAAATCAAAAGACATAGCACCCAAGCACAAAATTAACAAGGTGTCTAATCAGTTCTCGTGAAGATAATTACAAAAAAGGAGCCAACACAAAAGAGTTCTCCTATTGAAGAACATCATCTGACGCAGTCAAGGTCAGAGGATCCAATAAAGGACTATCCAAACTTGCAACCAAACACCAACAATGCGGAATAACACAACAAGATATTGTTTCAACAGAATTTTCATTAACATGCCCGACTATAAGGCCTTCCGGGTTACAGCCAAATACAAAGTAAGAAACGTTCTACAATCTCTCATCTAGTCCAGCTCTGAAATAAATCAGCAACTGATGGAAACCCTAAGGCAGATCTGAACTTGAACTCCCAAGCCTCCAAGAAACCTCCTTGTCTCCAAGCATACAAACCACTAGCTCTACTATTACAAATATCAAAAAATAATCTGATCTACAAGATCTCGCAGCATCCAACTATTATCCTTATTAGCTTATTCCCACACTAACTACCTAAACATCTACCCAAACACTCCTTAAATACTAATCTTCAGCCACAAGTCAGCTGGGAAACAATTCACTCCTAAGCCAAGCCAGCTTCTACTACAAACAAATATTAAATGCAACAACAATCGGCTCTCAAATAGCCTTACAATTATTTAATACATCAAGTTGGCCCACCAAATCCACAAGAACTCCAGTTGGTAAGCCAAACTACCGAGCACCAGTAAAAACAACCGAGCACTCCAAGCATCGTTGAGCCACATGTCGACCGAGCACCACATTTTATTGAGTTCCATCAGTGACCAACCTTCCTTCAATGACTAAGATCCTTGGTCAAACCTGCAACCGAGTAACACGGAACCATTTCAACACACCACCATGCAAATTTCCCAATTACCCTCAGATTCCCCTGCATCATCATCATAGTTCTCCACCCAGGATGTCCATCCTTGAGTGCCCTCCATCCAGACCACCTTCTTTTGTTCCAGAATATGGGTAAACATCTCAAGCTTGTCAAAATAGGGACCTATGTTATCCTTGATGTCCTTGATTAGTTTCTTGAGCGCATCATCAAAAGTTGTTTGGTTATCCACAATGTTGGCCCACTCAAAACCATCTTTCATTTCATAGATGAACATAGTGGAATGTCCATCTCTAAGGAATCTTAAGAGCTTTTCCCTCTCCAAATTCTTCAAACAGAAAACCTACACAACAATTTTAAAACGTATGAGTTTTCTAAGAAAACTAGTAAGAGCTCTGCCATTGCCTTGAAATTTTTCCTCATTTCTGTATTTCCATACAAACCAAAGGATGAAAGAAGAAAGGATTTTCCAAAACAGGTTAGCATCTTTTTTGAGCCCATGTATGAAACCAGTAATAATATCAAGAGTACAAACATGTTCCGTAATAGATAATCCAAACATCAACCAAACTTCCCTGGCAAAACTACAATCAAAGAAAATATGATACATAGTCTCAGGCATCCTACAGACCGAGAAAATGTCATAGTCAGCAAGGTGGCTTCTAATAGGTAATCTATCAAGCATGAGTTTCCATATAAAACACTTAATTTTCGAGGGAATGGGGGACTTCCAGAGCTTATCAAAGGTTTTTTGCCAGTCAAAGGAGCTAGTGTTAACAGACCAAAGGGAGTTGATGTGATTAGTAAGGGAGGTGTCATGATTGAGAAGCTTGTAGATGTCCTTAGCTTTAACTTTAGGGAGGAGGGAACCATCATTCCAGCGGAAGGAGAGGAATCTATGGGAGTCAACGTCGGTATTACAAGGAAGGTTGAGGGGGGCACAAGCATTCTTAATCATGTTATAAGTTCTCTTATGAGATCCAGGAAGGCCATAGTTATTTATAAGAGTCTCCAACTGATAAGGTTGTTATTCTCCAAAATGTCCATAATACATTTAATACCCTTATTGTGCCAATGTCTAGTAGAGTAGTCTTGGGTTAAGGCAAGAGGTTTATTGTTGTTGTGGAGATTCTACCATATCAAATGTTCCCCATGCAGGGTGTATTTATAATCAAAGTTAGAGTTATCTATAAATCCTCGCACATGCTCCCAAGATTTCCATATGGACCTAAAGACCCAAGTGCCATGGACAGTCAGAGGGAAACAACCAGCCACTAAATCACAAAATGGGAGGGCCTTCCAAGACTTGGGAGACTTAGGAACACCATTCTAAATATTGTTCCTTATCAACACCTTCCAAGGTTCTTGGCCTTCCAGGGCATGGAAAATCCATTTGGTAGAAAGGGACATTCCTTGCAACTTGAGATCCTTAAGACCCAACCCTCCAAGTTTCTTTTCAATGTGGCACCAACTCCACTTGACTACATGGGCCTTTCTATTACCCTTATTATCAGACCAAAGGAAACGTCTAATGGACTTTTGAATTTCAAAAATTTGGTAATTTCTAAACATCCAGGCAGAGGAATAGTATATATTGTAAGAGGAAAGGATCTTTTGGAAGACTTGGACCCTACCGGTAAGGGAGAGCACCCTTTATTCCACTTATTAAGCTTCTTATGAATCCTTTCTTTAATCCATAGCCACATATCCTTAAGGGAGAGAGAGACAGAGAAAGGGATGCCAAGATATCGAACAATTTTATTGGGTCCTCCCCAAGAAAATCCAAACTGTTCAAGCCAGTCTGGGGGTTCCTCTTTCCATCCAAGCAAAATAGATTTTGAGCTGGACATACGGCCACCCGAGGCTTTTTCAAAGATATCCATCTTTTGGGTGAGGCATTCAATGTTATGTCTAGAGAGCTCAAGGAAAAGCAAAGTGTCATCAACAAACTGAATATTAAGAAGTTCGGAGTCATCTGGTAGCATAATACCATGCACTTTAGGAGATAAGGTATCATCTCTAAGGAGTTAAAATAGAGCACCTAAAGCAATAACAAACAAAGAAGGGGTGAGAGGGCATCCTTGTCTAATGGATCTAGAAAGCGGGATATGATGAGAGAGATTCCCATTAACCTCAATTAGGACAGGGCATCTTTGAGGAGGACTTGGACATATCTACAAAACTTGCTAGGGAATCCAAAGGCACTAAGCATCATGAGGATGAAATCCCATTCCACTCTATCGTAAGCTTTCTCAAAATCAACAAGGAACATGGCAGCATCTTGACTAGAGGATTTGGCCCATTCCATAGACTCCCAACTCATGACAAGGTTTTCTAAGATATACTTACACTTAATGAATCCAGTTTGGGTGGAACGGATGAATTTGGGAAGGATTCTTTCAAGATGAGAAGCAAGGACTTTGGCAAGGATTTTTTAGGAGACTTTAAGGAGAGTAATTGGTCACCAGTTTTTAACAAGATCTTTATCCTCATCTTTTGGGACAAGTTTAACAATGCCCATATTAATGGACTCCCCGAGGGTGCCAGAGTCAAAAGCTTCCAAGTATAACCCATGGAGGTCTCTAGCTATCCAGTGTATGTTAGCTTTATAGAATTCAACGAGAAGCCCATCCAGGCCAAGGGGCTTATTGTCTTTAAGCGCGTTGATGGCCTTGGTAATTTCTTGGAGGGAAACTCTGGTTTTGAGAAGGAGGGCATTAGTGTTAGAGATCATGTTGGGGATGATGTTTTTATATTTATTCCTAATCTCCTTCAAAGCTTCAGTATCTTCTGAGGTAAAAAGAGTTTTATAGAACATTTCAAAAGCATCAGTGATGTTACTAATATTTAAAAGCTCCTTATCCTTCACAATAATTCTGTCAATTCTTTCTCTATTCTTTTTATGTTTCAAAAGGTTAAAGAAGAGTTTGGAGCCTTTGTCTCCATATTGGAGCCAGTGGTTTCGGGCTCTGATGAAGGCACCCCTGATTTTGACCTACTGGTACTTTCTAAGGGAATCTCTGGCTTGAGAAACTTATTCAGCAAGGGCGGGGGAAGAAGGATTTGATTGAATTTCCCATTCAGTAAAGTGAAGACATTCAGTGAGAATATTTTCCTGAAATCTATAATCCTTGGCCTTTTTTCTAGCCAAGGGTTTGAAAAGTTTTTTTCCAGGAGGAAACATTGATATTCCATCTAGCGGCGTGAGGAGGAAACTAATTATGCATATTAAAGAGTCTAACCATACTTATGGCAGTTAAAACATCCTGATCTTTTAACAATGAGGAGTTAAGGAAAAATTTCTTCTTACAAGCGTAATTGATGGCAATGGTGTCTCTAGTATTAATATTAGCTATGATGGGATAGTGATCAGAGAGAGTAGCAGGGATGATAGAGACCGAGTTCCCTAAATGGTTAGGTGAAAAGGAAAAGTGATTCTTGTTGACATAGAACCTATCAAGTCTGGAATATATCAGGTTAGGGCCTTGTTGGAAGTTGCACTAGGTATACCAGAGGGCAAAGTTTTCAGATTTGAGACCATCGAGGGGGTCAAATAGTTGTAAATGTTGTTTAAATTAATCCCAATGGGATTTCTCAGGAATTTTCCACTCAAAATGAATACCCCCGACCTTATCATCCTCGCTCTCAATCATGTTGAAGTCTCCAGAAACAATCCAATGGATATTGGGAAGGGCATACAACTAGTCCCAAAGGGAGATCCTCTCCTTAGAGTCATTGGGAGCATATAAGGAGCACACACCAAAGGAATAACCTCTAATATCTAGGATAGCCCAGGCCACTTGGTTACATGGGGAGGTTCCCTTATCTTTAATATACCTCGCCCAGCAAGGGTTAATGAGAAGAGCAACTCCGCCCTTTCCTCTAGGATGGTTAGTATAGATTTTAATTGCATATTTCCATATACAATCAAGAGAAACATTAAGGGAGAAATCAACAACTTTAATTTCTTGAAGCATCAGGAAATCAGTATTATTATGACAATTTAAAAATTTCTTAATGATAAACTTCCTATCAAGAGACTCAAGGCCTCTAACATTCCATGAGATGAACTTCATGAGGAAAGAGGGCTAAGAGGGCTGGTAGGGGGAGCATTATGATCTCTAATCTTTTTCTTATTCTTTGATCCGATAGGCCTACCTTTTTTCTTAGTAGTGGGACACCCTTTCAGGAGATCATCCTCTTCCTCATTATTGTCAGTATCATCGATCTTAAATTCAGGATTGTTTCTAATGTTATATCCAGACACATGGGAGTCTGGGACATTCAGGAGAAAATAAATGGTCAGATTTCATGCTTTCCTATCCCCTGCTAGCATAAATAACTTCAATAACCAAATTATCTTCTATTTCATTGAGCATAGAAGCCGGGGGGTTGGTGATGCTATCATTAGGGGTATGCCCTACAACAAGATTAGGATTAGGTCTTTTGAGAGTCACAAATTTGCTAATCTTAGCTACAGGGTCTCCACTCATGGTAGTATCACTAGCCCTATCCTTGCTACCATTGTTACCAAAAAAATCAGGGCTGCTCATATTTTGGGTTTCAATAGGCACATCTTCAATCATTATAGTAGGGTGACTTTCGATTATACAACCATCGATTTCATCTTGGTTAAAGATAGCAAGGTTACTGATAGCTTGGGTTTATGTTGGCACATCTTCAATCATAAGAGTAGGTTGATTGCTTAGGATTGAAAATTGATTAGTATTTTGGTTAATTGCCTGTATTTTCTCTAAGGCAAGTTATTGAGCATTCTTATGTCTGTGTTTCCTATTAGTGACCATATTAGGGTTTATACTCTGTTCGACCGTAATGTTAATGGGTGGATTAGCAATCGAAGCCTTACCTATATTGGGAATGCCATGGGTTTCCCCAAGGTTAGATTTATTAGAGCATTTATCATGTTTGACCACTTTAGGATTGAGGGGGTTAGCAATCGAACCCTTACCTAAACTGGGAATTCCATGGGTTTCCACAGGGTTAGATTTGGGTTTTTCCGAGAGATGATAGGGAAGTTTTTCCTAAGATGCCCTTCTTTTTTGCAAAGGAAGCGAGCGTTTAACCCACCAAGAATTTCCACGGGGAAGGAAAAGAGATCCCCATTAATATTGAGGTTAAGACAAGGTGGGATATCGACACTCGGTTTAATTAAAATAAGCATCCTAGCATCAAGATTGGGAACCAACCTGGAGGTCTCATCTATTCTGACCAAGTTTCCAAATGGTTGTAGAAGCTGAGAAAGGAAATGCCAAAGGAAGGGAGGTACATCCTTGAGGATAATCCATCTAGGGCAGGATAGCGCAAGGATCTCTTCATTGACCACCTCCTGTGTCCAAGCAAGTGCACGAAACAAAGTTTTCCCTATTGTCCAGTATTGTCGTTTAAGGGCTTCGAGCTGAGATTCATGATTATTGAAAAAAAAAATAGATAGACCTCTCTGAATTTTCCTACAGAATGAAATTTTATGCCCTAACTTCAAGTTCCATAGGTTATGAAACCAGTCATCTAGAAATTTCCTAGGCAGACATTTTTCCACATCAATGCAAGCAAAAAAGATAGCAATATCACATAATCTATTTTTTTCCATGGCTATTTAATTCAACATTTCATCGTTTGGCAAAATGATGAATTCATTCGAGGTAATGGCGAGCTCTTACCGTCTTCACAAGGTCGTCCTCCTCTAGGAATTGAAAGAAATCGCGCAGCAAAGGGCACACCATTACTAGTCAGGATGACCATTTCTGCAAAGGATTTCTTGAGGTTGGAATGGGTTAAAATAGTAGGGTTAGGGGAAATAAAAGTGTCATCTGATTCTGGCTCCATTAGGAGCCGAGGGTAAGTCACAGGCATAAGAGGGAGAAGGTAATAAATTCACAGAGCAAACATCAATCGGTAAAGAGGAAAGAAAATCTACAGAGGAGAGAGAAGACACAAACCGTGTGGAGGAGATTAACTCCTCCACATCATCATATCAGAAACTACCATGTCGCTAGAAGTCACATCAAATTCATAGCTCACTCCAAAAATTCTATTTTTTTTTTTTCTAAATATAGATTATGCAAATATAGATAATATAGATAAAGGGCATGTTACATATAGAATTGGAACCCTGCACATTGATATTAGTTAACCGAAGGTCCTCTAATAAAAGGTGATGGTCGCGAGGAGAGGCAGAAGCTGACAAAAAATGGCCTCCAATTTTAGGTGGGCAGATAAGCAGGCAGATAAGTGGATACAACAGTGGATATTGCCACTTTTGCAGCCAATAATTTCAAGAATGTCGGGGATAATGGTTCTAATGCAGTGGATATATTAGTTATGTGGTGGATAAGCAGGCGGGCAAGCAGATAATCAAAGCCAAATTATTCTTCATGCAAACCCCATTATAATTAGAAGGGCTTGTCCCCCTTTTTGAAAAGAAAGCTAACAACGGAGAATAGTTAGAGACATATTATGTATTATAAGAGGGCCCACCCTGCAGAATGACACTAGCCCTAAAGCCCTAAACATGATATGCTACTTGTTTCTCTAATGTTTCTCACAGCCTTCCATTCTCATTTTCTATTAATGATTCTACCTATTCATAATTTTAGTTGGAAAATCTACCGGAAAGAAAACTATGTATCTCACATGTCATTCTTTCAGGAAGCAACCCCAATTTGCAATTAGGCAAACCAACAATCATCGTATGACTATTACTTTAGGAAAATCCCAATGGACTAGCCATCCTAAGAAGTCGTCGCACATCAAGTACTATTTGCTATTAATTCTATTTTCAAAGGGCCCTAAAATAAGAAATCTAACCAAGAAAGACATGACATATAGGGTCCAAAACGTATTCTAGTGCATAAAATTATGATTGCCAAATAGGGGAATCATTTCTATGTCACGATTCACTATGATGAACTACAACTGATTGAGAACCTGATTTAAGAACTTCAAGTGATTAGACATCACCAAGCACTGAACTGTTATGTAAGATAATTGAATCAGTTTTATGTTGTCATTGATGTCAACTAGTTTTGACAATACTTATCATGGAGTTGCAAACATCTAACACATTTGTAGAAGAGAAGAGAAAGATGAAGAACTGAGATATCTACATGGAGGAAGATGGATATGAAAGATGAGGATAAGGAATACTCTTGGTAACTTATTGATGAGTCTATGACTTCATATTGTTGACTTGATTATGTTGCATTAATCTGTTATGAAGTTGGGAGAAAAATGTTACAAAGCAGTGTGGTCGGTTAATTCAAAGCATTCTACTATACATCGAGTACTGTAGTGTATACTGAACATAGTATAAACTGAGCTTGTGTTCACCGACGCATTTCTTTGTTAACCGAGAATGAACAAAAGAACACTAAATGATTAGTTTAGCCGACAGAAGTTGATGAGCTGTAAAGTGTATGATCACGGAGTGGAAAGATAAAGTTTGTTATGAGATCGACGGCTAGCAAAATTCAAGGAAGATCTAAAGGACATAAATGAAATGTGTTACTGACACATCAGTCGAGGAAGGTTTAAGTGACAAAATAAACGAAGGAGATTAAGCTGCAAAATTTGATGGATGAAAGGAAAATGGTTTACCTGTCTATTTAAGAGACTAGGGTTTCATTATGAAACTCATGCCAAAGGAAAGAATACTGCAGAGATATCATGTGAACAAGCTTCATGCATGCCTGATCAAACTGGTTAAGGAGAACCGAACTGCAGAGATTACTGAGCGTCAGAAAGATATAACCAAGAGATAGTAAGTTACTGAATATTGTTGAACATGATTGATATATTGATCAAAGGATTTGAATGAGCATAATATAGATCTGTACATCTGCAACTCAAGTTGTATTGTAATCAGATCACCTACTGTTACAGTTTAACCATTATAATCAAATAAATCTCTTAACCGAGTAGACTAGAAAGTCTTGTAATGTCATTCATAGAATGTACATTTTTTATCCTGTCAACCCCATAGTGAATGTTGGTTGGATGATAACAATTAGTGTTAAATCCTCTAACAAGGTCACACCTTACAGTGTGTTTTGTAATTTTTAACAAGGTTAGGTCTTCACCGACCTCACTTCAGAAGAGTGAACAATTTTTGGGTTGCCTGTCCTAGGTGGTTTTTCCCTTTACAGGGTTTCCATGTTAAGTCTCTTGTGTTATGTGTTGATTGTGATGATTGTTGGATATCATACTTTACATGTTTCATATTTGATTTGATCGGTAGTTACTATAAGTTATTAACTGGTAATCAGTAAAAGCGTAGATAGTTTACTATTCTATGTTACCGAGCTGCAAAAATTTGTTTAAATTATTTTTGGATATACATTTTGTATTTGGGACTGTGAATAACTGATTCACCCCCCTCTCAGTTGTTCTAACAATTCGTATCATAACATATTGGTTGCTTGGAACAAAGTTTTAAGGACTTCAGTATAAAGATCACAAAATGTATAAGAGGGATGTGCCAAGATGAACAAGGATAACTTACAATATGGCAAAGCCGAATGAAACTGCATATATCTAGAATTGGGAATTCTTCCCTCACACTATTAAAAAATGGCTACATTGCACCGCCCACTGGACCTTTGACTCTTGATCAACTAAGAGATAGACATGAGCATAGCATTACTATGATGGAGATTGTTGTTGCTCTGATAGATTCTAAGTTTGAAGATATTAAAGATTGCACTACTACTAAGGATATGTGGGATAAACTTGCTCAAGTCAAGAGAGCCAGAGCTAAAATTTTAAGAGGGAGATTCGATGATATGAAGATGAAAGAAGGAGAAAACATTGTGCAGTACACAAACTAAATAAAGGAGGTAGTTCACGCTATCAGAGGATCTGATGGTGTTATTGATGAAGACACTGTGGTAAGCAAAATTCTAAGGACTTTATTGCCTATTTATGCAATCAGAATATCTGCAATACATGAAAATAGGTCAGCACCTAACAGTACTCTCACTCTTGATAATCTAATTGGAAAGCTAACAACTTTTGAACTGAACAACTATGATAATAGTGTTGTACCATCTATTGAATCTGCTTTTATGACTTCTCTAAAGATCGGTAAGTCTAGTACTAGAAATAATAAGGATGATAGTGATAGCAATATTGATGATGAGCTTGATGAGCTTGAAGCTCTTATGGCCAGGAGATTACCTAAAGGAAAAGGTAGATATAGAGGCAAATTACCTTTAGCATGTTTTAACTGCAAAGAAGTTGGTCATATTGCTGCTAGATGTCCAAACAGGAAGGAAGATGACAAAAATAGGGACTGATCTGGTGAAGGAAGCTATGGGAGAAGAGGCAACAGAAGTTACCGACACTACAACAAAGACAACAATGATAAAGGAAAAAGGTATGTTACATTGCTGAAGAAAATGAATCTGATTCTGATTCAGATGATGATGTAGAAGTGGTATTTTTTGCTATGAAGGATGATTCTGAGGAAGAAGAAAGGTATGTAGAAACAACACTAATTTCTAAGGTTAATAAAAATGATACATGGATCATAGATAGTGGTTGTACACATCACATGACTGGTGATGAAAAGAAATTTAATCATCTTGAGCAATATAATGGAGGATCTGTAAAAATGGGTAATGATACATCTTGTATGGTTAGAGGAAAGGGATCCTTACTGATAAATGATAGAATCCAATGTGATAATGCTTATTGGGTAGAAGGACTAAACTATAATTTTCTAAGTGTGGCACAACTGAACAATTCAGGTCACCAAGTAGCTTTTGAGAGCAAGAAAGTAAAAATATTTGATGATGGAGGAAGACTTGTTGGAATAGGAGCACAATCGAAAGGTAACTTCTTTTATCTTGATAATGCAGAGTCTTCTTGTTTAATGATGAAAAATGAAGATGCTTGGTTATGGCATAAAAGGTTATGTCATGTAAAGTTTGATAACATGATTAAGATTAGTAAAAAGAAAAAGGTTAGAGGTATGTCTAACTTATCAAAGCCTGATCATGTTATGTGTCATGAGTGTCAGAAAGGTAAAATGACAAAATCTAGTTTCAAAAGCAAAGATTATTCAACAAAGAAAATACTTGAGTTGGTTCACACCGACCTGTGTGGTCCCATGAGAACATAGAGTTATTATGGAGATAGATATTTCATTATTTTTGTTGATGATTACACTAGATTGATGACTGTCATGTTCTTGAAAGAAAAATCAGAGGCATTCAAAATGTTCAAGTGGTTTAAAGAAAAAGTAGAGAAAGAGACTGGTAAAGAATTGAAATGCTTAAGATCTAACAGAGGAGGTGAATTTATTTCTGATGAATTTACTAACTATTGTAATGAGCATGGTATAAAAAGATAGGTCTTTGCACCGAGAACACCTCAGCATAATGAAATTGCTGAAAGGAGGAATAGGTCAATAGTTGATTGCGCAAGGACACTGATGATAGAGAAAAATGCTGCTTAGACATATTGGAGAGAGGCAATTAGTAGATTTGTTTATGTTTTGAACCGAGTACAGTTGAAGAAGGACACTAACAGAACACCCTATGAGTTATGGTTTGGACACAAACCCATTGTAAGTTATTTCAAAATTTTTGGAAGTAAATACTTTATTCTGAAAGATGAAAGAAATGGAAAGTTTGACTCAAAAGGTGATGAAGGGATATTTCTTGGATATTCCACTAAAAGCAAAGCATACAAGTGTCTAAATAAAGTTACTAATAAAATGATTGAAAGTGCTAATGTCAGGGTTGATGAGTTTGATGACAAGAATGTAGAAGAAAGCACAAAGGAACTGGAAGACTACGGTAGATTCACATACATCGAACAACCAAAGTATCTACCGAAGCCACAGACAGTGACAATCGGTCAGCATGAAAACAACACCGAGGAACATGAAAGAGAAACCGACGAGTAGGAAGGACCTATCGAGCAAGCAAATGAACCTGAACAGGATGAAAAAGAAAGAAGAGATCAAATATTGGCAAGATTTGTCAAAAGACATCATCCCGAGAACCAAATCATTGGTGACAAGCAAGCTGGCATACAAACGAGAAGTAAGTCAAGACAAGGTACATGCTTAGTTTGTGAATATGAATTGAAAAAAGTTAAAGTTGCATTGGAGAATGAAGAGTGGATAAATGCAATGAATGAAGAGATTGAATAGATAGAGAAAAATAAGACATGGACCTTAGTACCTAGACCTAAGGATAAGAATGCTATCGGTACTAAGTGGATCTTCAAAAATAAGCTGAATGAAAATGGAGAGGTTACAAGGAATAAAGCCAGACTAGTATGCAAGGGGTATGCACAGGAGGAAGGAATTGATTATGGTGAGACCTTTGAACCTTTTGCTAGACTAGGAGTTCGAATGTTACTGGCCTATGCAGCACATAAGAAATTTAAAGTTTATCAAATGGACATTAAGTCTGCATTTCTAAATGGGATACTTGAAGAAGAAGTCTACATAGAACAACCAGAAGGATTTGTAGATCCAGATAAGAAAGACATGGTATGTAGATTACATAAAGATTTGTATCATTTGAAGCAAGCACTGAGAGCCTAGTATGAAAGGCTGCATACTTATTTGTTAAGTATTGGATTTGTTAGAACTAGTGAGAACAACAATTTGTATATGAAAGGAAATACTGATGATACTATTCTAATTGCTGAAATATTTGTGGATGATATTATCTTTGGAGGACAAGATCACATATGTAAATCATTTGCTGATGAGATGAGAAAAGAGTTAAAAATGTCTATGTTTGGAGAGATTAAGTTATTTCTAGGACTGCAGGTTATTTAGCGGAATGATGGGATATTCATCCCACAATCCAAGTATATAAAAGAAGTACTGAGAACATTTGGCATGGAAGATGCTAAACCAGTTGGAACACCGATGGTCACAGGCTACAAATTGAATAAAGAGGGTGAAACTACAGAGGTGAACTAGACACTGTACCGATCAATGATTGGTAAGTTGATGTATGTAGTACATAGTAGACTAGATATAGCACATGTTGTGGGAATTGTTGCGAGATTTTATGCAAATCCTAGGGAGTCACACATGATTGCTACAAACAGAATCTTAAGATACCTGAAGAAAATAGAGGATTATGGATTATGGTATCCTAAGGAAGGCAAGTTTGAACTTAAAGTATACACCGACACTGATTGGGCTGGAAATGTGGATGACAGAAAAAGCACAACCGGAGGAGCATTTTTCTTCGATGAAAGACTTGTTGCCTAGACAAGTAAGAAATAGTCTTGTATTTCCCAGTCTACAGCCAAAGTAGAGTATGTTGCTACGGCTACAAACTGTTCAAATATTGCATATATTAAGCAAGTGTTAGAAGGAATGAATGAAGTAATCACTGAGCCAGTGATTATATATTGTGATAACACTAGTGCTATAAACATTTCAAAGAATCCAGTGATGCACTAAAAAACAAAGCACATATATATCAAATATCACTACTTAAGAGAACAAGTACGAGAGAAGCAAGTGAAGCTAGAATTTGTTATATCTAAAGAGCAACTTGCATACATATTTACAAAGCCTCTACCAAAAGATACATTTGAGTACTTGAGGACTAGACTTGGGGTTTGTCCCCTATCTACTGGTCACTAATGTGATCTGGAGGTTGCATCAACCTAATCTTATCAGAAGATCATTCATGTTGATGCAACATAGTTCACACTTTGGATTTCTGTCTAAGGTTGTGAAAGATTTGAGAAAACAGTGGTATAATCAGTATTCTGAGATATAGTGAATGAACCGGACAACAGTGAGTTAATTGGCTACTACAAGAGCTGTATGGTTTATATTTTTCTTTGGCATTGTTGTCAAAGGGAGAGATAAACAATATGATAACCAAGGAGAATACTAGAAGATCTATCTAAGGGAGAGACAATCTGAAAAGATAAAGGGAGAGATAAACAAAAGGAATATGAGAGCTACTAAAGATCATATCTACAAAAGATAGTCTGCACTTATAATGTTGTTATGTAACGTAGTGATTAAACATATTAAGCTAAGGGAGAGCTTATACCGAGCTACAACATTTGTTTACAGAGTTGTAGAATACATGTTTGGTATGTGTATGGTATACTTCATATTGCTTGAGTTGTCATCAATGCCAAAGTGAGAGATTGATGAACTACAACTGATTGAGAACCTGATTGAAGAACTTCAAGTGATTAGAGATCACTGAGCACTGAATTGTTATGTAAGATGATTGAATCAGTTTTATGTTGTCATTGATGTCAACTAGTTTTGACAGTACTTATCATGGAGTTGCAAACATCTAACACATCTGTAGAAGAGAAGAGAAAGATGAAGAACTAAGATATCTACATGGAGGAAGATGGATATAATAGACGAGGATAAGGAATACTCTTGGTAACTTATTGATGAGTCTATGACTTCATATTGTTGACTTGATTATGTTGCATTAATCTGTTATGAAGTTCGGAGCAAAATGTTACAAAGCAGTGTGGTTGGTTAATGAAGCATTCCAATATACACCGAGTAGTGTAGTGTATACTGAGCATGGTATAAACCAAGCTTGTGCTCATCGACGCATTTATTTATTAACCGAGAATGAACAAAAGAACTAAATGATTAGTTTAGCCGAAAAAAGTTGATGAGCTGTAAAGTGTATGATCATGGAGTGGAAAGATAAAGTTTGTTATGAGATCGACGGCTAGAAAAATTCAAGGAAGATCTAAAGGACATAAATGAAATGTGTTCCTGACACATCAACCAAGGAAGGTTTAAGGGACAAAATCAACGAAGGAGATTAAGCGACAAAATATGATGGATGAAAGAAAAATAATTTACTTGTATATTTAAGAGACTAGGGTTTCATTATGAAACTCATGCCAGAGGAAAGAATACTACAGAGATATCATGTGAACAAGCTTCATGCATGCTTGATTAGACTGGTTAAGGAGAATCGAACTGCAGAGACTATTGAGCATCAGAAAGCTATAACCGAGAGACAGTAAGTTACTGAATATTGTTGAACAGAATTGATATATTGATCAGAGGATTTGAATGAGCATAATATAGATCTGTACATCTGCAAATCAAGTTGTATTGTAATTAGATCACCTACTGTTATAGTTTAACCATTGTAATTAGATAAATCTCTTAACTGAGTAGACTAGAAAGTCTTGTAATGTCATTCATAGAATGTACATTTGTTATCCTATCAACCCCATAGTGAATGTTCGTTGGACGATAACAATTAGTGTTAAATCCTCTAACAAGGTCACACCTTATAGTGTGTTTTGTAACCTTTAATAGGGTTGGGTCTTCACCGACCTCACTTCAAAAGAGTGAACAATTTTTGGGTTGTCGATCCCAGATGGTTTTTCCCTTTACAGGGTTTCCACGTTAAATCTCTTATGTTATGTGTTGATTGTGATGATTGTTGGATATCATACTTTACATGTTTCATATTTGATTTGATCGGTAGTTACAATAAGTTATTAACTAGTAATCGGTAAAAGCACAAATAATTTACTATTCTATGTTACCGAGCTACAAAAATTTGTTTAAATTGTTTTTGGATATACATTTTGTATTTGGGACTGTGGATAACTAATTCACCCCCCTCGTAGTTATTATAACACATTGTTTGAACGCATCTAGACATACAACGCTAAATCGCCTTCAAAATGCATTTTTGAAAATTCCCCCATAGCACTGTCACCTCCATTTTGAATAGAGTTGGTTAGCCTTAGGAAGCACACCAACACCCCCTCTTAGATTCCCAAGAGGATCCCCTATCTAATAGTATACTACTCGATACTCAGGAATAGTGAAACAAGGTCAATAGGACTTTTAAGGGCTAGAAGAGCTCTAAATCGACTATTTATTTTACATTTTTCCAAATTGGCACAACCTTAATAGGAGGATTCCTATTAGGAGAATTCTTGATCGACGACTTCTTGGTGCAAAGATTGAGAGAGACGGATCCCGCTATAGCGAGTGCTCACAATGATGAACCAGATGACCCAACCAATTTGTCACCTTCTTTATATAGAAAGATATGGAACCCCATTTATCATTATTTCTAATTAGTAGCCTCCCCCCTATGCTACCTATTCAGTGTGGTGGCCACTTGGCTCATCGGCTCTATAACATCTTTAGAATTCCACTTCTCTTACGACTCTGAAGCTTTGAATCCTATCTAGGATACAAAACCAATAGATAGGGCTAACCCCATGAATCTCCTTGTGCCTCCTCATGATCAAACCCCTATCCATAATGACACACTAACCCCAACTTGCGTCGAGCCACCGCTAAATAGTGACATGTCGACTTAAACCCGCGTCAAGCCGCCGCTAAATAGTGACACATCAGCCCCAACTCCCCATGTCAAAATGTTGTCACTAAAAAGTGACAGGCCCCTCATGTCGAATGCCTTAGAAACAACCAATCCTAATCCCCTACCGAAAATGACACAAACCACATTAGCCACTGCCCACCCACCCCAAATGGGAGCAATCTCATGGGTAGACGATGTGATAAAACTGCAAGTTGAGATGATGCAAAACATGAAAGAGCTCCAAGATCGAATCATGTTGAAATAAGGCTCAACCGAGGAGATAGCAGGAGCTATTCAACAAATAGAGTTAGCCTTTAATAATAATCAAGTGCTCCTGGATAACCTCGACTGCTTGGAATTAGCACCGGTGCCCAGTTCGACTAGAGTAAAGAATCATGCACCAACCATAGAGAATATCAGCAGTGAATGAAGAAACCAAGATGAGATTTTTAAAGCCATACAAGATCGGTGGAATGAGCTCTATAGTGCATAGACCACTGACAAAGTACGAGAGAAGATATCTCAACACCTTATAAATAGGGTAGAAACCACCATCCATTTAGATTATCACACCCATCTACCAGAGCAGATCCCATCCAATCGGCCAGGGCTCGCATCCCTACTCGATCCAGTTGGGGCCCTTGAAGGGGAAATTTTTTTTCCTAGAGGGTCCCATGATATTGTCCCCGAAAGCTAATAGCTCAAAACCACAGTCAACAGACTCACTTTAACACCTGATTTAAGACTGCAATTTGATAAGATCACATGGACGGGTTACTATGTATGGCAAGAAATAAAAATGTCACCACCCTACCAGCAATACATTGGCATGAATGGTAAGCAATGATTGGACATGTTACGTATAGAATTTGTACCCCTAACCCTTATAGGGTTCGCGACTCTGCCCTACTTGAATTGAGATTTTTGCAAGGAGGGCAAAAAGCTGAAAAAAATAGGTTTTGGTTTGGGGCCTTGCATAGCGCATCCCTTTTTTTGTTCTTGATCCAGCCTTCTAAGTGGTAACATGATTTATTATTCTTATTATAATGGAAGGGCCCTTTGGGTTGGGCTCCTCTTGGGAGGATCTCTTGCCTTCGGGGTAGGCGGGAAGGAGAGAAGGGTGGAAGACAGGAGAGACAAATTTCTTTATAGAAGGATGGAAGGTGGGATGGATAGAAGGAGGTTGTGATTAGCCAGACAAATAGATGTATACTTCCCCTCGCTTCCCTTCTAAAGGTTTGGCCCCCAGTGCCCTTACCAGAATAAGGAAAGCTTTCAAAGAATAAGGAAGAACCTATTATATTATTTGGATTCTTTGAACTTGCCCAACAAAGCGTAGTTACCCACCTTTTTAAAGATTGCTTCGACCTGACCTAACAAAATCCCATGGGAGAGAGGCAAGATTCACAAGGAAAGAACTTCTCTTCAGGGGGGAGATGCAAAAGGATAGGAGACAAGAAAGATAATTTGAAAGATTTCTCCATCTCAATGCAAGACAAATAGAAGTATACTTCCCCTCACTTCCCTTGTTCAGGTTCGGGCCCCTCTTTGGAGGTGCCCTTACCAGAATAAGGTCAACTTTCAAAGAATAAGGAAGGAAAGTTCTATTTCCTATTATTCAAAAGGGAGGAAAAACCAACGAGACAAGAGAGTGTATACTGGCCCAGCAGAGGTAGTTCCCTGCCTTTTATTTCTTTTACCAGCCCAACGAGACAATAAAGTTTTTACCGACCCAATGAGACAAGATAATTGATACCATTAGGAGACAAGACAATTTCTACTGGCCCAATGAGACAAGACAGTTGATACCAAAAGGAGTCCCTGTATAGTTACTTGCATTTTTAAAGATTTCTCCTACCCCAGGCCCTTTTAAAATGCTAGACAAGAGATGAAAAATCACAAGGAAATAACTTCTCTAATGGAGGTAGAAAGAAGGGTAGGAGACAAGGAAACAAGTTTTTACCAGCCCAACAAAATGATACAACCTGTCTATTTGACTTGCCAGCTTGGGTGGGGCGACCCCCCCAACACCCCCCCATTTTTCTAGCTTGCCCATCCCCCCAAACCCCCCCCCCCCCCCACCATGTAGTTACCTTCCTTTTTAAAGATTGATTCAGTCCAATGAAGGCCCCGCATAAATCATCAGAGCAATTCATTATTATTCTTATAATGACTAGTTAGGAAATGAGCCACCTGGTTAACATCATAACCGACATAAGGAAACAAGGGCTTATTAAATAAGGATAGATCAGAAGCACGGAATAAGGATAGATCAGAAGCAGGGAATAAGCAAAGGATAGATGGAAGGCAAGTTGAAAGAAAGGTTGAACTAAAGGATAGGTATATAACGTATAGATCGGTGGGTACCTTCATGAAATGAAGTTTGGCTTCAACTCTTGGGTGATCTTAATAGGCATAGAATGAACATGACTCTTTGAAATACATCTACTCCAAGAGATAGTTCTATGCCAGCCTCTCTATGCAACAACTCATCCTTGAAAGGGATAGTCTTATTGGATGGGTCGAGTATTGGTTCTCGCTTAGAGAAATCCCTACTATACTCAGTCTTGGGAAGGTATACGGTTGAAGGGACCCACCATTCTATAGATTGGGACTAGAAAGATTGATTAGGGATTTTTATTCTTTCCTAATCTTTCCACTGACAGTATCTTGAGGGTCTCCCAAAAGGGTTACTCAAGATCATCCTAGCCCCCATCTAGAGAGCGGGGGGGTACCGGTACCTATACTTGGATCTGAGGCAGTAGGTGGACATTGGCAAAGGGGCGGGTGGGGAAGTAGATGAATTTACAAATGGTGTAAAGGGAATCAATTTAGCTTTAGAGTGATCTAAAGTTGAGATCCACCTTACACGTGAAGAGTTAGAAGTGGAGTCTAGTGATTAATCGATCGTCATTAGCGAGACCAGAGTATCAAACCCCAAGGCATATCCAAGATGCTCCTGATTGTATCCATACATGTTGGGCATAACATTGGGATTTAATTGGACATACTTGGGATAAGAATTATTTTCCCATGCATGGCACTCCTTTATTTCAGATTGTCCACCCATAGGAAATAGGATATGAGATTCTCGAGTTATGGTCTCAAAGTTGAATTCAGGAAAAAGAGTGATAGAGTTATTTGAATTAGAACTTGGGTTTAATATTCTATTTTAGGTAGGGAATAGCTCTCAAGTGATGGGAATAATGATAAAGAGAAACGTTAGTGTCTGATTGATTATTGAAAGGATGGATCAATCCCAATCAACTCACTACCCAATTTCTCCCTAACGACCTATTCTAGACATACCCAAAACCAAATATCAAGAACCCACTACTGAATTCGACATTTGAAATTAACACCGAACGCTAATTACTAAACTAAAAAATTGCAAGCATCAAAATCAATCCACTCCTATCAAGCCTGGTAAACTAGTCTCCTCATATTCTATGATCTTGATAATTAGAATAAGGTTGGCAATAGACTAGTTCACATTAGGGAATGTCTTAATTGAAGGCGTTACTTCTCAATTTAATGGATCATGCAAAGACTCCAAACCAGAGTTAACCTCATAGAATGTGTCATTCTGACACATTGTAGTCCCGACCTTCATCACCTCCATTGGAGGATAGTTGACCATTATGCGGGTAGATGTCGGTGTCATTCTTTGATGAGAGATCTAGAGTACCTCCTCCTTCCCATTCCCTAACCATAATGGCCACTCAAATCACCCATAGTAGCTATCATGTACTTCCTTTGATCCCAGAGTTGTCGTGGTTCTCATTCCCAATGGTGTCGTGGGATCCCTCTTTGTTTCCACTAACCAAAAAAGACCACTCCTAGGGACTATGAGGAGTGCAAGGGTTGAAATTTATCCTAGCTTACATATCTTTTGTGGCTAACACAGTTCAAAAGGATCCCTCTACCCCCTCCTAGTAGATTTAATGGATGATTCCTCAACGCATGCTAAGAAAACCGACCACGCTTTTGATCCAAACGTACTACCCATCCAAGGAGGGCCCAATGAGACTTATCTCCGATGGGTGGTTAATAGTGTCTGATAAAAGAGAATGAGATGCCCATCCATGGACCACACTATTGAAACTTGAGTACGTGCATGCACTCAAGCACCCTAATACCCTCATCAGGCCTAGCTTCTAGTGGCTCGATGCTTCGGCCTTATCTTAGCCCTCCCTAGCACAGGGGCCGACCCAACGTTGCTTTTTCAAGAGATCGGTTGGAAAAAAGGTTAACAATAAAGATAATGAAAAAATAGATAATAGTGCTCTTAAATAGACAAGGTTAATAGTACTATCTAAGAGCTAAGTGAAGATAATACTTGGACAAAAAGAAATAAAATAGTAAATAATGAATAAATTAGAATAAATTATCAAGTTAGAAAAAATAACTAGAAGAAGAAACATAATTAAAAAATATAATAATGGTAAAATTCAAATAAAATTACCCACTTATGGGCTTTCTTGAGCTCATCCTACTTCAAATATTAGATCAGAGGTGAGATGGGCGAATCTAGAGAGGAAGTGGATTAAGATAAATTTTGATGAAGTGTCTAAGGGAAATATTGGCCCTATAGGTAGGGGTTGTGTATCACGAGATATGAATGAAAACATTTTGGCCATGGAAACTTAGACTAGAAGATGGTACTATTGAGAAGATAGGGCATTGTTGTATTTGATGACAAATCTTTTGATCTGAAATGTTGTGCTTTGGATGATGTACATCATTAATTTATCCTATATGGTGTGCTATGATGATAAGTGTGGATTTTATCCTTGATCCGAATATGACAATAATTATTTTTGTGACAATAGTGGAAGACAGTTAGTGCAGAATGATGAGGATTAAACCTTTGATATCGATTGTTGTGTTCAAAGCTTATTTTGGGTATCTTTTCTATCTGGATATTCATGCAGTATGTTACAAGTTTTTGGTACATAACTTCTATTTCATTTATGAATACAATTTGTTAGTCATGTTCCTCTGATTGGTACTGAATTTAATCGATATCAAGACTTGGTCTTGGCTATGACATTCCCATCAACACCGAAATTTATCTTGTGTACCTCAAAGCTCTTTATCCTTTGGTAATTATGCTATGTAACAAACTAATCTTATATATGACCTATTTATGAGTCTTGTGGTGACATGAAAAAAAGATCTTTATGTGTAACCTATCCTTTGGGTCTGCTGCTAGTGTGTGGAGGCTTGATGAATATTTAAAAGTTGTTCTTCAAGATAACATATGTCCTAGGCCGACCTATTCAAGATTTTTATTTTCTGAGTATACATATAGAGCATGTTTATGGATCCGAGTGTGGTGTGCATGTAAACTAAAAAAGGGATGTGAAGAATGATGAAGTAATGCAACAATGAATAAATAAGAAAGTGGAAAGAAAGCAACAAGAAGAGATATGTGATTATGATATGATGCAATAAATAATATTGTAGAGCTTGTTCGAAGAGGTTGTTGGAGGTTGGCAGAAGATTCCTAACCGGATCTGTTGCAAATAATTATTGTAATCACCTAAAAATGGACAAAGACAATTAAGTAACAAATCAAGGCAAATAAAAGAAAATCAAGAACAAGATTGAATCAATTGAATCATAATGAATAATTAGCCAATCAAAATTAAAATCAAGTCTTAATTCAAGATAAATCAAAATCAAGAGCATTTTAATCAAGTTAAATCAAATCAAAGTGCAATTAATTCTATTAATTGTATAGTTTTGAATTAAATCAAATTCAACCCATTCAAGGGGTACATGGCTAAATAAATCAATTTAAATCAATTAATAAATCCTAATTTCTCTCAACAACCCAAAAAGGGAGGAAATTCAATCAACCAATAGGATTTGAGAAAATGCATTCACATGGATCAAACCAAATTCAATCTCAATCACTCAAAGTGAAAGAGAATCTTGTCCATTGATCTTGTCTTCTTGTCCCAAGCTTTGAGGACACAAAATTTGCATTGTCTTCAAAGGGTGGAACCAAAGACTCAACTCAAGCTTAATCATGATCAACACAACTACACCCCCTACCCTTGCATAAATCTATAAAAGGAAGACCAAAATCATTCATAATTCATAACCACAAATTTGAGAATTGCATAGAACCCCTTGCATTTTATGGCTAGAAACACATTTTAAGAGCTTAATTAGCATTCAATTTGAATATAATTGTTAGCTTTAGCTTAATCTTTATCATTTCTCATTCTAGGACTGTCATTAATTGTAGCTTGTTGAGAGCTTCTATTAACACTCTTAGATAGAGAGCCATAGGATGCTCAATTGATCTTTCATTTGCTAAATAGTTGCTATATTGTGGTTTATTTAGTTTATATTTCATTTATTGTCAATACTAATTCTATGAAGATACTATTTCTGGTATACAAAATGGCACCCACCGTGGGGCAGGATGCTTCACTTTACTAAACGCTCAGAATTATTTCATTTTTATCAAATTTGTGCATGTTCAACTCTCTAGTTTTTTAGGAAACAACACTTTTGAGAGCTCAAATGATGCTTCTAGACATTTAAAAGATGCTCTCCAACACTGTTTCAGTGCTTTCATAGCAAATTTGTGCGCCTTTGCACTGATCCACGACACTTTCAATCCTTCTATTATTTGTCTATCATTCTTACAACGCCTTTGCACAGATCTATAACACTTATTCCCTGACTCCTGAGCGCTTCTGCTAATTTACTACGTGCTTTTACTTCATTTTAACTGCCTTTGATAGATTCTGTAGTACCTTTATTAGTTATTGGCACTTTTGAGTTTACTAACAGAGTTGAAATAATGTTTTTAATCATATTAGCAGTGCTTTTAAGTAGCAAAATAACACTTTTAAGCATTACAGAAGCACTTTTACATAAACTGTTAATTTTCACTATTTGATTGTGGTAAAATGATTTGTATGACTCTGCAGGATGTCTGATCATAGAAAAGTGAAGAAACTAGAGAGCATATTCAACCAAGAAGGGAAGGCTTTGACTAAGAAAATCAAGAAGGAGATCTTTGTTCACATCAAATCGGTTCTTGAGGATTCACAAGAGGAGGAAAATCAAGTTTATGAGAACTACCTTAAAGTTGTAGAAGCATATAAAACTAAGTTTGTATCACTTAATTGGATTTTCTCACCTTAATTCAAGTTTTTCTTAAAATTTGCAAATAAGGCCTTAGATTCAATTCAAACTTTGCTTCTTCAATTTCATTTTTGGTTTCCTTCATTGTGGTTCTTTTTGTTGACTAACTTGCTAGTGGAAAAGCACATGGGAAAGAAACTATAGCCAAGGTAAGCATAAAATCATGGAAACAACTCAAAAATGCCCCTAACTTTTGTTAGCTACAAGGAAAGGTAAGCCTCAAACTAGGGAATATTTTCCCTTAAATTGTGGCATTGGTGCATTTGAGAATCTAGCAATTACAAAATAGCCTATCTTTGTTTAGAAAGTTTAGCATTTAGGCCTATGCTCTTCACTTCTTCTAGTGAATCAAAATGCCAAAGGTGTTGAACTTTTTAATTAAGAATAAAGGTTGAGGAAATCAAGCACATAAAATCAAAGCTCCTTGTTTGTGGAGGAGAGTAGAAATACTCAAATCCCTATAGTTAGTGGGCTAGTAATTGAACCTTGTTTATTGTGTTTGGGAAATTAAGGAAAAGTTAGGGATATGCTCTTCACCTTTTGGTGAACCAAATTCCCAAAAACTTGTTCTTAACTCCATTTCCTTGCTTTACATGAATATGCTAGAACATTAGTGGGCTCACCTCCTGAGAAATTGCCTTAACGAGGCCAGTGAGAGGGACAACCCAAAGTGGGATATGCTTGCTTTTGCTGTGAGAATCCAACCCACTATAAAACAAAACACATACATACTTAATGGGGTGTGTGACAAAAGGATACTAAATTTTCGAACTTCCTCGAATAGTCCTCATGGATTGCGCAAAACTCTGATATACCGGTGGTGGGAAGCCCCTTAACATACTTGGGGGATGAAAGTTTAGGATCCATTTTGAATGAAATCCATATTAAATCCTTGATAAAATAGAAAGACCACCTTTTTAGAGCCATGTTTACGAACCAATCTTGAGCTAGGTAGGTGCTTGAAGTTTCTTGTTGTGCAAAACTCGTGACAATGTACTTCCAAATCAAACATTTTGTGTTAGTGGGTAAAAAGAGACAAGTGAATGCATGATTGTTGTGTTTTAAATACATAAACAAGTGAGAGAGATATCCATTGAAATTTCATCTTACATTTTTAATCTCTTCAATTTAAAATCAACAATTATCAAATCAAGGATCACTTCAAATCAAACCCTTGTTGGATGCTAGTTTCCACACGATCCCACACATATAGGGTATCTTTACAAGGAGATAACACTCTTGTTGCAAACTAAGGGCAAGAAGTTGAGAAAGTCTTTTCAAACGTCCTAATCAAGAGGAAATATTCCCAAACTTATTTGAAAAAAGACTTGGAGAAATGGATAGAAACTTCGCATATCATAATTACCAACAAAGAGGAAATAATCATAAAATCAACAATGCCAATCATAATCCTAAAGAAACACTTGAAGAAAAAGTTGAGAGAGTAGCCCAAGATCATGCATTCTTAGAAGTTATGGAGAAGTTGATAGATAAGGATAGGGAGAAATTTTTCCTAGACCTAGCCCAAAGGGGAGTAAAGGTTCCCCATGATTACGATATAGAACAACTTAAGAAAGATCAAGAACAAGATGACCCCATGAAGGATATGACTAGAAAATTGAAAACCTTCCAAGAGAAAATTGATACAATGAAAAATGAGGCCGAACCTAAGGCCTTTTCTATTGAAGCTTTGTGTCCCTTCCCATTCGAAAAAATATTAGTTATGGCACCCTTTCCCTTTAATACCATTTTTCCTAAGTATGACAAGTACATGGGTAAAACAGACCCACAGGATCACTTAAGGGAGTTTTGTGCCTTAAGCATCGAGTTCGTGCACAATGATACATAGCTAATGAGACTCTTTCTTAGAAGCTTAGGAGGTCCCGCCATGGAGTGGTTTTTAAAGTTACCCCAAGGAATAAAAACCTTTGAGGAATTAGCCTCCAAGTTTGTGACCCACTATTCTTATAATATTGAGCATGAAATCACGATGCTCAAATTGTGTGATACCAAACAAAAAGATGGAGAATCCTTCTTAGGATTCCTACAAAGGTGGAGGACCATTTTTGCAAGGTATCCACGAAGTATCCCCGAGAAGGAAAAGATGGAAATCTTCACAAATAATTTGACCATGGAAATGAATTATCGATTACAACTCCAATGTCCCCCAACATTTGAAAAACTTATTGAAAATGGGATCAAGATTGAGGATGTATTGGTAAAAAAAGGAGAGATAAAATTATTTAATTCCAACAAATCCAATACCAACAATAACAATAATAATTATGTGCCTAAATATGTCAATAATCAAGGGGCCAACAATCACAATGATAAGCCTAAGTTATGGCTAAAGAATAATAACAAAAATCTTGTGAATGATGGATTTATGGAGGCCCACAATTTGAAGGCAACCCCTTTTACCCTACCATATGGAGCCAATTCTTCAAATAATGTTAATCAATCAAATAAACCTCCCAACAATTCCAATAATTCCAATAACAATTCCAACAATTTGAACAACAATGCTAATAATCCTTATAATAATGCCAATGGGAATAAGCCCAAACCCTTTTTCTCCACTTATAACAAGAGAAAATTCACCCCTTTAGGTGAACCCTTGGAGAGCGCATTAAGAAATTTGGTTGCTAACAAGATCATCACATTACCTGATTTAAGAGATTTTGAACCTCAAGTTAAACCTAATTGGTCGAATGATTCTCATCATTGTGAATATCATCGAAATAGAGGTCATAAAACCAATGAATGCATGAGGTTGAAACACTTAGTGCAAGATCTAATAGATGATGGAACTATCAAAATTGAAGGGCCTCAAAACAATGAGGATCACACAGCCTTCAAGAACCCCTTTTTGAACCACAAAAATGGTGAGTCATCTAATGCTAATCAAAATTAAAAAAGAGGTAATGAGAAGGTGAAATTTTCTCATACTTACGACAACATGATCAATACTTTAAGTGAAGAGGACCATACCATAAATGTTGTAGTAGTAAAGGACAAGTTAAGAGAAACATCATCAAATGTTGTCACTAGGGGGCAAGCATAAAAAATTATTCTACCTAGCAATGCTCCTAAAATTGTGTTATCAAACCAAGCTTCAACCTCATCATCAAAACAATATAACTTGTTTGATCAATTACAAAGAACTCCTACTCAAATCTCTATTCTTGAGTTACTCAAATTTCATAAAGACATTTTGGAGAAAGCCTTATTGGAAACCAATGTGCCTCTAAATTTGGAGGTAGACAAATTTCAAAATATGGTGGGACACCTCATTGCACCCCATTGCTTATCATTTTCCGAGCAAGATGACATGTCCCTTAATCATCCTCAAAATTTGCCTTTGCACATAGAAGTCTTGATTCATAAGCATAGGGTGAAAAGAGTCCTTATAGATGGAGGAGCCGACCTAAACATTTGTACTCTTAGCCTAGTGAAGGCCATAGGATTTTCTGAGGAGGCTATTGACCCTAAGAAAAAGATAACCATTAAAGCCTATGATGATGAAGAAAGAGCTTCAAAAGGAGTCATAGTGTTACCCGTAAGAGTTGGTCCCATGCAAAAAGAGACCATATGTCAAGTGTTAGATTTAAAGTTGACCTACAATATCTTGTTAGAAAGGCCGTGGATCCACAAAATGCAAGCCGTTCCTTCTACTTATCATTAATGTCTAATATTTCCTTATCTAGGGCATGAAATAATGGTAAGTGGGGACTTAAACCCTTGCCAATATTGTAACAACATCAAGCCTATCAATGAATCTTTAGTTCCACACAAGGTAGAAGGGTCTATACCTCGTCAAATGGAGCAAGGGAAAAGTTTTAAAGACATCCCATTATTGAAGGGAAAAGAAAAGATGGAAAAGGAAATTGTTATTGAAGACACACCAAAACTCACTAACCTAACTACATCGACTAAAGGAAAAGAGAAGGTTAGTAAGGATAATATTATTGAAGAATCAAAAGAATACCAAACCAAAGCTATTCAAGTATATACCAAAGAGGCCCATTATCAGAAAATGGATCAAATGATGAAGAATTTTGATAAGCAATGCAAAATCAAACAAAAAGGAGTAGGTGAATACTCCCTATCCATGATGGACTTACCCTTATCTCCTAAGTACTATGGAAGACCATCAAATCTACCCCACAAATACAATGATAATTTTGTAAGAGCTAGTACTTCATCATTCATGGATGAGAATGATAACGAGATCCTAAATTGGCTCTACAAGGATGAAGAAAAAAGTGCACATGTCAAACACATCCAATACCCTAGCATTCCCACACATCAATATGGGAAAGGGTTTCAAATCATGCAAAAGATGGGGTCTAAAGGTCAAGGACCTTTGGGCATGAGGAATGAAGGACTTGTTGAACCAATAGAAAGTACATGGTGAGATAGAAAGGAGAAAATAGGATTAGGGTATCTTGAAGAAGGGTACACTCAACAACACTATCCAAAGCTCCATGGTCAAATATTGCAATTAGAGTCTCATAGTGATGAAGATTATAATGAGTGGGAATGGGATGCATTATCTGATGAGTCATGCCATGATAAGGATATTGATGTCATTCAAACCTACACCTCTACCAAGGATAAAGGACCAATAGCAGAATCGAGTTCAAATCAAGCATCTCGTTCAAACCAAGTGGTTCTAAATAATGTGTCAAGCATAGAAATAGAGGTAAATTAATGGGTAGGTGAACCCTACATACCTTCATGGAGACCTACTATGGAGGAATCAAACGTTAGGTTTAATCCACATGAATTTTATCCAATGAAAATGTTAGAGTCTAGTGAGGAGGACTTTGACACTACTTCTTTAGAACATTTAGAAGAGGCCCATGTTATAGACTTGCACGATACAATGTATGAACCATCTAATGAGATATTAGCCTTAAACCCCATTGAAACAAACCCAAGTATTGACCCATTAACTCTCATACACACGGAACTAATCGAATAGAATTCCATTGAACCAACTACCCTTCAAATCTTCTTGAATGACAACTTGGTGTCCCAATACCTTAGTGCGGTTGAACCCTCTTGTATCATGGAATATCAGGAAGAATTGATCAAGGGGAGCATCCAAACTTTCAATCTGGAAAAAAATGAAAAAAAAAAATGAAAAGAATCAAGTGTTGAAAACCACGTTGTGGCAACATTAGATAAAAAAGAAATAAAGGATGTCTCTAAAGGTGAAAACCCAACTGAGGCACCTAAGGAAGGGAGTTTGGATGTTCTACTAGAACATTATGAAGAAAGATCTCCAATCCTAATTGAGCCTATAGAAAAGATAAATATTGGGTCAGAAACTGAGCCAAAGATCATCCACCTAGCGACATCCCTATCTAGCGAAGAAAGAACATAATTCATCAAGTTCTTTAAGGAAAAACAAGTTAAATTTGCATGGTCTTATGATGATATGCTGGGATTATATCCAAATTTGATAATGCATCATCTAAATATCAAGGAAGGAGCCAAACCTGTTAAGCAAAAGCTAAGGAAGATGCATCCACATATAGCACTACTTGTCAAAGTGGAATCAGAAAAATTATTGAAAGTGGGATTTATAAGGGCCATTGATTATGCACAATCAATCTAAAATATAGTGCCAGTATCAAAAGCAGATAAATCCATCAGAATCTACACAGATTTTAGAGACTTAAACTTGGCATGTCCTAAAGATGACTTCCCACTTCCAAGTATAGATGCCATTGTGGACCTAATAGAAGGACACTCTACGTTCTCACTCATGGATGGATTTAGAAAATATAACTAGATAAAGATAGCACCAGAAGACCAAGATAAGACAACTTTTACATGTGCATGGGGTAATTTTTTTTGGAATGTCATGCCTTTTGGTTTGAAGAATGCCGGAGCGACCTATCAATGAGCGATGACCACAATATTTCATGATATGATGCATAAGTTCATGGAGGATTATGTGGATGAAATATTATCCAAATCTCACTCAAGAAAAGAGCACTTACGTATTTTGGTGAAATTTTTTGAAAGGTTAGAGCAATTCAAAGTAAGGCTTAATTCAAATAAATGTGCATTTGGAGTCCAATCCGGAAAACTACTAGGCTACATTGTATCTGCAAAGGGAATAGAGGTGGATCCTACTAAAGTTAAGGCCATTATTGAGATGGAAGCACCTAAAAACATTAGCCAAATGAGATCTCTACAAGGAAGGATACAATCCATCATGAGATTTATCTCCCAACTAGCTGAAAAATGCCATAATTTCACCCAACTTCTACATAAAGATACAATTTTCAAATGAGATGAAAAGTGTGAAGAAGCCTTTAATCTATTGAAGAAATATCTCATGAACCCACCAATCTTGATGCCACCTATTAGAGGCAAGCCCTTAATCCTATATACTTCAGCAACGAAGAATTCATTAGGGGCACTTTTAGCACAAGAAGATGAAACATGCAAAGAAAAAGCAATATACTACATAAGTAGAACCTTGGTCAAATACAAGCTGAACTATACATTCATGGAAAGGGAATTCTTGGACATGGTTTTTGCTTCACAAAAATTATGCCATTATATGCTAACCCACAAGATAAGGCTCATTGCCAAAATTGATCCTTTGAAGTATCTACTTAGTAAAACAACATTAAATGGAAGGCTAGCAAAGTGGGTTATGGTGTTAAGTGAATTCAACATTGAATATGTTGATAGAAAATCAATCAAAGGGAAAGTCATTGCTAACTAGTTAGCAAAAGCACCACTTCAAGATGATCATCCCATCCAAGTGGAATTCCCAGATTCAGAGATTGTGAATGTTGAGGCAAAAACATGGCAACTATATTTTGATGGTTCATACACTCAACATGGGTCATGAGCAAGCATACTTCTAATCACTCCTCAAGGATCTACTATTCCTAAGTCTTATAAATTTTTATTTCCATGTACCAATAATATAGCAGAATATGAAGCCTTGGTTATTGGAATCAAGTTGGCATTAGAATGGAAAGTGACATAACTAAAGGTTTATGAAGATTCACAATTAGTCATTAATCAAGTTAATGAAGAATATCAGACAAAAGATGACAAATTGGTACCCTACAAAAACATGCTGGAAAATATTAAGAAGTACTTCATACTTATTACATTTGAGCAAGTGCCAAGAGAAAAGAACAAAGTAGCAGATACAATGGAAACTTTGGTTTTGCTTCTACAAATGCTTGATCAAAGTGCCAGATATGAATTCTTGGTAGAAGAAGTGGATCAACCCGTGTTTGACCCTACCCACCCTTATACCATTTTCTTTATAACTACACAAGAATCACCCTGGTATGGACCTATTTACACTTACTTAAAAGATCAAATCCTTCCCATAGACCAAACCAGAAATCAAAAGAAAAGCTTCATTCGCCAAGCCGCCTGATATACTATAATTTCTGAAACATTGTATCACAAGAGTTTAGACAGAATGCTCCTTAGATGTCTAGAAGAAGAGGAATCAAATGTAACCTTGCGAGAAATCCATGAAGAAATTTATGGATCACATTTGAACAGATTAACCTTAGCTAAGAAACTTCTTAGGATAGGATATTTTTGGCCTACGATGGAGAAAGACGCTTGTAACTTTGCCAAAACTTGTAGAAAGTGTCAATTCCATCCTTAAGGGTATCTCTTCATGGTTTGATAAGTGAGGAAGACTATAGAGTTGCTAGGCTGCAAGAACTAGAACTCCTATATGAGAAACAGAAACAAGCATTTGATCATTTGAAGGTATACCAAAATAGAATGTCAAGGACTTATAACAAGCACATCAAGTCAAGAACATTTCAAATAGGTGACTTAGTTTTGGAATCCCAAAAATCAAGCAGAAAGAGAAAAGAAAGGAAAATGGGAAGCAAACTGGTTAGGACCATTTATGATCATTGAAAATTTTGGGACCGACACATACAAATTAGCAGATTGTGATGGATAAGAGCTACAAGAACCTATTAATAGCATACATCTAAAGAGGTTATATACATGAGGTAGATGAAATAGTATAAAGAGTATCATATGGAAGGCATCATATTTATTGTACATAGTCAAAAGAGATCTTGAAAATATCAAAAACATTGAAAAGCAGAAAAGAACAAACAAATTGAAAAGCAGGAAAGATAAAAAATAGTGAAAAATTGAGCATGAAGAAATACCAAAAAAATTCATATATGATCCTCAAAAAGATGTTCTTGGTGAGAACCTAGCAAATAGGCGCCTCAATGATATGGGAAAAAAAAATGAAAAATACAAAAATACAAAAAAAGAGAAAAAGTGCCTTGGTGAAAACTTAGCAAATAGGTGCCTTGGTAGCAAAAAAAGAGAAAAGCTTTAAAAATAGAAAAAAGAGCAAGATCTATTCAATCAGTGAAAACCTAGTAAACATGCACCATTGAAAGTCCAAGTCAGTCACATGCCTAGAAGATCACCTTGTAAATATTGCATTCACTAGCATTTGTATATATTGCATAATAAAACCCCATAATTTCATTTGCAAGTACCTCGAGATTTTGATCACCTAATCTGCAAATTGTCCTAAGTCCCACAAATAAAATTATCTCAAACTGGGGGCAATCTACTCAAAAGGAGAAAGGATTCATCAAAGCAAGCTTTATTCAACCATGGAATCAATTCATCAAATTCGAAAGAGGAACACTTAATCAAATCTACATTCTAATCCAATTTGAACCAAACACAAAATTTGATCCAAGATCTTACATGACCTTATCTTTATTAGGATGAAAAATATGAAATGGATGGAACTACACTTGAAATATGGATTTGAAAAACATTGCAAGAATTTTTTTTAAGTGTTGACTAAATTGATGAAATCACGTCTTTCTAGCAAATCAATGAAAGTTTTAGACTAGACAAGCTATGATGAAAGGATGATATTTTTGTTGATTTCTGAATGACTATCTTAAAATCAAAGTCTTAAATCATGTATTATTTTTCTACGGACGTGATCATCAAAGAATCATCGAGGAATGGTACATAGGATAAAACTGATATTTTTGCTTGTTTATGCAAAATGATACCTTGGCTATTTTGATCTTCAATATCATAATACCAAAATCCACTTGCAACATATAATTTGACAAAATTGGTATTCACACTCTCATGATTGGCTTCAATCAGTGATAGGTGTACTGAAGAGAGATGGGAAAGCAAAGAAAGAGGTTCAAAAAGTATTCATATCATCATAGTTGAACTAGTGATGGTTGTACTAAGACAGGATTCCAAAAACGCTCAATGATGATTATAAGCTCCAAATTTTGAATAATGATAGTTAGTTGCATACATCTTAGATTAAATGCATTGTATATTGTTTTTCCTTTCTTAGCTTAATTTTAAAGAGGAAAAGAAAAAGGGGGTGTATTTAAATAAAAAATCAAAGGATTATAAAAAAAACTATATAAGATTGAGTGTGTTGGAAATCAAAAACAAAATGCATTTCATTAGTTTTCTTGCATTGGTTAAGTTGTATTAATCATCTTCATTAAATCGTGCATACATTTAAATGCGTCCAACATTTAAATCATTAAATTTCATTTCATTAAGTTTCATTATCATTAGATGGCATCCATTAAAAGTTCATTAAAATCATTAGATCACATTCATCTCATTTAAGGTGCATTCTTAAATATCAATCCATTAAGTGCATTGCATTAAGTAGTTAATCATTCTTTGCATCTATTAGGATCATTCAACATTAAATGCATATCATCCATGATAGTATCATTCAACCATATTCCATATATCATTATTCATTAAAAGCTCATGATCATTGCATCATTACATAGATTCATCACATTTCCATCCATTAGATTCAATATAGATTATCCATCTAATATCCTACATATATCCATTGCATACACACAATATCATTAATCATTAAATTAACATTGCATTCATCTATTCTATGTCATACATAAGACAATCATTTAAGCATCATTATAACATATGCATACATTTGGAAAATTTCATTCTGAAAAGCATAAAACAAAGCATATAGGAGATAGAGTCATATAGATCTGCATATCATGCAAAATACATGAAAAAGAGATCCAACACATGATGACATTGTATATAGTGAAATCTATTAAAGAGAGTATCAAAGTCCATGGTACCATCATCATGAAATCAACAAGATATCAAAGTCTAAATGAATGATCATAAAAGAAATATCCAAATATCAATGTCCATCAAACTATCAGAGTATCAACATAAGCAACATCAATCGATCAAAAATGATACAAAAAAAGTCCAATGTCTTGACAACAAGAAAGAAAAAGATCATGTATATCAAATCATAGATATCTCAAACAACTGAATCACCAGCACCATCGGTGCCATCAAGACCAGGAGCACTATCTGGAGGCTGACTCGAACTAGCTTGTAAACCATGCTGACTCATAACATCCATGAAAGTCTACATCATCGAGCTCAACTGAGAAACTTGTTGTTGCACTGCTGAAATCTGAGTCTGCAGGGATACAACATTTGATGATAAGGCTGGGGCAGGAGTTTGTGTTGTAGAAGACTGGGGAGGAACAAAAGAAGATGGCATAGAAGAAGATGGATCACCCAAAGATGGAATGAAATGAGAAGATGATGGATGTGAAGAAGATGAAGGCATCAAAGCAGAAGCATGTGCCTGAGAGGAGGTAGCCTATGGAACAACCGAAGGAATAACCTGCCGAGCAAGAGCACCCTGTGCCTGATCAAGTAACACCTGTGTAATATCTGCATCAACATCTCTCTGACACCTGACTCTAGGTCTATCTGTTGGATCCCTAGAAACATGATGTAATACTCTGTCAACCTGATGACCTCTCACCTAATCATTACCCCTAGGAGGAATAGGAGCAACAACAATCACTAGCATACGAACTCTACCTGCTCCAACCCCTCGACGACCCCGTCATCTACATCATCCCCTAATACTACCAACACCACCATCTCCACCATCATCTCCATCATCACCACTAGCATCATCTCCTGCACCACCATCATCCCCATCTGATAACTCATCAATGGTAGGAACTCTCTCCATAGGATCGGTAAATCTAGGGAAAGGATAGTGCAGAAGCCAAGCACCATAATCATCAGTAATACCTGCATCCATGACATGTGATCTAGGAGACCAAGGATGATACCCAATCTCTCATATCTCCCACACAACTGTCCTATAATCTGCACGTGGGCCCCATAACGATCTCTCAACCTGTACACGAGCATACATGGCTACTCCCCGTGGCATATGCTTAGTACGCGCATACTGATGGAAAAATCATCGAAAGAAGAATCTCTTAATAGTATAAGTGGAACGTCCGATCATCCATCGGGGGCAGAACATGTAAGGAAGCTCACCATCATCCTCTAGCCAAGCCTCACAACCAAGATATGACCTCCATACAACAGTGTCTATGTCATCAATGACTCGTCGCCAGTAATCTAGCTTACCCATATGGATTTGGATGATAATACCATCATACATCATAGCAAATGGCCAACCTAGTTGATGATCTCGCACAGTAATATGACGTGTCACTGGGATATGCTCCTAGGTCCACAGCTAAAGAAGGATCACACCTGCAATAAGTGTAGTAGAATGTTTATAGACCACTGTATGCAACTCATGGTATAACTAGGCTAGGACACAAGAACCCTAGTCAAAGCGACGAGGATGAGCCATCAGATCCTTGAGAATGGGACCCCAACCGACAAAAAATTCGTGCCTGTGTCTATCAAGAAGAAGGAAACCTCCAATCAAAGTACCTAGAACAACTGGCAATATAGGAAAGGAAATGAACTAAGCCCACTGAATGTGTGCATCGCCAATAGTATGATCACCAAATACTCACTGACATGCTACTCCATCATACAAAGAGTCATAATAAACTAGCTTACTATGAGTAGGTAAGCGAAGGATCCGATAAACATCCTCGGGAGTAATAGTCATCTCCCCTAATGGAAAATAGAATGTATTATGGTCTGAGTGCCAACGCTCAGCCATAGCAGTGAGAAGACCCCGATTCACTCAGAATCGAGGAAGATGGAGAAGGAAAGATAGGCCACAAGAACTGATATGGCAATGATCCACCGCACTAAGATCAGGAATCATGCTCCATGATAGAGGATAAGAACCACGAACACGCAAGGACCCAAGGATCTCCTATAAAAACAAGTTCAATTACATCAGAATTGAAATCAATTATTATTTGGATCACTCAAAGTCAATCAAAAATTTTCAAAATATCAAATCACAATCAATTTTCATGTTTCTACTTAGATAGAATGGAAAATTTATCATCACCCACCATTAGAATCTAGGTTGGCGAAAAATATATTCAAATGATAACTAACTCAAACTGACATAACAACTTACTAAAGACATCAAGTTTGGGAACTTAATCTATCAACTGATCGATGACGTTGGAAGAATCACAAAGTGGACTTAATCAATTTAAAATTATTTTTGCTGAGTGAAAGCACTATTTCAGATTTTAAAAGCACACAAATGCAAAATCGCTATTTTAAGTATGTAAAAGCGTTACTTAATGGATTAAAAGTGGAAAAATAGGCAAAAGCACCAAAAAAATTCAAAAGTACTATTAAAAAAATCAGAAGCGCTATTTAAAATGTTAAAAGCGAAAATAAGAGTAAAAGTGCTCTTTAACAAGGTAAAGGTAGATTAGGGCCAAAATCTAGCGAGCAAAAGCACACAATCGGAATGCAGAAGTGCACCTTAAAATTGTGGAAGCACAACTTGGAGGGTGAAAGCGTCATTTAATTGGGCAAAAGTGCTCATTGGATTAAAATAAAGAAAAAAAGGGTAATGAAAAATCTAAAATTATGGAAATTAAATGCAAAAATTGACAAAACAAGGAACTATAGGCACTCACCTGAGGTCCAGAGCCAGGTAGATGCTGATATTGACGACATCGCTTGAATCTATGCTCGCAAATGGGGACAAACATCATGAAAGGTAGAAGAAGTCAGAGAGGAGAAAGTGAAAAGTGAAAATGAATAGTGAAAAAGGAATTTTGACCCCTTTATATAGCCTTTTGACCTTAAAAAGGGTATCTTTGACCTAAAAAGGGAATCTTTCACCAGAATTGACCTAGGAACTTGAATTTTTCATCAAATCAGCTAAAACAGGGGCATTTGTAATCAAATAGACGTAAAATCAATATCGGAAATGAAATTAAAATTCATTAAAAATTGAAATAAATCAACGTGATTTGACCAAGAACATCAAAATATTCAATCATCGATCAAATTTTATTTCATTTCCGAGGGGGCATACCATCGGATAATAATCAACATCATCATTGACAATCGAGAGACCGATCAACAAATCAAAGTGAAAGCTTTTATCAAACTTTTTTTTTGTAATCAATCGAAAGGGGCATCACATTAGAATCAATCATCAAATCAAAATTTTGCATCAGAATCTTACATCATATCAAGTAATCAATCATCAGAATGACCATCAGAGTATCACATCAATTGAAGAAACATCATCAGAACTGCATCAATCTCATATCCGATATCAAGAATCAACCATCGGATGACATCAAATGAATATCAAAGAAAGACCATCAATGAATCAGGACTTATCATCAGCAAGATTAGAGTATTCTTTGAATCGACATGCTTCACACGTCAACTCAAAGAGGGGCATTTTTAATCACCTGGAAATGGACAAAGATAATTAAGTAACAAATCAAGGAAAATAAAAGAAAATCAAGAACAAGATCAAATCAATTGAATCATAATGAATAATTAGCCAATCAAAATTAAAATCAAGTCTTAATTCAAGATAAATCAAAATCAAGAGCATTTTAATCAAGTTAAATCAAATCAAAGTGCAATTAATTCTATTAATTGTATAGTTTTGAATTAAATCAAGTTCAACCCATTCAAGGGGTACATGGCTAAATAAATCAATTAATAAATCCTAATTTCTCTCAACAACCCAAAAAGGGAGGAAATTCAATCAACCAATAGAATTTGAGAAAATGCATTCACATGGATCAAACCAAATTCAATCTCAATCACTCAAAGTGAAAGAGAATCTTGTCCATTGATCTTGTCTTCTTGTCCCAAGCTTTGAGGACACAAACTTTGCATTGTCTTCAAAGGGTGGAACCAAAGACTCAACTCAAGCTTAATCATGATCAACACAACTACACCCCCTACCCTTGCATAAATCTATAAAAGGAAGACCAAATCAATCATAATTCATAACCACAAATCTGAGAATTGCATACAACCTCTTGCATTTTATAGCTAGAAAGGCATTTTAAGAGCTTAATTAGCATTCAATTTGAATATAATTGTTAGCTTTACTTTAATCTTTATCATTTCTCATTCTAGGACTGTCATTAATGGTAGCTTGCTAAGAGCTTCTATTAACACTCTAAGATAGAGAGCCATAGGATGCTCAATTGATCTTTCATTTTCTAAATAGTTGCTATATTGTGGTTTATTTAGTTTCTATTTCATTTATTGTCAATACTAATTCTATGAAGATACTATTTCTGGTATACAATTATTGTGCTCTTAACTAGAACTAACTTTATGCATATGTAGATGCAACTCTATCAATCCATGTTTTGGCAATAAGACTATTTGGTAATTAGTTGTTTTTATATTAGCTCTAACAACTAGGCAATGAGCCTGCCTGCATTGAGAAACTTGGCAGTGAGTCATCCCTTTGTAAAAATCACCTTAACCAATGTTTCATAATTGATAATTCGTGTTCTCCATGGTTTTTCCCATCTTGGGTTTTCCACATAAAATCTGGTGTTCTTATGTTTATGTTTATTTTGTTTATCTAATTGATTTAAGATTGTTCTAGATCAATCAAGGTTAAGAAAAATATTTTATGATAACTAATTCACCTCCCCCCTTGTAGTTATCAAGATTTTTAAACAATTAGTATCAAAGCTTGGTCCCTTGCAGATAAATCTTTAGCACTTGACGAAGACCTTGGTAGTTTGAGTAGATGGTAGGAGAATATTACTTCAATGAAGGATTGGAGACAATGTTAGATGATATAGAATGAACACAATCTTAAAAATGAAGAATTGAAAGAAAATATCAAGGAGGAAAATGACTGTATCACTGAGCTAAAAGAGTGAATCTGGAAATTCAAAGCATGACACAAAGAAGTCAGCTCAGAATTAAAAAGGAATCAAAAGAAAATGTTGTTAATCTGAAGTTACAATTGGAAGAATGCAAGAAGACTGAAAAAATGTCAAAAACTATCAAGTAGAGAATGGAAGAAAATAAGAAGTTAGACCAAGAGTTAAGGAAGCTAAAATCATAAGAAAGAGTATGTGAGGGTAGCATAATTCTAGAACAACTTTTGTCCATGCATAAAAGTCACAAGGATGAGGAAGGATTAGGTTTCTCCACTAAAATCTCAAATCAAAACATCAAGGGTAGAGGCAAAGTAGTTGAAGCTAAAGCAAGATCTAAAGTGACAAGCAAGGTCCAAAATTCTAGAACATCTACAAAAAGACCTCTAGTTAATCAACCAAATGCTCAAAGGTACTTATCATTTAATGGGTATTATTTTCAATGCAAAAAATCTGGACATAAGGTTATAGAGTGTAGAAGTAAGAAGGAACAGTGTATTCAATGCTTTAATTGTCACAAGTTTGGTCACAAAGCAAGTCATTGCAAAATTCAATTATCTAATTCGACTAGAATGAATAGAATGAATAATCTCTTGCATGGTAATTTCTATTTATGTCATGGTTATAGTCACAAATCTAATCAGTGCAGATCTAGAGTTCACTCAATAAATTTGGGACACAGGAATATCAAATGTTGTAAATGCAATCAATCCAAACATTATGCTAACACACACACACACACACACACATATATATGCTCTAGAAAAGTCTAACAATGAAAAGAAAGTTGTAGAATCAAATGAATCTAAGAAGAAGACGATTATGGTATGGAAGAAAAAGGAAACATGTGAAGAAAACTCATCTATGAAACTAGATCTTGGTGCAAGTACTTTTGGAATCTAAGCCAACTACCTTGGCTTAGGAGGAGTTTTACAAAGCACATCCTATTGGTTATCCCTCTTTGAAGTGATGTATGAAGTGTCTTCGACATGATTAAGTTTGATCCAATTGATTGAAAAGAAAAGTACAATTGTTGGTGTCATCGATCTACTTTTTGGTGGCAAAATCATCATGAGCAATCAAGGATAAAATGGTGGAGTTAAAATCATTTCTTGTAGTTTGTGAGGAAGAAAATGAAGTGTTGCAGAGGGATAAAGGGATTGAAGAAGCTAAATCAAGCGCAATCATGGAATCCAAGTTGGTTGTTAGAGAATACAGTGGTAATATTTTACAGAAACTAAAAAGGGTCGAATTAGATGAATATGATCATCAAAAGATAAGGGAAATGAGACTTGGGTTGAATGATAATGAGTTACAAAATATTAGAACCTTGGGAATGGATCTATGGGGATAATTCCCCTAGTTTACTGACAAAGAATCTATTTTACTCTTTTTGAGTTTATTTAAGCATGGCATCATCACTTTGGACAAACCTTATCCAATCACTAAGGAAGCCATTGAAACTATTATTGGATTGTGCAACATTAGTGACCTCCCTAAGAATAAAAAGGTGAAATACAGAGATGTTGACAAACTTGCTAATATCGACAAAGACCCTCAATCTTTACTAATAAACACCATTGTCGATCTTGTAGTTAGGAACAATTTTAAGTGGAATTATGACATCTATATCAGAAAGCAAGTTTACAGATATTTGGAATATATGGAAGATAAAACAAATGCATGAAAAGTTTATTTATCATCCTTGTAGATGGATCTATGCTTTGGTTTGATATTGTATGCACCCTAAAATGGTCACTTAGACTTTGGGCCCCCATTCAACAATTTATCAAATCCCTGAATCAATATTTTTAAAAATCAGCATTTTTCAAATATATCAATTTCCTTGATCAAATCCTATTTTATCATTTTTTATTATTTGCCTTGGGCTAACCATTTTATCCTAAGTCTTTATTTATTTAAAAGGAATATTTCCTCCCCTTTTAATAAATAAAAAAGCCCCCACTTTTCCTCTTATCCTAAGTTGCACAAATAAAGCATTATTCTTATTTTATGAAAAGAGAAAAAACACTTTTTGTCTCATATGGACACAACAATCAACTCTTATTTTCTCATTGGAGGATATTTGTGCACATGGATTGCTCCTCTTTCAAGCTCCACCCTTGATTAAATCTTTTGCCTCTTAATCTCCATGGTCCATTCCTTCTCATTTCCTATAAAAGAAGAGCTCTTTTCCTCATTTGCATACCAAATTTTTATGCTAATGTTATGCTGCAGGTTTTCTAGGTCACTTTGGAGCTTTTGAAGATAAAAGCATTCTTGGCTTTTGCATCGACATTCCATTCTTAGTTTCATTCATGCATAGTGGCTTCATGTTTATGCTTTCATAGTGTAGATTTCCTTTATGCTTTAGATTACCTCATCTAGTTTAACTAGGAAGGCTTGGTAATACTTGAACTTTCCTTTTCATAGCATAGCTTGTACTTTCATTTGCATAGCTTAGCTTGCACCTCTCATTTCTAGCCTACATATTCATCTTAATCTAGTTTGTATTGCATTTCATAGTGATTCTTGGGGATATTGGCATTCTTTCCCTTGTCTTCATTTGAATCTCTCATTGTGTGGTTGACTAGCAAGGTCATAAGCTTAATAGCTTTAGCCGAGAGAAATCAAATAATCTTGCAACTCCTTGCATAAAGAGCTCTAGGTCGCTTTCTAAGGTTTCCTCTTCATGGATTCCCTTGGATATAATGACTTAGAGAAGTGCACCATATGAGTGTGTACATATATTATTTGGTGTTATGTCTGTATGTCACTTTGAGAAGGGTTCCTCCTCCAATCAAAAGGAATTGGAGGTTGTCAATGATAGTTCCCCTTCTGAACCTAAAAGGAGGAAAACTAGCACAAAGAGAAAAAAAAGTCATCATTGAAATCTTAGAAGAGAAGGAGAAGGAAGAAAAGCCTCTATCTGGATCTAATTATTTCAATTCAAATGAAATTCATTCCATGTTGGATGAGGGTGATATAAACAAGATTGGTAAAAAGAGGAATGCCTTCTCTCTAAAGTTGTTGAAAAAAGGTTTTTGTAGGAAGGATATGAAGGACATAAGATCAAAACTATGATTGAGAAAAGATGTCCAAACACATTAGCGAGACAAAATAATTCATTACTGAGATGTATGACATATATAGGTATTGTTTCTGATGGACTACTATTTTTGATGATTTTAGAAGCAGAATTGAAGCTATTGAATCTGAAGTAAATGCTATTGGGAAGTGTTTTAACATTTTTAAAGATAAAGATGGAAAATAAATAAGGAGAGTTGGTTCTTTTCAAGTTGAGCTTTTTTTTACTCAAAGACAGAGGGAAGATCTCATTAGAATTTTTTGGTTGGTTAAAGAAATTTTAAAAGTTTGGTTGGATCATCTCTTTGGGTTACTTTTTGATGCAAATAATTGTGAACAAAGGTGTCCATCTCTGGGTAATCTTTCCCTTCCATCTTCATTTGATTTGTTGGTTTTACATGGTAGTATGTGTGTTAAAATGATTTCTGCAATTCAAGATTGGAAGAAGATTCTTCAAATTGTGAAAGAAAGGTACAAGAAAGTTTTTCTTGTAAAAATTATAATTTTTACTTGATTTCTTGGGAATGTTCTTATTTTGCCCTTTGACTTGATGGAAAAAAGGGTGATAAATGAAGAGAAAAAATTAAAAAATGAATTGCTTGACAATGGAGGAGTTTTTGAAATTTTTGGCACTTTGAAGTTTTTGAGTTTTTGTTGTTTTTCCATCAATGCCAAAGGGAGAGATTGTTGAGAATATATGGCATTGTTGTCATTGTGTAAAAACCTATGATCTAGAATGTTGTTCTCTAGATGATGTATAGCATTGATCTATCTATATGGTTTTCTATGATGATGATTAGTGTGGATTTTATCCTTGATTCAGATACGATAGTACCTCTTTTTGGGATAATAGTGGAAGACCGTTCGTGTAGAATAATGAAGATCAAACATTAGATACTAGGTGTTGTGTTCAAAGTTTATTGTTGGTATCTTTTCTATCCAGATATTCATGCAATATATTATAAGTTTTTGGTACATCACTTATGTTTTTTTATGAATATAATCTGTTAATCTTGTTCCTTTGGTTGGTACTTAATTTAATGGATATCAAAACTTGGTCTTGGTTGTGGTGTTCCCATCAGCACTGAAATATATCTTATGTGCCTCAAAGTTCTTTACCCTTTGGTAATTATGCTATGTAACGAACTCATCTTATGTATGACCTATTTATGGGTCTCGTGATAGTGTGGAAAGAGTATATGTATGTTGGACCTATCCTTTTGGTCTAATGAGCTAGCGTGTTGAGCCTTAATGAATATTTCAAAGTTGTTCTTCAAGCCAACACATGTGCTAGGCTGACCTATTCTAGATTTCTATTGTCCTACGGGTATATATTTAGAACATCTTTTTCGATCCAAGTGTGGTGTGTATGCAAACTAAAAAAGGGATGTGAAGGATGATGAAGTAATGCTACAATGAATAAATAAGAAAGTGGGAAGTAAGCAATAGAAAGAGATATGTGACTATGATATGATGCAATAAATAGTATTGCAAATATTGTGCAAAGAAGTTGTTGGAGTTTGGCTAAAGATTCCTAACAGAATCTGATGTAGACAATTATTGTGCTCTTAACTAGAATTGACTTCGTGCATATGCATATGCAACTCCATCGGTTCATTTTTTGATAGTAAGACTATTTGGTAATTAGTTGTTTTGTATTGGCTCTAATAGTCAGGCAATGAGCCTACCTACAGTGAGTGACTTGGCAATGAGCCACCCCTTTATAAAAATCACCTTAACTAGTGTTTCATAATTTAGAATTAGCAATCTCTATGGTTTTTCCCATCATGGATTTTCCATCTAAAATGTTGTGTTCTTTTGTGTTTTGATGTTCATATCTATTCTATTTATCTAATTGATATAAAATTTCTCTGGATCAATTAAGATTAAGAAAATTATTTTATTATAATTGATTCACATCCCCCTCTCAGTTATCTAGATTGTTTAGGAGGTACCAATAATGATGTGGAAGTGAAGATGACTCTTCTAGAAATCAAATTGACTCAAAAGATTTATGTGGATCAACTCCATCTTAAAGGTGGTTCTCATATTATATTCAATGCCATAGTAAATGGTAAGGTCCATGCATGAAAAACTAATATAATAGTAAACATTGTTGAAGAGATTGAGAGGTTTAAAATCTTAAAATTACCCATGTTATACAAGAGGGAAACCTAATTGTCGATATCCTATCAAAATGGGAAGTATCCTTTCATGATAAATTTGGTGGTGGGATGTATGAATATTTTAGGATATTGTATTTGTTAGGATAGCTAGGTAATTATGTGAGGTGGTGCACTTCAATGTCATCATATTCATTGCAATGTACTATGCTTGGGTTTTCTTGTATGATAATTTATTTACGACATGAAATATTTTTCCATCACATTTTTTGTTTCTTCATTCTATCTACAAGTTTGGAGGTGGTGGTTATAGGATCACTATGTAATTCTTCATTTATCTTGGCCATATTTTAGCATGTATGAGCTCCCACATTAATTTATGATACTACTATTATACACTAAGTTTGCACCCTTGTTTCAAGCTCTCATAGTCTTGATAACCTAGTATAACATGGGAATCATCTGCAGGTGTGGGACCTATGCTAACTGAGATGAGACCTCTAGGTTCTAGGCTGGTTCCTCTTGGATAATCACCTTAATTTTCTTCTAGACATGAAAGTAAAACTTTTGAGGGAAAGGGATATAAGGAGTGCTTGAAAGGGAAATGACTTGAAAGCAAACTACCTACTAGGTGATACACCAAAGTTAGGGTATGAATTGCAGCATAGAGGGATATAATCAATGAAAGGTTTAGGTCTAGTAGGTCACAACTTACTAAATAGGCTTGCATAAGTGTTTCATAGGAGGGCCTGATCATAGGAGGGCCTGAACATAAGACACAACTTATGACCTGCAAGCAGACATTCACTTCTACAACTCGGTGTAGGATTGAGACAAGACTGTTAGGGGGCTGAAGTATACCCACAAAAACATCTAAATCAGATCAAACACAATAACACACATAATTATAGAAAGTAAGAGGGATCAGGAACCCTAAGTTATCACTGAAAATAAGCATAGACTTCAATTCATTAAGAGATGATCCAAACAAGGAAGCATAGGGACATGAAGAATTGTCACAAAATACCTCTGCAATGTTTGAATAATCAATGGGAGATTACAAAGAGTAGAAGACCAGAAGGTAGAGAAGATACCAAAAATAGCCTTCTGAGAAAGGATGACTTTCTTTCAAAAGTGGACTCTCTCTTTTACAAAATATGAACTATTTGAGTACTAAGGCTCCAAAATTACAATATATACATCTCAACTACACGCAGGCAGGAGTCAAAAAACCTAACCTAACTAGGGTTACAAGGATTTTACAAGAATAAAACCAACCCTAACTCTATCAACTCCTATCATAAATAAAACTCTGCAAAAACATAGCTGATCAGATATTTGTTTACGTGCCCATCCCTGTACTGCAGACAAGCAACCTAGATCTATCGACTTTTCTGTAACAGGCCCGCCATGAATGCTAAAATGGTACCTCACAGGGACAAGAAATGACTCATGATGGCCACCCAGGCTTCCTCATCATCTTATTCAACTGCAAACGTCCTGCAGACATAAATTTCCTAGCTACCTCACCGCTCGCAGCTTGTTTGAATCAATCGCTGGCAGAAAACCCTCTACAGAGATATTTGAATTTGAATTATAATGGCTAGCCAGTCATTTTAAAACATGTACGTTGATATCTAATGTTTCTTGGTAGATGAATGGCTCAGATCAACCTTGGAAAAGTTATAAAACCTTCTTGAAAAGTCAAAAAACACCTCAGCACACTGCAACCAATCAAATGCAAGCACATCGGCACACCTGTCATTTTGGCCCCACCTCAAGCTTTTCTTTCTTAAGTCATGAAGAATTATTTAAACCCTAGGCCTAAACTTGCCATTTGTCAACCTTTTATTTGTCCCAACCACTTTGTAGGCATACACCTCGGCAGGCTCTGATAACGGACCCACTGAGAACTGGATTCCAATCCAATGGCGGGCGCATGATCTCATGGCCACCAAATATTCCTTTAGATCATGCGCTAGCTGCTGATCCTTTTAGAACTAGGACCCCATGACACATTAGACTGACAGATGAGTCCCCATCATCATATAGCAACCAATCATATGCGAGCACATCAGCGCTAGGTAGCACATTGGACCCACGACCCAGAGATTCTCATCGGACAGTTGTCGCATGATCTCATAGGGTCAGAAGATTCTATGAGATCATATGACCACTGTAGATCTTTGCCTTTGTGACACATCTACAAACCTTCTGACATGGTCCCACTGACCCTCACTGTCACTTGGGAGCCAATAGAGAACGAGCATGCCACTAGGAAAGGACCCACCTGACAAAGCCCAAAGATAAAGCAAGATCAACGACCGTCAAATGATCACATGCTCTGACATAAACCCTTGTGAACATATGCCAGCCATCGATCCTCTATCGATGTCAGAGCCTCTAACTGTCGAAAGGGCCTGGTCCCACTGACAAGAGATGACTCATTAACATGTGGACCAATCAAAATATGCCACCTATGCACACCTGGTAGTGGACCCGCCTGTTTGAAGAGTTACGTCACAAAGGCTAATCAATAGTTGGCGCATAATCTCATGGCTCTGACAGAACGCATGAGATCATACGCTAGCTATTGGATCAAAAAGGTGTCAGAGGGCCGGGCCCAGGAGACATAAAGGCCGAAAACATTAGAAAAGATTAATTACTGGGACTTAGGAAAAAATAAGGTGCTAAGCGCTAGAGACTTAGGGAATTATTAAAGCACGTGGACCCTTTGAGACTTTAGTGGCCGAAAAGGGTAATGAAAGAATATAACAAGCCAAAGATATTTTTAGGGTTTTCTGCCTGCAACGGCTAGTTTTATGAATTTTTTACTTGCAGACGAGAGAGTTAAAAGGATTGCAGAGGCCAAAGGATTTGCAATGAAGCCATGAAATTTTCAGGGATGCTTGGCAGGGTAAAAACAAAAACCTTGGAATGGATTTTTAGCCAAATTTGTATAGAATAGGAAAATTATGGTAACATTTTGGCGATTTCTGCTGGATGTCAGCCTGCTAGACATGGAAAACTAGTGGCCTTAAAACAATCCATTGGGCATGGGGTCATCAAAAATAAAAAAATTCTCGCAGGGAGACAGGACTAAAGCTGTGCTTAGGGTACTTCTTGGAAAAAGGAAACTAACCTAAAAAGAAAGAATAGGAAGCAAAGGAACAACAATAATTATAGAGATTCACAAGGAGGGGTTAACCTCAAAACAGGGCTTCAAGTGGAAACCATTCACTGAGATAGGCAGGGGGAACTCCTTCCATATTTGATAGTTGAAAAGCATTAGACCTCTTGCACTTTGTTATAACAAATGGTCCACCCCAAAATGAGTCAAATTTTGTATGTCTGCCAGGCTTGGATCTGAACTCATCCCATTTGAGGACTACGTCCCCAACTTTGAAATTTCTGATCTTGGCTCTTTTATCAAATCTTTTCTTTGTTTGGATCTGATGGAATTCCATATCCTGCATTGATTTTTCTCTGAGTTCTTCTAACTCCATCAACTGAGCATGTCTGATCTGCAAAGGATCTCCCTCTTCAAATAGAGCATATTGAGTGGCCAAGTCCAGAGCTGGCAATTCAATTGAGATAGACAACTTGGCCTCTTTGCCATACACTAGCACATAAGGAGAATTCCCAATAATATTCTTTGGGGTAATTCTGTCTAACCATAATGCAGACCTGAGTTTAGTATGCCAATCCCTCTGATTATCCTATAGGGTCTTCTTGATTATCCTAATCAAATTCTTGTTTGTTGATTCTGCTAAGCCATTGCCTTGAGGGTAGTAATTTGAACATGTATTTAGATAAATGCCATTCCTGACTGCCCACTCTGAGACCTTGAGGCCTGTGAATGCCAATGCATTATCTGAAATTATGGAATCAGGAGTGCCAAACCTATGAACTATGTCATCATAAAAACTTAATAGAACACTCTCATTTGCCTCTTTTAAAGTAATTGCTTTTGTCCATCTGGTGAAATAATCTGTTGCAGTGATTATCCATTTATGGCCTGCACTAGATGGAGGATTAATCATTCCTATGAAATCTATACCCCACTTCATGAAAGGTTGTTCTGTTCTGATTGGTTGTAGGGGCAAGGCTGCAAGCCTCTCTTTTCCTGCAAACATGGCACACTTGATACATTTTATCACATACTCATGACTATCCTTAAAGATAGATGGCCAATAGTACCCGACCCTCATGATTTTAAAAGTAGTAGTCCTAGGAGAAAAATGACCTCCAGAAGGTCCATCATGAAACTCAAATAGAACATCAGCTATCTTTTCTGAATCTATGCATCTTAAAAGGACACCACTATGATCCTTTCTGAAAAGAACTTCATTTATCATCACAAAAGGAACAGATTGTAATCTATAATATCTCCTTTTTGTTGAATCTAGGCCTGTAGGACATTGTCCCATCTTCAATTAATTGATCATATTAGGCAACTAGCTTGTTGCCTTGGCTTGTTCTTCTATAGAATGCACCACTAGAGATGCATCTATTTGCTCTGATTTCTTTGAACTTTCATCCCTTGCCAAATGTTCACAAAGACCTCTTCCTCTAACCAGCTTAGTAGTTTGAATATCTATGTCATATTCCATCACCTTGGTGATCCAACCAACTCTTTTCTCATTTAGGTCTTTGGAAAGCAAAAATTCTTTGACACTTGGATGAGTAACTTTCATGTGTACCTTGCTATGGGTCAACAAATATCTAAACTTTTTAATGCTCTTTACCATAGCAAGTACATGTTTCTCTACAAAAGAGTATCTCTGTTCATACTCCTCTAAACCTTTGCTAAAGAAAGCAATGGGTTGATCCAATCCATCTGAATTTTCTTGAGTCAGCATTGCAGATATAGCATCATGACCTCCATAAGCATAAATGATAAAATCCTTACTAAAATTTGGGTTTAGGAGAGTAGGGGCTTTTGTTAAGGCCTCTTTGATAGCCTGGAAATTGGCTTTCCCTTCCTTAGTCCAACTAAAAGCTGATCTCTTTTTCAACATGGCTGTCAAAGGCTTAAGTAAGTCTGCAATGTTAGGCAAGAACCTCCTAACAAAATTAATCTTTCCTATGAAAGATTGGAGACCTTTCTTATGATGTGGCAATGGTAGCTCTAAGATGGCTACAATTCTCTCAAGATCTACTATGATCCCTTCTTTGGATACTACATATCCCAACAATTTTCCTTCATGAACTACAAACACACATTTCTTGGGATTAAGAGATATCCCAAATTCTCTACACCTTTCAAATATCTTCCTCAAATGTTTGATATGATCTACTGCATGCTTTGAATAGATAGTTATGTCATCTAAGTAGACCAACACAAACTTTTACATGAGGCTCTTAAAGGCCATATCCATTGCCTTTTGAAAAGTAGCACCTACATTTGACAAACCAAAGGACATCTTTTGATAAGCCATGGTTCCCCACTTGGTTGTAAATGTAGTCTTGTATTGATCCTCTTCATTTAATAGGATATGATTGTATCTTGAATAGCCATCCAATAATGAAAATCTCTTGGACCCAGAGACACATTGTAAGATTTGCTCCATGGAGGGTAGTGGATGGTGGTCCTTTAGAGAGGCCCTATTAAGATCCTTGAAGTCAACACATAACCTCAGCTCCCCATTCTTCTTCCTGACAGGAACAAGGTTGGAAACCCAACTAGTATGCTTAATGGGGTAGATGATACCACTTTCTATTAATTTGAGCACTTCCTTATGCATAAGTGGCTCAAGCTTGGGATTAACAGGCCTTTGATTTTGCCTCACTGGTTTGGCATTAGGCTCTAATTCAATAGTGTGTTGAGCAAGAGTAGGATCAAAACCTTTAAGGTCTTCATATTGCCATGCAAAAACATCACTGAATTCTTTGAATAACTATGTGTAATCTTGCTTCTCCAATTCAGTATTTACTTTTCCAAATTGTAAGCTCTTACCTGGTTCCAACTCTAAGTCAACACAATGTTCTTGTTGAACTACCAGGCCAACTTTGTTTTTCTTGACTTGATCATCCTTGTTGAAGATAGCCTCTAATGTAACAAGACCTCTAGGCATCTTATTAGACTTAAGTTTTATTACTTGATCACCATAGTTTTGTGATAGCCTATCTTGATTGTACTCTGAAAAAACATCTTCAAACAAGAATTGCAGAATTTGTTCATCATTGTCAAACACTTGCCAATTGACATCATTATCAGGAATAGAGGGTTTGACAATCACTTTGATATGCTATTGATCTATTTCTTTTGAAACACTATTTGGAATGTCATACTGAGATCCAACAGCAGCTAACCTATCTGCATTTTGATTTAGCTTCCTAGGGATAGCAACAATATTGAAAGCACAAAAGTCTTCAATTGCATCCCAAACTCTATGCTTGTATGCTTTCAAAGTGTCATTTTTTGTTGCACTTATCCCTCTTACTTGGCTGACAACTAACTCACTATCACCATAAACTTTTAGGGCCTTAAGCCCTCTTTTTCTAGCCCACTCTAGCCCATTGACTAGACTTTCATATTCTGCAGTATTGCTAGTGTAGGAGAAATTGAATCTAAAGGTAGTATAATACCTTTCTCCTTTTGGGGACACTAGCATAGCACCACCACCATAACCATGTCTACTTCTAGCTCCATCAAAAAATAGCTCCCAAACTTGATTATTCTGATCCTTTGAATCTGTGTCCTCTTTGAGAAGGCTTGGCTCTATGACTCCACTTTCTTGTATCAAATAACTTCCCAAACCAAATTCCCAAATAATATTTTCTTGGGCCTCTAAAGCTCTTTCATCTAGAAGAATATCAGGGATACTCTCTATCTTTGTGCTTGCTTCACTAATGGTTTGGAAGTCACTACCATTAAATATTGGGCAATTTACATTGATGGTATTAGACACATATGGTTCTATATGGTGTGCTACCAATGGTTCTGACTTAATGGTGACCTTGGTCCCATACCTTGTATGAAATAGTATGTGAGACCAGTCAGAAGATAGGTAGCCTCCTATATTGGCTGTAAACTCCCTTGAAAGACATATAGCAAATAATGTAGGGAGATCTATGATATATATATCAAGGAGGATGGAAAAATTAGGACTAGCATGAAGGATCAGACTAGTATCCTTGGCCACACCTATAGTATTGACTGAGGATCCATCAAGTTGGGTAACCTTCTTTTGGAATGGTTCATATTTTAGTCCTAATTGGCCAGCCACCTTCTTAGGCATTACAGTGCTAGTAGCTCCACTATCCACCATACAATTATGCACTAAAGATTTTCCAATAATTAAAGATACATAAATGGGAGGTGGCTTTGAGTTCCTACCTTGCATGGCATTGGCCTTGGAGTTGCTACTTGGAGCCTCCTTTTCTTGATCAGTGTTAACCAACACTGGCTTTGCAGCTACTTTTGTAGGTTAAGGAGTTGTTACTTCTGTCATGGCCTTCTTCAAAATTCCAAGCTGCCCTGGAAGAGCCAAAGAGTCCCACATAAACATGGTGACATTCACCTTCTTCATGTTGTCTACAATATTAAAAGGTGTCATAGTGTGTACTCTTTGTTGTGCTTTCACTATGATGGGCTCCACCTCTTTAGAATGTTGGCCTTCTTTGTTTGTAATAGTAGGAACCTTCTTTGGTATGGTGGGAGTGGCCTACTATAGTGGCTCTGCAGATGTAGTGGCCTTGGCATTGGAATCTGCTCTTTCCATGTCTTGAGCTCTCCTTTTTGCTCTTGTATAGGCAACAAAAGCAACTTCATCATTGACTCCATTGAAGTCTAGTTGCTCCCAATTAAAGAGAGCAGTCTCTTTTTCTTGTGATTCTTGTTGGGGAGCTGATCCACTGGATGAAGCCTCTGATTGAGCTTGGGAGGCATTTTGAACCATTAGATCTTGGTTCATCCATCCATTTGAACATGTAGCCTGATTATGAGGTTGATTACAAGGAAAACACCATTCATCATCCATAGCCATATTATTTTGACTAGGAACCATATCCCTAACCAGATTTGTAAAATTTAGAGGTGCAGGGTTATATGGTTGGAATGGTCTTTGATTAAAACTTTGTCTTTGTCCTTGATACCCTCCTTGGTATGATGGCCTATTTTGTTGATAAGGCTGTCCTTGATTTTGATATTGCTGATTAGGACTGTGTCTGAAAGGGTGGTCTAATTCCTTGACCTTGTTTCTTTAGATTGGTGACCTCCTTAGTCAAGGTCTGCAACAAGTTTTTCATTTCTTGTTGACTGCTCTGTTGGCTATTCTTTATTTCTTGTAGCTCTTGAGAGAAACTAGCTATTAGCTCTTGACTGCTAGTACTAGCTTGGGATGCTAGTATGGCATGAATAGGGGTAAATGGGGGTACTTGGGTAGGTGCAACGGGTTGAAGGCTAGGAAAGATGGGCATTGGTGGCCTTCTAGCAATCATGCCTACTTGGATTAAACAATTTTCAGCCCTGACAGCTATGTCAAACGCTTGAGGTAAGGAAGTACCACCCATAGATTGGATCATGACAGAAATTTGACCATTCAAGCTTTGCAAATAATATAGGAAAGCATGGTCGGCTGATGGTCTTACTGATACTGGAATTCTATTCCATGTTTTGAGGAACCTACTATTGTAATCTGTCATTTTCTCTTGAGGGTCTCTTTTAATGGTTGTCAACTACTCTACCAGAGACAAGTTATCTGATTTATCCTCAAAATGCTTACTTAATGCATCCCCTAACTCATCCCATGAAGTAATGGAACCAACAGTTAAAGTTCTAAACCATTCAAGAGCCTTACCTTTTAGAGAGGCTGCTAATAATTTTGTGGCCACATCCTCTTGAGTAATATTGTGTATGCTGCAAATGGTGGTCACATCTCTTATGTGTTCAAAAGCAGTTGTCTGCCCTACACCAGTGAAATCAGGTATACTCTTTAGTGCCACCAAGGGCACATCATGATGTTGAGCAAAGGCTAATGGAATCCCTTGGTTGAAAGGTGCAAAGGCAAACTATCTAGCCATTGCAGGAGTTGGAATCTGAAGATTAACAACTATGTGAGCTGTATTTGTTGTTGGGTTTGAATCCTCCTATAGATCTCTGGTTAGAGACCTGCCCCTTCTTCTGGAATGAAAGGGAAAAGGTCTCCTTTCTAAGGTATTTGATGGTGTTGATTGAACTTTCCTTGCAGGGGATGTTCTTTGAGTTGACCTACCTTTATGACTTCTTTTTGAGGGCAACTCTGAAAATTCAGTAGGCTTTGAGCTCCTAGTCTCAATATTTCTCATAAACCTTAAACAAGGTTGGCCTCGATCTTTGAAATCAGTGGAGTCACCAGATATACTTGGTAGAACAACTTCTAAAAGCTTGTATTATGCAATCTGTATACCAAAGATGACATAACCTTCAAACAATAGTCTCTTCTTTTGTAGTCCCACCGGGCATGCCAGAATTGTTATACACTGGCGCCAAGGTGGGGTATCCTTGAGCTTGAGTCTATATTGATAGTCCCTGTGTATTGAACTTCTTTAATCCTTTTTCAGATGAACCAACAAGAGCACCTTTGGACTTGAATTTGATCTTTTGTCCCACCAGGCGTGCCAGAATTATTATACACTAAGTTTGCACCCTTGTTTCAAGCTCTCATAGTCTTGATAACCTAGTATAACATGGAAATCATCTCCAGGTGTGGGACCTATGCTAACTGAGATGAGACCTCTAGGTTCTAGGCTAGTTCCTCTTGGATAATCACCTTAATTTGCTTCTAGACATGAAAGTAAAATTTTTGAGGGAAAGGGATAGAAGGAGTGCTTGAAAGGGAAATGACTTGAAAGCAAACTACCTACTAGGTGATACACCAAAGTTAGGGTATGAATTGCAACATAGAGGGATAGAATCAATGAAAGGTTTAGGTCTAGTAGGTCACAACTTATTTAATAGGCTTGCATAAGTGTTTCATAGGAGGGCCTGAACATAAGACACAACTTATGACCTGCAAGCAGACATTCACTTCTACAACTCAGTGTAGGATTGAGACAAGACTGTTAGGGGGCTGAAGTATACCCACAAAAACATCTAAATCAGATCAAACACAATAACACACACAATTACAAAAAGTAAGAGGGATCAGAAACCCTAAGTTATCACTGAAAACAAGCATAGACTTCAATTCATTAAGAGATGATCCAAACAAGGAAGCATAGGGACATGAAGAATTGTCACAAAATACCTCTGCAATGTTTGAATAATCAATGGGAGATTACAAAGAGTAGAAGACCAGAGGGTAGAGAAGATACCACAAATAGCCTTCTAAGAAAGGATGACTTTCTTTCAAAAGTGGACTCTCTCTTTTACAAAATATGAACTCTCTAAGCACTAAGGCTCCAAAATTACAATATATACATCTCAATTGCACGTAGGCAGGAGTCAAAAAACCTAACCTAACTAGGGTTACAAGGATTTTACAAGAATAAAACCAACCCTAACTTTGTCAACTCCTATCATAAATACAACTTTGCAAAAACATAGCTAATCAGATATTTGTTTACGTGCCCATCCCTGTACTACAGCCATCTGCAGACAAGCAACCTGGATCTATCAACTTTTCTGCAACAGGCCCACCATGAATGCTAAAATGGTACCTCATAGGGACAAGAAATGACTCATGATGGCCACCCAGGCTTCCTCATCATCTTATTCAATTGCAAACATCCTGTAGACATAAATTTCCTAGCTACCTCACCGCTCGCAGCTTGTTTGAATCAATTGCTGGCAGAAAACCCTCTGCAGAGATATTTGAATTTGAATTATAATGGCTAGTCAGTCATTTTAAAACATGTCCATCGATATCTAATGTTTCTTGGTAGATGAACGACTCAGATCAACCTTGGAAAAGTTATAAAACCTTCTTGAAAAGTAAAAAAACACCTCAGCACACTACAACCAATCAAATGCAAGCACATCGACACACCTGTCATTTTGGTCCCACCTCGAGCTTTTCTTTCTTAAGTCATGAAGAATTCTTTAAACCCCAAGCCTAGACTTGCCATTTGTCAACCTTTTATTTGTCCCGACCACTTTGTAGGCATACACCTCGGTAGGCTCTGACAACGGACCCACTGAGAACTGGATTCTAATCCAACGGCGAGCGCATGATCTCATGGCCGCCAAATATTCCTTCAGATCATGTGCCAGCCGCTAATCCTTTTAGAAATGGGACCCCACGACACATTAGATTGACAGATGAGTCCCCATCATCATATAGTAGCCAATCATATGCGAGCACATCAGCACCAGGTAGCACATCGGACCCACGACCCAGAGATTCTCATCGGATGATTGTCGCATGATCTCATAGGGTTAGAAGATTCTATGAGATCATACGACCATCGTAGATCTTTGCCTTTGTGACACATCTACAAACCTTCTGACACGGTCCCACTAACACATCCTCACTGTCACCTGGGAGCCAATAGAGAACGAGCACGTCACCAGGTAAGGACCCACCTAACAGAGCCCGGAGATAAAGCAAGATCAACGACTGTCACATGATTACATGCTCTGACACAAACCCTTGTGAACATATGCCAGCCGTCGATCCTCTGCAGATGTCAGAGCCTCTAACTGCCAAAAGGGCCCGGTCCCACTGACAAGAGATGACTCATTAGCATGTGGACCAATCAGAATACACCACCTGCACACACCTGGCAGTGGACCCGCCTATTTGAAGAGTTACATCACAAAGGATAATCAATGGTCAGCACATAATCTCATGGCTTTGACAGAATGCATGAGATCATACACTAGCCGTTGGATCAAAAAGGTGTCAGAGGGCCAGGCCCAGGAGACATAAAGGCTGGAAACATTGGAAAAGATTAAGCGTTGGGACTTAGGAAAAAATAAGGTGCTAAGCGCTAGAGACATAGGGAATTATTAAAGCACATGGACCCTTTAAGACTTTAGTAGCCGAAAAGGTAATGAAAGAATATAACAGGCCAAAGAGATTTTTAGGGTTTTCTGCCTGCAACGACTAGTTTTATGAATTTTTTACTTGCAGACCAGAGAGTTAAAAGGATTGCAAAGGCCAGAGGGTTTGCAATGAAGCCATGAAATTTTTAGGGATGCTTGGCAGGGTCAAAATAGAAAACCTGGAATGGATTTTTAGCCAAATTTGTATAGAATAGGAAAATTATGGTAACAACTACAACCTCAATTTTTCCTTCCATTCCAACATCCCCTCTTAAATTAGGACTTCTAGTCCAAATTATAAGGCTTTTAGGTAGGAACAAGTCAGCTTGGCTAACCTACTCCTAGGAATAAGTTGGCTTGGTTGACTATGTCCTCGATGTTTGCCGCAAAATTTGAATTGGGGAGTGGTCTTAATAATTGAGTAGAAAAATCAAACTCTTGTTGGCTTCCTTTGATTTTTGAGCTTTGAAATGTTTGTGAGGGGTGTTGGCTCCCAAATCAACAAATTGGAAAGTTCTAAAAGGATGTCATAATTTGTCTTCAAAATCTCCAACTTATTTGGCCAACTGACAGGATCAATCGAAACTTATTGGAACCCCCTACACTTCAGGCTCTATAAGACCTAGATGGGTGGGCCTATTATTTAACTATATCTATGAGTTGAAGCTTTTTATAGAAGATTTTTTTGCAATCTGTCTTCTTAATCCTTACTTCTGAGCATCATATACTTGAAGTACAAAATTAATTTAAGATTACTAGGACCACTTCTTTTAAATATTCTCTTCTACAAATAAACTTACTTCTACACTTATTTTATTTCAACTTCATCTATACTTCTACTTTATGCTATTCCATACTTGCTTGAAAACAAAATTAAATTCATAATATTTAAAAGTTCTCCATTCTTTGAAGAAAACAAGACTAGTCCCTTATCCTAATTGGGCATAGAGTTACTTCTTATCAAACCCTCACATACAACTCTATGAGATAATATTTTATCCTCTAGAAAAACTATAAGCTACCCAATCCTATCAATGCAAAATGATTAAGTACACAACACATTAACCAGTCTAATTGATTTTAATTTTTCTTTCAGAAAGCCAATTAGACAAGAAACACAAGGAGAACAACTTCACAAATGCTTCTTTATAATTAGATTAATGTGAAGGACAAATAATCTCTCTACACAACTTTTAAACATGAAAATTAATTTTCAAAATCAATAATCACAAAGGACCAATTCAATAGGAAAGGAACTTCATACCACAATTTGAGACAAGAAAACAAGATATGTGTATTGCTTCAAAAAATAGAGTACATTGTATGAGTTCTTGTTCCTTTGTTATGCTATCCTATGATTCTATATCTCTCTCACTTATAATATGGTATTGGTTTACCCTTTATAGAAAATGAGGGGAAGCGAAAAGCTTCAAACCATTTACAATAGTGTCTTTTCATAACTAACAACCTAGACCTAACTAAAAAATTTAAAACTATTACATTAAAAGATAAATAAAAAGGCTTTTGAAAATATTTTGTTCAAATAAGAAACAAATTTTTCCCAAGTTTTGATGTAACCATTTGCCAATTTGTTCCTCTTCCTTAGCTTCAAGAAAGCATCTTGGTCAGCTTCAAATATTCCCGCACTCATTATTTTCATGAATAATATCCATATGCAAGAGATTATCACATTACAAGTTGTAATTAAAAATATTATATTGGGTTAACTTGAGTGCGAAATACTTCCTATCATATCCCATATCTCTACTTTTATCACTTTTATCCATAAATCTCTAGTAATTTTCTTGAAAATATATATTCTTGCCCATAACATTATGGCCTTAATGATATTTCTTTTAAAAAATATTCTTCCTTTCTTAAAATTATATTCTTCTCCAAACTACAACACAATGCCAATATTTTGGTAAGAAGAATTTATTTTTTCCAAGCATTATTTTGCCATCTTTTTACCCTTTTGTAAAATCACTTTGACCTCAAACTTGTAAATAATTTTAGGCTTCCATCAAATACCTAATTGAAGTGATAATCTGTTCAATCATTCTTCCTTCATTCTTTCATAAAAATATATTTACTCTCCAAGCCACACATATCCATTTTCTTGTGTAAAATAAATCATAATCTTATATCTCCACACAATGCTTTTATTTGACGACAAAAACAAAATTCACATCTTCTCGGTTAGAATATTTCACCAAGCCAAAATGATCTTTCTATGAGCATGCTTCTATTTTCACTATGATCATTTTCACCTCCCATGAATATGTCTTAACTCCAAAACAATCTCCCCTCAATCTTGAATATTTTTATCTTTTAAAGATGATGTGTAATTTTGGCGTATAGAGGTAATGAACTGGTTTTTTAATGTTACTTCTGATATTTGTACTTGTTAGAATGTTTTCTTTCTCTTACGACTGCCTCAAACTATAAAGTGCTAATAAATTTTAATTTATTTTATAGCCATTGTAAACAAACCGGGCATCTTGGAGCTATGAAATCTGGTGAAAGTTTATGATAATTTAAATAAAACATGGGTTTTGCATCAAATCATGAACATCTTGCCAAATTGGAGTATTTCCTTTGTAAACTGACCAACCTGAGCCATCTACAAGAAAATGTCAACTTTAAAATAACATACCAAATGGGCTCTAGAGTTGATGAGATCAGAATTGGAGACTCCTAAGACCATCCCAAGACTCATGAGATTCTCTGATTTAAAAATTTTGTATATTTTTTAGATGCCAAATTTGGCTCGGGAGCATTCAAGAAGTAATTAAAAACCTTGTCAAAACTCCTCCAATCTTCATGAAATTGCATAGGAACATAGTCACACACACCAAGAAACTACTCACCAAATGGTTTTGCAAGATCATTCATGAGTGCCAAAATTTTAATCGTTAAAGTTGACACATTTCATTTCTGAAAATTTCACTGATAAAACATGAAAAATTGCTTATGTTTTCCCTTTCAAAATCATGTCAAGTGAACTAATGAATGTCTACAATCTGGAATATAAGTTCATTTCCATACAAATAATTACAATAATAAATTCATCTGATGAGATATATGTTCATCCAAAAGATATTAAATTTCAAAAAGGGCTCATGACTGATGTTGTTACCCTACACATGACAAATCTGCATAAACTCTATTCAGTTTTAGCCAATGAAAAATATCAAATGAACTTCTGGGACCTTGGAATTGTACATAGTACCACATTATAACATGGAAAATTGTAGGGAATCATCAAATTGGAAAGGACGAGTAGAAGCACTAAGATATTCAGTCTCCAAAATAACTACTTGCAAGGAACTGTAATACGTAAATTGTAAAACTTGTGAACACCTTAGAAATTCGTTATTTGACATAAGTAAGAAATGAGGCTCTGAGAGTCTGAAAATGGATGAGCATGTTTATTTATAGGCAACAAACATGATTTCAAGGAGAATTCATATGTTGAGCATGAAATTTAGGAGGTGAATTTTAGGGTTTTTACCATTTATGGAACTCTAAATTTCACATACATTTAGAGCTCCAACAAGGGGTATATAAGAAACCTACCTCTCCTCATTTGGATACCAATAAAGTATTAAATCCTAACCTCAAGTGCAATTTATCCATTATAGGAAGCTTCTCTCCCTTATTAAAGGCCAAGTAGAGGAGACCATAATCAAGGAAGAAGATCATAGCACAACCATCCATTCAAAATCATTCAAGTCATTTTCATTCTCCATAACACACATTGTGGAAAACTACAACAATAATTTTGTAAGGCATGTCTTTCATGATTTTCTTTTAGGCTTTTTGTGTGAATTCAAGCAATTGTATCAACACTTGTGATCACATTTAAAGAAGCATTGCACCATCAAGGTATTAGACACTTTATATTTCAGATCTAGCCTCTTCTTTGTACCAACACACTTTATTTTGAAGTATTTTTCATTTTAATTTCAAGGTTGACTCCAAATTAGGGTTTAATTGAGGAAAAATCCTCTCTACACAATAATTTCTCTCTTTTGTGTACAGGAATATGTGGCACTAGTTTTGGGACCCCATTTGGAAAGTGCAAGATCTTGGCTACAATCTACAACTAAAAAATGCTCAAAAGTGTCGGGAACAAGTCGACCCATCCAACTTAGTCTCAGGAACAAGTTTTCCTAGCCAACTATTTCCTACAATTCAAATCCAAATTGAATCTTCAGGTTAGCTTCTATCTCAAAGTGTTGTTTCTGGTATCAGAATTAGTCTAATAGGTTCTTGTTAGTCTACGCATATAGAAAGTTAATCTTTTCCCTTATTTTTCCCAAAACTTGGATCTCCCCATCACTTAGTCCATTTCTATTTTATGTTAAGTGAATGATCATTGTACCCTCTATGTTCTTGGGCCTTATTAAGCCTAGTGGACCATCTTCCTTTCGAATGTGGTAGAAGAAATAGGATCATAGTACCCCTCTCTCTATATCCCTATTTCTTATGTTACATTTTGGTGAGCTTGACTCATAACATTTCCATTCTAATTTAGGTGTCTAGATCCAATTTGTATACATTGCATAAGTTAATATTTACATAATATCTTTTGTATATTTCATGCATTTAGCCAACTAGTTCAATATTGCATTGCATATGTCAAAACAATAAAAAGTACAAAAATATTTGATTTTATGCATCATTTGATTTCCATGAATGTAGTTGTTATATTCATTTGCTGGTTCAATTTTATTTTTTCTTCAAGAGTTTTCAAAGGTTCCCTTTCATGCATATGATGATAATTTAGTTCTTCCCATAGGTGAAGCATCGATGAATGATATTTGTACTTCTCTTAGGGTATCTTTTATTAATGAGAACAATGTACATATTCCTATTAATGATATCCCCAATAAATATGCAACATTCAAGACTTGTACTAAACCCTTTCCTTCCAAACTTGGTGCAAGAGACTAAGTATGTTACCCCTCTAGATCCTCCTTCCTCCCCTACATCTTATCATAACTATCAATCTCTTTGGAGACAAGATTATGTTATGCATTTTATTCATGATCTATCTCCTAACATACCATGCATTTACGATAAAGAAATGAATGAGAACACTTCTAATAAACCTAATAAAGTGGATACAAATAATGTTGATAGGATTGAGAATCTCCTATAGATATTAATCCTCCTACTATACATTCCTACACAACACCTTTTTGTAAACCTCATGATGAGAGTCTTCCACATTCCAAATCAAAGATATCTTATGAGATAGGCTATGACATGATTTATACACATGCATATGTTGGAAAAGATCTTGGAGATGTGACATAATTCCTTATAGATCCTCCTCCTTCATAAGGCACTAGATTTACGACTCAATAAAATATTGTTCACAACCCTTTTAAAAACTTGATCACTCATTTCTTACCCAAGAAAAATACACAAACTTCTTTCCCTTCCTCGTATCATAATGTTACCATACAAATCCAATATCTTATAGATAGTGGTACTATCCACAAAGAACCTTAGAATTTCCTTCACCTATTTTGTTTCTCTACACCATGTGATCTTAGTAGCTTACGTCATTAGGGGCTTTTTTTTAGCATGGTGCCTTGTTTTAATTTCCAATCTTTCATTGTTAGAATTAGAATAGGTCCCTTTCCTTGTCTTTCCACTTGGGGGGAAAGGTTTTCCCTTTTCAATTCATTCTCATTCCAAATGATCCATTTTCTCTTTGTTGTCTTTTATCTTTTATAATTGGATAACCTTTCTTGCATGAAATTCTTTGTTTTGCACAAGGATTTTCATTCTTGTTTACAATTTTTTTCATTTTTGAAAGCACATATTTACTATAAATGGTCTTTCACTTGGAGGGAATAATGTGTTTTCCTTATCTTAGTATTTTGTATCTTTCTAAAAGATTTGTTATCTCCATGTTGTTTGTATCAATTATGACATGATCTCCTTCATGCAAGGAACTTGTTTTATTTTTTACAAGGATTTTCATTCTTGATTACAATCTCTTCCTTTCCTCAGAGTGTATGTCTATTACAATTGATTATTAACTCAAGTGTGTACAAAATGTGTTATCTTTTCCCTGTCCTTTACGATTGGGTGAAAGACATTTTCTTCAAATATCTCTCTCTAAGGATACATTTTCCTTGGTGGAGTGGTGTTTGTTTATCATGTGACATCCTTTTCTTATACATAATTGCTTGAATTTATTTTTTATTCTCTCTTACACAAGATGTGTGTCCTTGATCACAACCTCTTCCTTGTTTGCAAAATAATGTCCATTATAAATATACTCCCTTACTTAGAGGCTTAAATGTGTCAACTTTTGTCAATAATCCCTTTTTCATCTACTGATAGGGGGCTAAAATGGTGAATTTTCACTCTTCTCCCTCTCTCTTTATCTTGAAGATGTTATTTTTTTAAGAACTCCTTTTTGAGGTTGATGTCTTGTAACAAAGATCTCTTCCTCCTAAAGACACCTTTACACAATATTTAAGATATTATTTTACACAACTATCTTTCCTTAGCTCTAGAAAGACGTATGCCTCTTTCACCAGGATTATCATACATCGTATATTCCTTTTGCACCCCTATAGTGTTCCTTTTGTGCCCCTGCATGTTCATTTTTCACTTATGCATTCATTTTATCCCCCTATGCATTATTTTATTTTGTGCCCTTGAGCAATATTTAGAAACTTTCCTTGCAGAAAATGTTTTCATTGGTAATCCATTTGCACTATTTTGTAGATTTCCTTGAAAATGATGTTTCCTTGGTTATCTTTTTGCACCATTATTTATTTTTCACTGAGCACCAATTTGCGAATGTCCTTACATCCTTGGTGGTTGCTTGAACTAGCACAACACATTTTAAGTGCTATACTATGTGACCTATTATGTTGCGCTAATACATTTTTAAGGTGGGGTTAAAAAAACATAGAAAAATTTGCTAGACTATTTGTAGGATTTGAGCAATACAAATCCACAAAACCCGAAGATCACCTGCATACAAAAACCTGTTACAAGAAAGTAGAGACAAGAAGAGGGCAAGGGTTTGACTCAGAATATGAAGAAGAAAATATCCTCAAAATAATTAATAAAAATAATGTACAATGGATCATCCTTATAAAGGAGATCGAAAGCCTTGAAAGGCAAAGTCTAGTGCATGTAATAATCAATTTAACTATTACATGACTAATGCATGAGTTTAGAACAACTAGTGCATGTGATTTTAATTAAAGAAAAAGGAAGTTGACATCTTAAGAAGGGAGTAAAGATTAATTAACATAATTAATACTTTACTCTAACACCCCCCCTTAAGATGAGCAACGATGCATCTACAAACAATGCAAGAAGAAAGCAAATGGGTCCTAGAAACAAAGGCCTGATCAGGTACCCAAGTACAAAAGAGAGTCTTTGAAAAGCGGAGAAATAGAGAAAACCACATGGGAAAACTCTACTCCAGAAAGAGACAAAGACTAGTCTAAAGGACTAAAGAAGCCTCCAAAATGAGGAATGTTCTAGAAAATAGGAACAAAGATGAACATGTACAACATCACTGAAGCAGGAAACTGCAAATTTTGTCAAGAAGAAACTGAAGATCCTCCACACAAATATGACCAGGTAGAGAAGACTGTAATCTGTATGAGTGCCCTCAAATAACACTACTCAAATCAGGAGGCAAACAAAGGCAAAACACCTGAACTCGAAGATACAGATGGCATAAACACCAAAAGCCTGAAGAGCTGATCAATCAAAGCTAGAAGAGTGCATCCAAAATAGGAAAGAAAAGAGTGTCTATATGGTAAATGATCCATCTCACCAGAATGCATAGGTACCCAGTCACTGCAACTGCTTAGTACATAGGATCAAATACTGAATACATAGCTCACACAATTGAACCAATGAGGTAGTAGAACCAACAGTAGAACCCCCCCATACTGTTGACAAGGGAGTAATGACATGAACACTGAAAATAATGTCCAATATGAACTGCATGATGAAGATGAATCTGGAACATCGAATGTGCAGAGAGAGTACAAACACATATAGAGATACCTGAGGCTAATTTCATGGAAGGAACACTCACTTGAAAAAGGTATATGGCAAACAAAGGCAAACATCAAAACCCCCCTGACACTTTATAATGGAGTGTGAGTACAAAGAGCACGAACATGTGCAAGATCCCATACATGCAATAGAATGACACTTTATCTCAATGCCTGTGCATAAAATAATGCTACAATAGTGAAGTATACACTGCTCAAAGAAGATCAAAGGCTGCTGAAACAAAAGAACAACCTAAGACGAGCCATCCCTTAAAGGGAAGAGATCCCAAGACCTGAAACAACCAAGATATCCACCAAACTGCAAAAAAGCAAGAATCTAAATAAAATGAACCTGGAGCAGAATTTGGAAAAATAACTCATAGCACTGAAAATATCTCTGAACAAGCTTTCCAATGATATATCATTTTCCAAAAATGGAGTCCGGATGTGCAAGATAGAGCTCCTGGAATGCAGAACTAAAGATCTGGCTTTGACAGAGAAAAACACCATCAGAAAAATAAAACCAAAAAATATAACCTCTAGATTCGAAAAGAGCTCAGAATCATCTTTTCGACGATATCTCATTTGCCAAATTTTGACACCGTATGCTCAAGATATGAGCAAAAAACCAACAGCTGCATTGGAGGGCCCAAAGAAGGTGTCTGCAAGGATCAACAAATTTGGATCGGGCTTGGAACCAGCTTTTCGATGATATATCACACGCCCAATTACAATCCTAGATGCTCGAGATATTCGCAAAAACACCCAGGTACCTCCAAAAAGCTCAAAAAGGGCAAAAACTGCTGACATCAGCAAAACGCGCGTTTAAAAATGATGGCCATATGGTCGTTGCAACTCTTAAACCTCTAGGGCTTAAAGAGTTTGGCCCTGGTCACCTAGGTGACCAGGGGCTTAGAGCCTAGTGCTGGGGGCCTGGGATCAGTCACCCATGTGACCGTGGGCTGGTGGAGCTAGGCAGACCGGGTGGCGGGTGGCGGACTGGGTGGTGGACTAGGCGGCGGGTAGCGTGCGGCGGACTGGGCGCTCCATTTGGCAGCGGTGGCGTGGTTTCCGGCAATGGCAAGGGAGTTGACTGCGGTGGCGGTGCGCCAGTGGTTGTCTCTTAGTGGGTGGCTGCTGGGCGGTGCACCCAAATTTTTTTATTTTAAAAAATTCATCGTACTTCTCTGCCTTGTACTGCGTGCTAGGGCCGTATGACCTGGTACGTAAAATTTTTTTGCATTAGAGGCCAACTTGTCGTAAATGGACAAGTTTTATATAGATTTTGACTATCTTAGGCCTTCTGGATGCAACCACGAGGTCTGTTTGAGCCAAAAGTGCTCCAACAATACTGATCACCTTAGGATCCGTGCCGGGGCCGATTACAAAAAAAATTTCTGACAAATTCCAACTGTGTCCAAAATGGACAAATTTTATATGGATCTTGGATGCTCTGAACACAACTGTGAGGTCCGTTTGAGGCCAAGATGACCAAAAAAATAGGTCCCCCCCAGATCTGACAGGAAACCCTCTTTGTAAAAAGTGCTAAAATAACATCCTACAGAGAATACCAAAACCTGTCAAATCAGAAAAAAAAAATCCCTAATTTGAATCCTTCAAATGTGAACAAGCTATAGCAGATTAGGATCTGATACCATGTAGGATTTGAGCAATACAAATCCACAAAACCCGAAGATCACCTGCATACAAAAACCTGTTACAAGGAAGTAGAGACAAGAAGAGGGCAAGGGTTTGACTCAGAATATGAAGAAGAAAATATCCTCAAAATAATGAATAAAAATAATGTACAATGGATCATCCTTATAAAGGAGATTGAAAGCCTTGAAAGGCAAAGTCTAGTGCATGTAATAATCAGTTTAACTATTACATGACTAATGCATGAGTTTAGAACAACTAGTGCATGTGCTTTTAATTAAAGCAAAAGGAAGTTGACATCTTAAGAAGGGAGTAAAGATTAATTAACATAATTAATACTTTACTCTAACACTATTGATTCCATATTTACACTGAGTTCTTTTCTGTGATGATTGGAACTAGCATAACACAACTTGCTAGCCTTTCTACTCCTTCCTCCTCTTCTTATGTGGACCATCTAGCATAACACAACTTGCTTTCCCATTAAATTCACGGTCTCTCTCTTTTCCATGATCTCATAGCTTTTCTAGTACGTTAGACAAAGGAGTCTTGTCTTATCTTTGGCGTGTTCTCTTTCCCTTTCCATGTGAAAGCTTGTGCTTTCTCAATAGCTTTCCAAACATGATACTAGCAGTTGAGGCATTTTCTCTATCTCGAGGTATCTTCAACTAGTTTATTTGGAGTCTTGTTTTCAATGCTAACCTTTTTTTTGGTTTCTTTTCTCCTTTTGTTTTTGTTTTTAGTTTCCCTTTTTTGGTTTATTTTTGTGTTCTCTTGCATGTGATTGTATGAGTTGATATCTTTCATTTAGGGATTTGTCTCCTTAGACTTAGTGATGTCTTGTCTATTTTTAGTTTTACCCATTATCATATATCAATCTCTCTCTTTCTTCTATTTTAACGTGAGCATGAGGTGGACTCATACTCCCGCTAAAGTGGGGACTGTGTACCACCCTATAATTTTATCATTGTATACTTTCTCATTTAGTTTGGCTCTATTTTAGCATGTATGGTCTCTAACATTAATTTTTGGTACTTTGATCCTGATTCTTCCTTTCATTCCAGTATCTCCTATTTAATTAGAACATCTTGTCCAAATTCTGAGGTTTTTAGGTGGGAACAAGTTGTCCTAGCCGACCTATTATCAGGATTAAGTCGACCTGACCAACTATGTCCCTAATGTTTGCCTCGATTTCTGAACTGAGAGGTGGCCATAATGGTTGAGAGGTAAATTCAAACTCTCATATCAAAATTAGTCTATCACATTCATGTTAGTCTTCCCATACAAAAAGCCAATATTTTCCCCTATTTTCCTAAAACTTGCATCTCCCCATCAATTATTTCATTTCCATTTTCCATTAAGTGAAGGATCATTGTACCTTCTCAATTCTTGGGTCTTCTTAAGCCTAGTGTGTCATCTTCCTTCTAGATGCGGTAGAAGAAATAGGATCATCACAGTCCAACTTCTCTATATCCCTATTTCTTATGTCACATATATTAAGAGAAGAAATATGGTACTTACCTCAATAAAGAAGGTAACTACATTAGAATAGCCTCATAAGAAAATAAATATTTTATTTTAATGTTTTTTAAATCAAGATCTTCTAAATCATCTTTATTTGTCTCTATTTTAGTTTTAATGTGTTGTTATCCCATAATTTACATGAATAAAGCACCATCAATGTCACTTGTAGCCTAAATAAAACCCTAATAGCTTTATAATACCTAGTTTAGCTTCTCCTCTTCTATTTCATAATGAAAAAACAATTCTCCACCCTTTAGAAATTGTCTTATATTGCATGCATCCCAACTAAGATTAATATTGAAGCCTATTCTAAGATATTTGTGTTATGTTGCTTCTTTTAGGGGAACTCCTTCAAAAAATAATTAATAATTTTCTTTTTGGTTGGAGAAGATCAAGATCTTGGTCTTGTTGGTGTATGTTTGCATGCTTACCTCCTTGAAAATGTTGTCTAGGGATATTAAGTACTCTTTAGTCCTTTAATTATATATTGAAAGAAAACATTAAGGGACCGAGTGTCATCTCTACAATAAGGGAAGAGGTAATTTGTTGTCCATGTGTCAACTATCTTTTATTGATTTTTTTAATTAAAATCTTCTAAAAATACATCCAATAAATCAATAATCATCTATTGGTATATCTAGTAGTTGGGAAAAGTTAGTAACTCAATAGTACATGATTATTGAAACATGTGTACATAAGTATTGCATAATATTGTGATAGAGACAACAACAAAAAAAATGTGGTGTACCTTTTCCGTAATCAATCAAAAGTTATATTTGACTTTTTTAAAATTAGGGACTAAATTTGGAGGTGTAAAATTGATCTTGCATTTGTAGAAACAATTTTAAAACATGAGATTGGTAAAACATGATGAATGATGCATATACATGGAGGGGTGTATGGATAGGATAGATTAATATATAATTTGAGTGAATATATCATAATGCATGTGTATCTAAATGTATCATCCTAAAAATTTAGCACCCATAATTGGAGGCTCTAGGATATATTAAGCTCCATTTTGGTGATTTTGAGGTCTGGATGTCCATTATGCTTGATCCCAACAACTTGCATTTTCTCCTCCCTCATCTTATCACAATCCTCGACATCTCAAAAAAATCTAGGCCTATTCTACCTAGGACAAGTTGATCTCTCAACTTGTCCCAGGGGTACAAGTTGGTTCTTAACTTGTCCCTGGGTTTTTGAGCCCAGATTTGGCCCATGGCCCGATGTCAGGGTTTTCCTCCGAGGTCCAAATCTGTGGTCCACATTGATCAAATTTGAATCCTAAAATTAGTATAAAAGGACATCCTATCCCCTCATTTTAGCATCCATTATTTCTATCCACCAATCATATGCAAACAATATCATATTCAAGTGCAAGCATTCAAGTATTCAAGTTGTGCATTCAAGGATTTGGATTCAAGATTTGAAGGCAAACTACCAAGTCAAGATCTCTAAGTCTCCATTCCTCTAAGATACATTCAAGAAAAGGAAATCTTCTCTATTTGATGCAAGTTTCTCTCCCATGTTGGCCAAGTAGAGAAGTTCACAATCGAGAAAGAAGATCCATCCTTCCTTCTTTCTTTCTCTTTCCTTCTCCAAGTGGTTGTCAAGCATACATACATTCAAGATCTAGGAGTGACAATCATAGATCCATGAATTTGTGAAGATTTCCTTGATTTTATGACTCATTCCAAGAATATTTCAAGGAATCTTCATAGATTTGAGCAATTACTACATCCTTTCATGAGGGTTTCATACAAGGTGAATCAACCATTTACCTTTTTACTTTATATGGTGTTTTACTTTATGTAATTTCAATGTTAATTTATAAAAATGGGTTTGACCAAGTCAAACCACTTTCCACAACTTTTTCCCCCCATTTTTCTATGTGCAAGAAGAGGTTACATAATCGCAATCTTGAATCTGAGAAGTACAGATGCAGACACAAGATCAAGAAAGTTTCATCAAATTTGGCATTATAGGGAACAAGTCAACTTCTTGAATTGTCCCTACAATTTTTGGATGAAATTTTACAGAGTAGACAGTTACAGGTCTTAGTTTCCCAAATCTAAAGTTACAGTTGATTCTGATATTCTGACGATAGTCAAATTCATATTCAAAGTGCAAATCTCCTCTTCTTTTCTCAAGGTACATTCATTCTTCATTTTTTCTAGCATATATCAGATTTACTATCATTTACTTTATCATATCACATATCATCTATCCCCTTTAAAGGAATATTGAATCCCCCTTTGGTCTATATAGATTGTATTAGCACCCAGGTTCTTCCTTTGGTTGTGCTAATTAGGTTGGCTTAAGGGTGGGTTTGTATTCCTAATGCATAGTAGGAAAACCTTGGTGAGCGATCTACATCCTAGCATTTCTCACAATTTTCCACTATATAGTAAATAATGGATATAAATGTGTAGGTGTAATTGGACAAACAACATTAAAAGATAAGGACCTCAACTTTAAACAAGATTGAATCATTTATTAATATGTAAATGTATTAAACTATTTTCTCAAAATAAACACAAAACTAAATAAAAATAGAATGAATATTCAGATTTAACCATTAAAATAATATTTACTATATAAAAAGGGTCTACTTATTCTTAATACTCATCCATATTTACAACCTCCACACATCCTAGACATGATTTATTAAGGGAAGGTATATTTTGGAGAATCTCATCACTAGGTGGGAGGCCAAGAAAGACAATCAAGATGTGGGAATGTTATTGTTGGACTTTGAAAAAACATACAATAGAATTGAGTGGTCCTTTTTTCACCATATTGTTAAGAGCCTTTGGATTCCCACCCAAATCATGTAAATGCTTGGAAATGTTATTGGCTGATTTTGTAGCGCAAGTGGAAATTAATAGAAAGACAAGGTTTCCCACTAACACCCTCCTTTGTTTTTATTACATTTGATGCTTTGCATTACTTTCTTAGGGATGAGACACTCCTCCCATAATAAAAGGTATCACCTTGCCTAATAATGATGAACTCATTAATGTACAATTCACATATGACACTACATTATTTTTAAGATGGAGGAAGGTAACATGGAATCCTTAGTATGAAAACTACGAGCATTTTTTCTTGTTGTTGGGGCTAAACTATCTTGTGCCAACTCTATAATGTTAAGCTAGTAATTTGCACCTCCATCTTGGTTCTCGAAGCATGATTTTGAATGGGGTAGATCCTCTAAGGTGATTAGATACCTAGGCATATTGTTCGTTGTTAATCATTTCCTAAAATACACGTGAGACTGGGTTAATAATAAAATCATGAGAAAATTTGGGAAATGGAATAGGAAACAACTATCCCTAGTAGGTAGAATTCAAGTTTATCAAAAGATTCTCTTAGCATACAATATTTATTATTCATTGTATGAATCTTCAATAGATATTAGATGAACGACATACAAAAGTTAATGAGGAACTACATATGGTTAGATGGTGAAGGGAATAGGAAGCAACACTTAGTCAATTGGAAATGGTTCTTTATTAAGAAAATATGGGGTGGCCTTTGGCTCAAGGACCTTAAGATTCAAGGTATAACTTTGGTTGTTAAATAGATTATCAAAGTACCAGAAGGCAATAAACCATGGAAAATACTAGTTAGACATAATATCAACAAAGTTGTTCCAAAGAAAGCTAAATTTTGTAAGGATCTCCCCTTGAGAGTGTAAGACTAGAAAAAGGTATAGAAAGCATAAATGAGAGAACCACAAATCTCATACCATATATATATATATATATATATATATATATATATATATATATATATATATATATATATATATATATATATATATATATATATATATATATATATATATATATATATATATATATATATATATATATATATATATATATATATATATGCAAACCAATCTAATCTACCATAAAAGCCACTTGAAAATAAAAGAATTTAAACAACCAAACTCCCTTTTCAAGTTTATCTCCTATGTTCTCCTTTCTTCTCCATAAAAATGATGTGATGTTGCTCTTGATCTTGACCAAAAATCTGCACAAAATGATTGATGATGGAGAGAGAATACTAGGAGTGTGGTTAAACAAAAATTAGAGAAATGATCTCAATTTATAAAATTTTAAGACCAAATCTCAAAATTAGCAAAACGGTGTGCAAAAGGGCAATTGTTATAGATTATGGAAATTGATAAATTTGAAAGAGGAAAATTGTCATTTTAATGACAACTTATGACAAATTAAATGCGCAATTAGAAATTAGAGAGTTAGAAATTATAAATTAGAGAGTTAGAAAAAGGAAATTTGTCATAAACTATGACAAATATGACAAAAGGAAAAAAGGGAAAATTGTCATGAATTATGACAATTATGACAAAAGGGAAAAAGGAAACTGTCATAAACTATGACAATTTATGACAAAAAAAGAAAAGGGAAGGTGGAGGCTAAAAAAGAGGAAGTGGTGGCTAGAAAAGTCGGTGAAGCACAAATTAATGGATAAAATCCCATTTGGCAAAAAAGGAGGGAATTATTAAATTTTAAAATTTATTTATTCCCACAAAATGGAAAATTAGGATTTAGGAATTTTCTAATTCCACAAATCATTAATTAGCCAATTAAGTAATGTCAAATTAATTAATTATAAAACTATGGGAAAAGGGAATAAATAAATGTAATTTATTTATCAAGGCTAAGACTTAGGAATAAATTATGGGTTATTTACCCCTAAAGAAGATAAATTAAATGATTTAACCAAATTAATAATTTTGATGAGACAAATGATCGATTTTGATGGTTTTGATAACTGTGATAATGGATTGAATTGATTTCAAAAGAGATTGAATAGGTCAAAAATGAGGAAAAATCGAGGAGAAATATTAGTAAATTAGAGATGAAAATTAGACAATGAAGACATGTTAGAAAAAAGGGGACACATAGGTATGAACCATTTTTTAGTGTCTACATTTTGCCCCTCTTTGAGACAATGCGATTATGAGCGTTGGTTCAAAGAAAAATTAAGAATCATGCCCCAATGGATCGAGAGAAGGGAGGTAGGATGCCCCCTCGAAAAATTGGGTGGAAATTGATTCGAGGATAATTTTTCGAAAAGAGAATAATTAGAAAAGATTGATGGAAGGAATATTAGTAGAATGCTAAAATTAGACGGATAAAAACTAGGAATGATGAAACTTGCTTTCATAAGTGCATTTATGTCATGAGAGCTTTATTTAATATGGCAAAAGTGGATGTGTCGCACCATGGCACAGAAAGCTAGGATGATAATGCGATCCATTTGCGTAAAAACAAACACATAACAAACAAAGAATGTTTTCAATCATCCTGAAGCATATGACATAGATGCTCTAGAAATTTATGAAAAACACCCCACAAGCAGAAGACAAAACAAAAAAATAAAGGACCATGAACCATCCCGACCACTCTCATCACTCAATGATATCCTAGAGTAGCATAGGAACATGAGAAAATGATAAATCAATAAAAGATAAGACTCACTAAACCAAGCAAGCCAACAACCATTCTGATCTAGTTGTCAAAATTGATAGTTTTTATGTTTAGATAATGATAGTGTTTGGTTTCAGGAATGAAGCACCCTATCTAAGACAGATACCGTCTGGTTTCGAGTATACCACATCCTATATAAGACAAATGATAGGTTTGATAAAGGAAAAATTGTTGATTGATTGATAGGACAAGTTTGATCTGATTGATTGCTGGCATGATTGGATAGTTTATCTGTTGATGCATGATTTTGTTAAGTGCAATGTTTTGAAAGTCTTCAGATTGTGTCTACTAAAATGTTTGTTTTGCCACAAAGGACAATTTATTGAAAGCATAACAATAGTTATGTACAAGTTTATTTCAGATTTTTGAAGGATTTGATTTTTAGGATTTTGAAAAATATTTAGTTTTTTGTGCTTTTTTCAAGACATTTTGCAATTTTTAGAATTTTTTTAGGTTATTTGATGTTTTTTACCGATTTTTTTTGGACATTTATGTGATTTTTAGTGATTTTTTTAAGGACATTATGCAAATTTTAAATTTTTTTTATGACATTTTATAGTTTTTAGGATTTTTTTCAGCTTCATATTTGAAAATTTTGAATTTTTTTAGGATCATGAAGGATATTTATAGGCAAGAATTGCCCCAAGTGTCTATCATGGCATAGACATTATGGAGTGATGGATAGGTTGGTAGATGGATGAAGGCCAAAATAATTGCTGAGTATATCATTGAAGATTTGTTTGGATTGCCAAGGACTATCCATAGAATGGAAGGACATGTTTCTACCTAGCAGAGGAATTGGACATGACAATGATAGGATATTGGGACTATTGGCATTGGATGGCTTGCGATGCATAGGACTAAACATGTTAAGAGGTTTTTGAAATATGTTTTATATTTTTATGTCCTTATTTTAATCAAGACCAAGATAGGAATTGGGATAGGAAAAATATAGGATATGGATAGGAGAAGCAAGATCAGTAGTGGACAAGGGTAGGGATATGGATAGGAGGTTGCAATAGGATAGGATAGGTATTATGGACGCAAGGGATGTGATAGGATAGGTAGTATGGACTAAAGGGATGTGATAGGATAGGCAATATGACATGTAATGCTTTTGGAGGATCTGTAACCTTGTCAAGATCAAAGTTGGGAAAAAGGAAATATGGAAGCTGATAGGATAATGGAGGACATGATAGGGATAATGAAGGAAATGATAGGGGTATAGCAGGCTATGGAAATATTGACAAAATTTTCCCCCAAGTATGGAATGCAAGAAGTTCAAAAACTATGCATGACGCCTGTTTGCCAGGTTTTCATCATGGTACTTGCCCAAAGTGCCCGTTTGCCAGGTTTTCACTTTTGGACAAAATAATTTCTCTTTTTTTTTTTTGTGTGTTACCAAGATGCCTGTTTGCCAGGTTTTCATCAAGGCAATTTTTTTTCTTTTCTCCTTTTTTCCTTTTTTGACTTTGTTTTTCACTTTTTTTTGTATTTTTGAAATTTTTGGAAGAAGGACACATGACATGACATGGAAGGACGCAAGTGCCTTGTTCTTTGGATAATTATCTTGAAAGGTATGCAATAATGGACCATGAATTCAATAGTGTGCTCAAAGATGTTGGTAGGGTAGTGATAAGGATTAGGTAAATGATTGGATAGGCTGGATGAAAGGATGGAAAAGAGGTGTTGGATAATGAAGGGAGTGGAAGAAGGCTTGATTTTGAGTGGATGGAAATTGATGCAAGAACAACATCGACACACACCTTGAGGGGTGATGGGGTGATGTAGGAAAATGATATTTTGGATTTGATGGAGGAATGGATATGGATTTTGGGATAAAAGGAACCAAAATGGATTTGGAAGATGGAAGGCTTTTTTAGATGGAGGGATAGCAACTTTGGATGCCAACTTGAATTTTTCTTTAGGATGTTTTGCTTCAATAATCTTCTTGGGAATCCACATGCATCTTGATTTTTCATTCTTTTGTGGTTCCTTTGATTACATTGCTTGTACAAGAGATTTAGGAACCCATATTGCTTTTGACTTTTCTTTTTCTTTAATGGGCCTTTGTGGCATTTTGGATACTACTTTTTATTTTTCTTTTTGGATCATATTTTTCTTTGATTTCACATGTCGATTAGACTAGACATGTTGATCCTTGAATGCACGTGGATTGATTGAATTATGGACTTTATACTTGGCATCCAAATTGATTGGAAAATGAAGGGGATTCATGGATGGATAAGAATGATATGAAGGATTATTTTTGGATGGATGGAAGGTTCTCAAAGATGTGTGCCTTTTCTGAATTGCATATGGGAAAGGGTAAGTGAATTGTGAACTAGTGGATGGAGGAATATATGGACCTAAAATGGAGGGAAGGGGTGAACGAGGAGGTATACGCTTGAACTTTGATGTGGAAGGGATAGCAATGAAATGATATAGATTTAGGACTAAGGTCATGACCTTTAGACTTTTCTTTGACATGTAAGGGTTTTGATATACTTGGTTCTTGAACTCTTACCCATTTATCTTGACATTTCTTTTGAAAAATAGGATACTTGCTACAAGATGCGATTTTATTTTGAGATATGCATGGTATGGAAGGACTGATTTGATCATGAAGTGGACTAGACTTGACGGAATTAGAGGAGCCCATTTGAAGTGTAAGGGGTTCATGAACATCTTGCATAAATGTATTTTCATCATGAGGGAGATCAGGAGGAATATGGAGATCCTTCAATGAAATGGGGATAGTGATAGAATCATCTAGTAGGATAGGGTCTTGCAAAGGATATGGAAGATAAGGGAAAGGACATGAAGGAATGGATGGATCTTGTGGAGGATCCAAAGGGATGATGGGATCTTGTGGAGGATCCAAAGGGATGATGGGCTCTTGTGGGGGATCCAAAAGGATGATGGGATATTGTGAAGGATCCAAAGGGATGATGGGATATTGTGAAGGATCCAAATGGATTATGGGATCCTTTGGGGGATCCAAAGGGATGATGTGATCTTGTGGAGGATCCAAAGGGGTGATGGGTTCTTTTGGAGGACATGAAGGTAAAGGGATACTTTGATCTTGACTTGGAGGGGGACCATTGGATTCCAGTATAAGGGTATTATGCTCTTGGTTTTGAATGGAATCATTGGAAATAATGGAAGGTGGATCATGATCTTGCTTAGGAAGTGGAATTTCAATGGGACTTGGAAGGACATTTTATTCTTGATATGGAAGGGAGTGCTCTTGGATATGCGGGTCAAGAATAATGGGATCATCATGAGGTTCGAGGAAAGTGGTATCTTGGTCAAAGATTGGATAGGATTGGTCATTGGTAATATCTTGATCTTGATATATTTTAGGACTTGTATCTCTTTGTTTTGGATCATCCTCTTGACATGGGGTTTGAATTTGGATATGTATGGATGACTTTGGAAAGGGATCAATGTTTTGAGATGGGGATGATGGAATTTGCATGGGACTCTTTGGAATAGGGTTTATTGGAGATGGGGAACATGATGGAATTGGATCTAGAATTTGGGACATATCATGAATGAGACTAGCTTGAAATTGTCCTATGGATAGTCCTTGGAGGGTTTCATCATTGGAAGTGTGACTTGAAGGTGATGGAGGAAATGACTCTTGTGAAAATTTAGGAGATAAAGGGATGGAAGGTGACATAGATGTTTCTTGAAAGCCAATGTCTTGAGGGGAAATCGGTGTGTCATCCATGTGATTGTTTTGGAATGAGCCATTGCTAAACATGGGTGCATTATTTATTTTATCCTCTTCATATATACAATCCAATTTTTGAAACAAACTCTTTGAAGTTTTAGATTTGAATTTTTGTGGCTTGGGTAACTTTACTGGTGATATCTCATTAAGGTTATTATGTTGTGAATAATATATTGATGAAACATGTCCCACAAAAAGTTGTCTATTTGTTATGCTTGGTATGCTTTAACGTGTGCTTGTTTGAGGAAAATTTGGTTGTGATCTTGGTATTGATTGATTTGTTGGAACAAGAGGCTGTTAAGTTATTTGAGGGACATTTGATTGCATTGGAAAAAATATTGGTTCATAATTATGTTGAGGTTCTATTTGGATGATTCCATGCTCTGGTTGAAAGGTTTGATTTAGAATTTGTTTGAATGATTGTCTTGGGACTTGGTTGACCAAATTTTTGTCTTGAATGTGATTGGATTGTGCTTTCTTTAAGTTTTCTTTTGCTTCCTCTAGCTATGAAATAAGTTCAGGCATATTTGATTTTTCAATGAGAGATAGAAAGTCTGTTTTACCAAAATTTCCATTAGCCATCATCTTATTAGCCTTCTTATTAAATATTTTCATTTCTTGATCCTATTTTGCTTGCAACTTTTGGATTAGGTATGTGTGAGACTGATGTAATTGATCATATGAGATTCTTATTTGTCTTGGATTAGGAGGTGTTTGGATCCCTTGTCTTGGAGGGTACATGATGTTGGTATTATCTTATCTTGAAGGGAATATTGGTCTTGTCTCATAACCTCGTGTTTGCAATTGTGTGCTTTGTCTAGGATCAAAGGGTATTTGTGTGTTCTCACTTGAAATACAAATGGGTTGGCAAATGTTTGTATCATAAGGTTCTTGGGTCTCTTGTCTTGGAAGGTACATGTTGTTTGGGTCAAAACCTTGTGTTTGCAAAGATAAACCTTGTCTTGGATCAAAGTGTTATTGTGTGTACATGGATTGGTAGGAACCTTGTTGCCTAATTGACATGATGACTATATGCAACTAAGGATATAAAAGATGCAATTTTTTGGTTTTTTGAAAACTTAAAGTATGATGATGCAACCTAAAGTACCTAAATGATGTGCAAATGCAACTTAGGAAGATATGAAAATGCAATTTTTTTGGATTTTTGGAAATTTAGGAAAAATGGCAATGCAACCTAAAGTATGAAAGGACTTCTAAGAAAATGATAATGCAAAATGCAAATTAAGGAGATATGCAAATGCACTTTTTTTTTTTGGAATTTTTGGAATTTGAAAATGATTATGCAAAGTGCAACTATGTTTTTTTAATTTTTAAAAGGATTTTGAAATGATATGAAAGTGCAACTTAGAATTTGGACTTTTGAAAATGTAAATTATGCAAACTATATTTTTGGGATTTTTGGACTTTGACAAAACCTTTGGAAAATACAAATCTAAGGGTATAACCTTAGGAAATTGAATAGGGATCTTGACTTGAAAGGATCAAAGGCACAAATATGTTTGGAAAAAAAGGAATTGGGTCAAATCCAACATGACAAAGGTGGAGTTTGACAAAAGGACAAAAGGACAATTTTGATAAGAGGGATAAAAGGGACCAAGTCAAGATCCTTTCTTCAATAACATAAGGAAAGACTCTAAAATTTGGATTTTTGTGGGATTTTGCAAAAGGATTTTAAAAGTTCTAAGTGCAAAATGAGGACTTATGCAAAGGGACTATAATGAGGAAAACTTAATGCAAGGACTTAAAATTGGAAATGCAAAGCAAGAGAAGATAATGCAATGTATGCAAAGAATATGATATGAAGATGCAAAATGAGGATTAATCATGCAAAAGGTTACCCTAAGATTACAACAAGGCTCCAAGGAAAATATTTCATTTTTAGCAAAGTCTATGGAAAGGTTTTAAAATGCTCTATGAATGTCTTGTGATGTTTTTGACAAGGTTTTTGAAATTTTTTGCAAATGTTTTATGAGATGTTTTGAAGTGTTTTGTGGAAATTTATTGCAATGTTTGAACACTCACATAAGACACATCAAGAAGAATATTTGTTGTAAAAAGTGAAACAAGCACACCACAACCTAGGCTTGAAGGATAGTATCCACTGAATTCCCACTTGAACTAAGTTTAGCCGCGCCTACTCGGGGTGGACTCACTTCTCAAGCACACCAAGCTTTGAATTCCAAGGGTCATCACTTCCCAAGGAACTATTGTCTCTACCAAGAGCCGGGAAAGTGTGGGATGTCTTCACGGGCATGGGTGACCCCTTGCATCAGTGAATAGAAGGATTTTGGCCAACTACAACAAGGTTTTTAATTCGGGACATCCAGTTTAATGGGTGTGTGATAAATTCCCTCATGAGGTCTCCTAGCCATGAGAACCAAGGTTTTACGCACCACTAGGGTACTAAAGGAGAGCTATCACCCAACCACACTATCGATTGGATTATTAGTCATAATCGCGCATTTGTATAGTGGTTTGGATGGAGACCTGGCTGTTAGAATAACTGAGAGAGGGGTGAATCGACTATCCACAATCCCAAATCAAAATGTATAATCCAAAACAATTTACTTAAACTTCTGTAGCTCGGTAACATAAAATACTATACTATCTATGCTTTTATCGATTACTAGTCAATAACATATAATGATTACCGATTAAATCCAACATGTAATATGTAAAGTATGATAACAAAAAATCACCACAATAAACACATATCACAAAAGATTTAACATGGAAACCCTATGAAGGGAAAAACCACCTGGGACCAGTAACCCAAAGATGTTCACTCTTCTGAAGTGAGGTCGGTGAAGACCCAACCCTGTTAAAGGTTACAAACACATTGTGAGGTGTGACCTTGTTAGAGGATTTTAGACCAACCGTTATCGTCCAACCAACATTCACTATGGGGTTGACAGGATAACAATGTTCATTCTATGAATGATACATATAAGACTTTCAAGTCCACTCTATTAAGAGATTTCTCTATTTACAATGGTTAAAATGTAACAACAGTTGATCTGATTACAATACAACTTCAATTGCAGATATTCAGATCTATGTTATGCTCATTCAAATCCTCTGATCAATATATCAATTTTGTATCAACAATAATCAATGACTTACTGTCGCTCGGTAATAGCTTTCTGACGCTCGATAAACTCTGTAGTTCAGTTCTCCTTAATCAGTTTGATTAGGCATACATGAAGCTTGTTCATGTGATAATTCTGCAGTCTCCTTCTTCCGGCATGAGTTTCATAATGAAACCTCGGTCTCTTAAATAGACAAGTAAATTGTTTTCTTCTCCTTCATAAGATTTTGCCACTTATTCTCCTTTGTCCATTTTTCCACTTAAACCTTCCTCAGCTGATGTGCTTGTAATACATTTTAATTCCATCCTTTAGATCTTCCTTGAATTATGCTAGTCATTGATCTTCATAACAAACATTATCTCCATCTCTGATTTTGATGTACTTTCCAGCTCATCAATCCTTATCGGCTAAACTAATCATTTAGTTCCTTTTCTCCTGCTTGATTAACAAAGAAATGTGTCGGTGAACACAAGCTCAATTTATACTGTGCTTGGTATACATTATACTACTTGGTGTATACTGTGATGCTTCATCAACCGACCACACTGCCTTGTATCTTTTAGTTCTTTTCCTCATCATAGATGAATGAAACATAATCAAGTCAATAACATAGGGTCATAGACTCATCAACAAGTTACCCAATATATTCCTTATCCTCATCTGTCATATACATCTTCCTCATGTAGATATTTCTTTTCTTCATCTCTTTTACTCCTTTTCTACAGATGTTTAGGTATTGTAACTTACAAGATAAGTGTTGTCAAACTAGTTGACATCAATGACAACATATTACTGATTTAATCATATGTCATATCTAATCAGCAACTCGGTGATCTCTAATCATAGATCTTCAATTAAGTTCTAAATCAGATGTAGTTCATCACTGGCTTTGGCCTGTTACTGCTTGAGGTCATCTCTTGGAGCATTCAAAGTGAACACCTTGGTCCAAGGCAGACCTCTCTAAAAGAATTATATGAATTTCTCTTCACCCAAGATCTGCGAAGGCGAGGGGAGAGGATACGTCCATATAATTATTTAGGATTACAAAGAAGGAAGACACGCCAAGAACTTAAAAGAAAAAGTTCATTTTTAACTTGGAAAGGAAATGTGATAGAAAACACAATTCATGGTTCTTTTCCTTCCTAATTAAAATTGCATGATAGTTGTTGTTCATTAACCCATTAAGAAATGAAATTTCATCAAAATAGAAAACTTTGTTGTTCTTTCCCTTCCTAATTAAAATTATGTGAAAATTGTTGGTTCTTTGATCCACCTAATTAGTCTATGTAATTAGATTATATGCAATTTGTAGTTCATTTACTGATCTAATTAGGCTATGTGTAATTTGTTGTTCATTTTAAATGCCCAATAATAAAAAAATTTGATTTGTTGCATGATTGAAATAAAAAATCTGCACGTATCACAAGTTAAGTTCCAAATGCACAAATCTTGTTCCTCTACCTGCAAAACATATGAAAAACAAGAAACAAAATCAGATTTACATGTTCATGTTGGGTTCACCAAATGTAAGACTAGAAAAAGGTATAGAAAGCATAAATGAGAGAACCACAAATCTCATACATACATACATACATACATACATACATACATATATATATATATATATATATATATATATATATATATATATATATATATATATATATGCAAACCAATCTAATCTACCATAAAAGCCACTTGAAAATAAAAGAATTTAAACAACAAAACTCTCTTTCAAGTTTAGCTCCTATGTTCTCCTTTCTTCTCCATAAAAATGATGTGACGTTGCTCTTGATCTTGACCAAAAATCTGCACAAAATGATTGAAAGCAAGTTGACGTTGAGAGAATACTAGGAGTGTGGTTAAACAAAAATGAGAGAAATACTCTCAATTTATAGAATTTTAAGACCAAATCTCAAAATTAGCAAAATGGTGTGCAAAAGGGCAATTGTTATAGATTATGGAAATTGATAAATTTGAAAGAGGAAAATTGTCATTTTAATGACATCTTATGACAAATTAAATGCGAAATTAGAAATTAGAGAGTTAGAAAAAAGAAATTTGTCATAAACTATGACAATGTGATGTCCCCTATCTCAGAGATCAAATTTGATAAATAAATAAAAATATATTGAATAATATATTATTTATATAATATTAAATTAATTAATTAATGAGTAAAATGATAGTTATATAAATAGAAAAATATAATATATTAAATATAAATATATTATCAAAATTAATATAATGAAGAATATAATATATCATTAAGATATAACTAATAATATAATATAATGATATATTATTATAAATTAATAATATTATAACTATAATATAATATTAAAATACATCTACAAATAATAAGTGGAGATAGTAAAATAGAATATAATTTAATAATAATAAAATAATAATCTCCATAAACCCCTAAGTCAAGAATTACATCCGACAAATATTAATAAACTTCCAACAAACCCATCGAAGGAAATATCCTATGTTTCGATCACCCATATTGAAACGGAGAATTGCCAAATCGAATAGAGGGAAGATATCGTGAACATCAGAATTGCAAAGATTGGGACACGTGACCAATTTCATAATTGATAAGGATCAAATTGATAGAGGTCATCGAGAATGCTAATTACTGATTACGATGTCTATTAAGGAGATAAACGACTAATCCCTTCTTAGTCAAACAATCATTATCAACCAAATTATATCGATGATTAAAACAAAGTGATTACCGTGTCTAAAATATCCGATTGGCATACAAGTCCAAACAAAAAGCATCACAATAATGAAGAGGTGCATCGAGTAAGTATTAAGAAGGGTGATGGCTTTGAGAAAGCCCGGGTCACATCCCTTAAACGTAACTTATCCCTCCAATCATAAGATATAAGAAGTTATTTCAATCAGGGGGAGGGGGGGAGAGAGAGGAATACATCAGACTATGAGGAAGAGAATAGAACAATATATATTAATAGCATGAGTAAAGACGATACATGTTTGAGACTCATACATCGAGGTAGAAGAAATATGGTGTGGACATTGAATAAAACAAGAGACTAGGAAAAGCCAACGTAAACTATTAATAACCAGTACTATGGAAAATATAACAAATGTTAAATAAAAGGAATGAGGGGATAAACCAGATCATTTTGGAAAACCTTGGATCTGTTTGAGTCAGAGAAAGCTATTGAGTATCAAGATCAATTGAAACCAGTCTTATCAGATTTAATAGAGATTCTAGTGCACTAAGTGCATATATAAGATCAAGTCATTTAGAGTATATCAAATTGTCCAATCAAAAATAGCACCGATAGTAAGATTAATTGTATAGTAAGAGGGAGTTAATATATACATAATATCCTTGAAACAATACGATCATTTTTCATATTTCTCATATCTTACCAATTAGATATAATTTGTAAGTAGTAATTCATAGTAAAATAAAGAATTCAGAATATTTGTCCTATATTTCTAAGCATCCTAGTAAGGGACATTACAAACAAATATGACAAAAGGAAAAAAGGGAAAATTGTCATGAATTATGACAATTATGACAAAAGGGGAAAATGAAAATGTCAGAAACTATGACAATTTATGACAAAAAAAGAAAAGGGAAGGTGGAGGTTAAAAAAGAGGAAGTGGTGGCTAGAAAAGTGGGCGAAGCACAAATGAAGGGATAAAATCCCATTTGGCAAAAAAGGAGGGAATTATTAAATTTTAAAATTTATTTATTCCCACAAAATGGAAATTAGGATTTAGGAATTATGAAAATTTCACAAATCATTAATTAGCCAATTAATTAATTATTAAACTATGGGAAAAGGGAATAAATAAATGTAATTTATTTATCAAGGCTAAGACTTAGGAATAAATTATGGGTTATTTACCCCTAAAGAAGACAAATTAAATGATTTAACCAAATTAATGATTTTGATGGTTTTCATAACTCTGATAATGGATTAAATTGATTTTAAAAGAGATTGAATAGCTCAAAAATGAGGAAAAATCGAGGAGAAATATTAGTAAATTAGAGATGAAAATTAGACATTGAAGACATGTTAGAAAAAAGGGGACACATAGGTATGAACCATTTTTTAGTGTCTACAGAGAGACACCCTTGTTGGATTGTTTCCTATCTATCTTGAGGGGTCTAATGTTTTTAGAAGCATTTAGAAAGCTTGGGAAGTTATGCAACCACTCCTTTCCATTCAATTCCCTTACAATAAATTTAAATTGGATGCTCCTATTTGGTGGAATATACAATACAAGGGAAACATACTTACTCAATTGCAAGGGTGCTTTGCCAAAAATAGGAATTGTAAGCGTATTAGACGTTTCAAAGATATTATGGTTAAATTGTTAATGGTTGTCTCAAATATCGGTCTTCTTTTAGCTCCAAGTTCATCATTCCCCCCACCCATTGACACACATATTTTATTTTGAGAGACCTCATCTCCACACTCAACCCCTTCAAAATTGTGCAATCTAAACATATCTGGACTAGTAAGATATGCTAGCCTGATGGTACTAAAATGATTAATGCTTCTCTTGAATGCACATATAGGTTTCTTTATAATGATCATTCTCTTTTCTTGAATCTTAATAATTGTTGGAATGTTCATTTTTTCTAACAACACTTGACAAAATATTGTGAATAATATCTGAAGAAGTAGCATTGAGCAAAAAAAGGCCACTTTTAGATGGTTACTACTGTTATAAAGGCTGGCTTATAATGACTTATTTAAAGAGGATGACATGGGTAATATTTGTAGAGTGTCTGATTTAAAGCACTTTTTTTTTTGTGTTATGTTGCTAAAGAAATCTAATTCATGTTTTGGTTAGATTTTCATAACCAGTAATGCAATGTTAATTAGATAGATATTCTGTTTGGCAAATTTGATCATGTATATGATAATATGAATTAATTTTGGTTCATTCTATCTACGAAAATATTGTGGCATATATGTAAATTAAGAAATGAAGAAAAGTTCGAGGGAAAATGTAGGTTGCTTACTGAGTTTTATAAAAAAAAACTCACCTTTCTTAATATTGCATCACAACTTATAGTGACGCTGAAGATATCTAAGAAAAAGCTTAAAAAAATACTACGTGATGGGCTAGTGATTGTTAACGCCATTGAAATCTTGTATGGACAAACGTGGGTGAACGACAAGAAAGAGAATCAACTATTCTTGCAGGGACTCCTCGAGTTGGTCAAGGAATATAACGAGAAAGAACCAGGTGAGGATGCTCACATGCATGATGGAAGTAACGATAATAATAGAAACAACCGAGTTAAGATCTCTAGTATCTTGTGTAGTCCCCCTTTTTATTATGTATTTGGGGACAAATTATGATCGTTATATTATCTAAGTAGAATATGTAATTGTGAGCACTAGGCTTAATAAGACTAGTAATATATGTATTGTTGAAAGCTTCTTTAGACCTTCCAAGTATATGTGAACTCTAATATTTTATTTATAAAAGATATCTAATATAAAAAAAACCTCCCCACATCTATAAATGTTAAATAAAAATTTAATTTAAAATATTATTTTTATTTTAAAAATAATAAAATAAAAATAATATTAAATTTGTTACTTTAACCTTGATTCATATATGGTTGATTGTCCACTATTATATAAAACCTTAGTCTATATATGATTAATTGTCTACTGTTATGTAAAAGATATTAAAATTCTATAACCAATTTTGAAGATATATATTTAAGCATATTCACATGTAAGATTTGCTTCAAGCTAATAAGTCTTAAGAGATGAAAAATATTCAAGCTCTCATCTACAAATAATTAGATAACACACTTACTAAATGAATTAAAGCCCTTCCTTTTGGTATGACCCCACGTCACGAAGGTCATTAGAATCTATAAAAGAAAACTTAAAACAAATCTAATTTTTAATATATCTAAAATATTGACTCGAACCTCCCATAATTTTTAAAAATAATATTATTTTTAAAGATTACCATAAGAAATATTAAATATATTAATCTTATTAAATATAAATTTTCTTTATATAAATAAAATAATTACTATAAAATACCATTTATTAATAAAAACATATTAATATTAAAATAAATCTATATAAATTAATTATAAAATTTATCAATTACCATTTAAAATCATTTAGACAATATCAATTTCAAAACTATTACTTCTAACATTAAAAATAGAAAGAACCTCCATCTCAACCTATCCTCTTGATTTATAATTTTATGTAGAAAATTCAAAATACATATGATTAACAGTGTACTTTTAGTGGTGGCACACAATTCACTATAAACATTTATAAATTAAAAAAAAAGGACCCATTTTAATCTTAGAAAAAGTGATAAAACAACCCATGAAGCAAACTTGAACGCCAAGAAAGCAAGGTGCAGAATAACGTGCAGCATGTTCATTCTCTGTAAAGCCGATTTGACTAAAGGAGGAGACAGCAAGAAGCTTAATTTATAAAGATATAAAAAGTTACATTCCCAATGAGCAACAAAAAAGAGTTTTGACCATTTTATAGAAAGTGATGCCATTTACCTATTCTACTCATTCCTTCATAATGATGGGTAACTAGGCTACAATTTTTTGGGGAGTTTTATATATTGATTCAAATTTCGAAGTTGTAATTGGAAAATTTGATATTATTTTTATTTTTATTTTATTTTTTAATTTTATTTTTGGAGTTTTATATATTGATTCAATTTTGGAAGTTGTGATTGGAAAATTTGATTTTTTTTTTTGCCATTTAAAGAAAAAATATATATGGGGAAGAGTACGTTCCTTACTTACTTAATCTTTTATTTATCAATTTTAAATAAATTAAAAAATGATAATTAAAAGTTCATTAATAATCTTATTATGTTCCAATAGCCACCCACTTGTATTCTAGTAGTGAGAACATTTGAATAACTACCCATATATGTATACATAAGTATTTACAATTTTGAATGGGACATGTATGCATAAGTATATACAAGGTTTGAGGTATATCCTAATAGTGAGAACATTTGAATGACTACTAGGATATGTGTACCTAAGTATTTACAATTTTTGAATGAGACATTTATGCATAAGTATATACAATTTTTGAATGAGACATTTATGCATAAGTATATACAATTTTTGAGGTAGTCGTAATGCATGGTTGTTGGGGCATTTTTAAGTAGGTATTAGATGACACTTTCAAATGACCACTTTTTGACTCTTTCAAATGACCACTCTTTGACTCTTTCACTCATAAAATTTGTCAAAATTGGATGTACCATTTAGAATCTTGGGTGCACAAAGTTAGCTATAGCGACTATTAGTATGTTTCCCTAATATCAAGTAGTTCAAAAGAGAGTGAGCAATCTCACAAACTAGGAACAATTACCATAAACCAATTGACATTACCAATGAGAAGAAACATGACGAACTTAGTAGCAATGTATATTAATTTTGCATTCCTTTAAACTCTTAAATAATAATTTGAATTTACTTTTTAAAAATAAGTATTTTCAGTAAGTGAATTGATAATTCAAAGTTATTATTTAAGATTTTAGATATGATCAATATAATCATATTAATTTCAAAAATATATCATGATTTGTTGACCAAAAGTTATTGATTGCTTTATGCGTCACTTATGATTGATTGTTTCTTTGATGTGAATTGTGAATACAAATGTTCTTTTTATCATTTTTTAAAATATAAACATAATAGCTATTAAATACTCCTAAATTTCACAAACAACACAAAAAAATTAAAAGAAAAATGTCCCTTACTTAAAACATCATAGTAGTTTATGGTTCTCTATCTTATAGATCATAATATGTACATTTTACTTTTGTAAAAAATAATAATTTTTACCTTTTAATATATATATATATATATATATATATATATATATATATATATAATTTTTTTTTTACTTTTATTCTTTCTTTCAAGATCTATATATATGAATTATTTTGTAATGGAGTACATATCAATTATTCTATTATAGTATTTTATTGATTTTGTAATGATGAATCAATATAAATAGAAAATATTAATTTTTAATAAGGAAAATTTATATTTGATTAAAATTGAATAGAATATTTTTATTTATTAGTTAAAGGTTGGAAAGTTACAATTAAATTTGGTCCTCATTTCTTAAAAGAATTGATAGAACATTTTAAAATAAAATTGAATATAATATTTAAAGTGTCACTCATAGTTATTCTTGGGTCCATAAATTCATCATGATGTGAAGAAAGGAGGACCAATTTAGTTATAGATATACATAAATAATACCTTCTAATTATATTGCATTAATATAATTTATTTTTTTCATTATTAACTTTTCTTTAATTTTTACTTTTATTCTTCCTTCCAAAATCTATGTATCTTATATTCTCATTAAGTCAAAAAGTACAATTGTCTTTTGACCATAAATTATTTTGTAATAAACTATAAATATTAGTACTTATCAACTATAATTCTATTAAATTTGCAATGATGAATAAATATAAGTTAAAATTTTAAAATAATTTTTTTAAAAACATTTATTTTTAATATTGAATGGACTAAAATTTATATTCTATTAAAATTGAATTGACTATTTTTTTTAATAATTAAAGTTAAATAAAGTTTCAACTAAATTTGGTCCCCATCTCATAAAGAATTAAATGTAATATTTAACAATAAAATTGAATATAACATTTAAGTTGTCTACTTATAGTTATTCTTAGACCCATAGGTTGATTAGAACACTTAATCATAATGCTAGGAAAAGAGGACCCGTCTAATTATGAGTATAAATAAATAATACTTTCTAATTAAAATGATAGAAAAGTAATTTTCTACTTAAATTAGTATAATTACACAAATAGAACTTTTAATAAATAATTATTAATATTTACATAATTATTAATATAAAAATATAAATTAAAACTATTATAGAAATTTAGACAAGGAACACAAGCACATGAATACTGAAAAATAAAACGCATCAAGCCAAGCCATAATAAACCCCCCTACTAATCATTTCACTTGACTGACAGATTCATAACCAGTCAACAAAACCCATGTTTTTCAAATTTTTTATAAAAACGATTTTGTTGGGAGTGACCACCTCTGATTGTCTAGTACCCGCCATGCAAAATATTTTCTGACAACAATTTAAAATATCAGTCATGAGTGGCTTCGATGCAAGCCAAGGACAGTTATGATATGCCACAGTGGGACCGTCTGCAATTCAAAAAAGCAGAAGTCACACTTCATTTTTACCGACGACACGAAAAAATTCATACCCGTATCCTAGGGGGATTGCCAGAAGAAGCAGATCAAATACTGCATTCGGCATGTATATATACAATGTATATATGTCCAAGAGGGTTGTGGGTGTCCGATTCTTTAGTCGTTTTGTCGGAGCAGCATGACCGTTGAAACAATGGAGGCATCGGATCTCAGTCAAAATGCAGGAGTCGATGCAGCTGTCTGGTGACCATATGACAACATATATTTGGTGAGTAGATGACTGTCAGTCTAATTTCAAAATCTGTGTAGCTACTGCAAGAAAGTGTGTATATATAAATGTATATGAATTCATTGAATTGGGGGTCATCCCAATCTCAAGACGTGTGAATGTGCACACTGTACAGTGCTTTGCATTTGCTACAGTATATATACAGTTCTCTGTATTGATTAGGTTTGATATTATTATGGCAATCCCAATCTCAAGATCTGTGTGTATATACTTTCATGTATATACACATAGTGTCTGTGCATTGATTGTGTTTGGTGTTATTTGTAATTATTGACAATGGGTACAGGTAGAAAGACTAAGACTGAAGAGGAAGAGGAGGAGGATTCAGAGAAGAGTTTCAGTTTGCAGGCTCCTTTTACAGCAGCAATGGAGGAATCAGGAGGTGAAAGAGAGCTAGTATCGATACCACCGACACCTATGGGTGCAACCCCTCCCTTCACACCAGGTGCACATTCACCCCATCACCAAATCTCAACTTCTCATTCTCATGCTGTAACCCCAGGACAGAGATCTCCCAGGCCTTCACAGACACCTGCCAGTACGAGACCTCCCTCATCTCTGGTCTCCCCTTCCATGCCAAGGTCACCATTGTTAAAGACTCCAAGGACTCCCAGAACCCCATGGACCCCTTCCCTCATTTCTCCTAGGTTTTTGAGCCCCATTGGAACCCCGATGAAGAGGGTTTTGACCAACATGAAGAGCTATTTGGAGGAGGTTGGACACCTCACTAAACTCAATCCCCAGGATGCATGGCTTCCCATCACGGAATCCAGAAATGGAAATGCTTACTATGCTGCGTTCCACAATCTCAATGCAGGCATTGGGTTTCAGGCCTTGATACTTCCTGTGGCTTTTACCTTTCTGGGATGGTATGTTTTTTTGTTTCTGTGGTCTTTATATTCTTGATAAGCAAGTCCACTTGTGTATTTCAAATTTCTTCTACTGTAGCTTGATGTTTACTAAATGAACAAAGATGGTGTCCTTTATTGCCTTGTTAAGCAAGTCTACTAGTGTATTTCAGATTTTTTCTACAATGACATGATTTGTATTCCATGAAACAAATGCAGGAGTTGGGGAATGGTGTCTCTCACCTTAGCCTACATATGGCAACTGTACACTCTCTGGGTCCTGATCAGGCTTCATGAAGCTGTACCAGGGAAGCGCTACAATCGATATGTGGAGCTTGCCCAAGCTGCTTTCGGTAAAGAATGATTCCTTTCCCCCAACCCCAGTTCATTTTTATACAGTATTCAACACTAGATTTCTACGGATATATCTTGGGCTTTTCCATCTGAAGTCCAGATCTAGTTATATGAAGAGTATGGTGCCTCATAGATGAAAGAAATGAGTAGCAATTTTTCTGTGAACTTTGCAGGGGAGAGACTTGGTGTGTGGTTATCTCTGTTTCCAACGGTTTATCTGTCCGCTGGCACTGCAACTGCGTTGATACTGATTGGTGGAGAGACAATGAAGCTGTTTTTCCAAATAGTTTGTGGCCCTAATTGTGGATCCAATCCACTTACTACAGTGGAATGGTATCTGGTTTTCACATCTCTTTGCATTGTTCTGTCCCAGCTTCCTAATCTCAACTCCATAGCTGGTCTTTCACTCATAGGTGCTGTAACTGCAATCACCTACTGCACTATGGTTTGGGGTTTGTCTATTAGCAGGCCTAGACCTTTGGGGATATCTTATGATACAATGAAGGCGAACACAGAGACTGCCACAGCATTCTCAGTTTTGAATGCACTAGGAATTATAGCTTTTGCCTTTAGGGGTCACAATCTTGCAATGGAAATTCAGGTAATATAAGTTGTAGCAACAGGCTTTTGTTCTAATGTGATTTACGTTTCTTTCTTCTTTGTTTAAAGAGAGTTAGAATTTCATAGCTTATCTTTGCAATTGCTTGTCTGTGCCCATGAGACTGACGTCCATATACTCATTCAGGCTACTATGCCCTCAAGTCTCAAGCACCCTGCTTACATACCAATGTGGCGAGGAGCAAAGGTTGCATATGTGTTGATTGCCTTGTGCGTGTTCCCTATTGCAATTGGAGGCTACTGGGCTTATGGGAATTTTGTAAGTACTTTTCACTTTTCAGTTGTCTGGCGATTTTGCATGTGAAATCAAAGTCTTTTATTTTCAATATCTAGTTTTCCTCATCAGTAACAGGCCATGCTGCTAACTCATTTCTTCTTATTTTCTCACACCAACATTATTTTCTTTGAGGTTTCTCCTCAGCTTGCCATTTCCTTATTTCATTAGTTGCTTATGCTACTTTCTATTTACGCATCTGCATGAAATTTCATCAGATCTATATCTACAAAGGTAATTTTTTAAACACTGCTCTTGAGATGCTTTGCTCAAACCATGTTAAACTTGTCGATAATTTTCATCTTTTGTGTTGCTTCATCTCAGTGAAAAAATGAAAAAACTCAAAAAAGAATATGCTTTTATTTTGCTGCCTTGATTGGGGCTTCTGGTTCTTGGAACCATTTCATCTCCATTCTTAAGGTTTAGTGCATATTGTTCTTAAGCCCAGGGACTTGATACTGAAAAAAGCTCATCACATGTCAACTTGGTTTGTAATGTTATACACCAAAAATTCATATTGTCTTTCAATTTGTATCCAGTCTATGCTATGTGCAGGAACCACAGTATGCAGTATTAACTCTATTCACTCTTATTGCAAGGCATGCCAATCTCACAGATCTTTTCTCTAACAAGTACACATATTTTGGAGTCCAAAAGATCTGCATTTAGGCACATATGTGAATTAAAGCATACTTAAAGGCTTTTTGGTTGCTTTAACCAGCTAATAGAAATTATAGACAGGCATACTGATATTGCATCTTAACCACAAATTGCAATTAAAATTATCTGAATCTAGCCTCTCACTCTTGTTGCAGATGCCTGCAGGCGGGATTTTAAATGCTTTGTATGCTATTCACAACCAGGATATTTCAAGGGGGCTTTTAGCAACAACTTTCTTATTGGTTGTGTTCAATTGTCTCAGCAGCTTTCAGATCTATTCTATGCCAGTCTTCGACAGTTTTGAAGCAGGCTATACTAGTAGAACCAACAAGCCATGTCCTCTTTGGGTCCGTGCTGGATTTCGAGTGTTCTATGGTTTCATTTCATTCTTCATTGGGGTTGCACTTCCATTTCTTTCCAGCCTTGCAGGTCTGTTAGGAGGTCTTACTCTGCCAGTGACTTTCGCATACCCATGTTTTATGTGGATTTCTATCAAGAAGCCTGAAAAATACACTTCTAGCTGGTACTTGAACTGGGGTCTTGGCATACTTGGGATTGTTTTCAGCCTGGCATTTTCAGTTGGAGGAGTGTGGAGCATGGTTGACAGTGGCTTAAAGCTCAAGTTTTTCAAGCCAACTTAGCTAACCTCTGCAATGTTTAATATCAATGGTCTAATAGGTGCTTTATAGATGAGTATGTTGATGTTCTTTGTTTCTCAGGCTCCTATATAAAATACACAGCCGAAACATCCCACAATCTGGTTATCAAGGATTCTTGCTGTATATATAGTCATGGTGGTATTAACAGACAATTGTCAGTTGTATAAATAAGCCCATTGTTTTTAAGATATTTTTTCAAGCTCTGAGGCTTATTTGGCCCAAGAATTATTAGGGCGCCTTTCTGGGCAACGGTCAAAGACATTTCAAAGTATGCAATTGGTAATTTGCTAAACAAATCCTGAAAGCAAAGAAGTCCATCCTTGATTGCAGTAAGTGTGGAAAGTGGGAGAGAAGGGATTTAGGCAACAAAGCATTATTTAAATCTTGGATTTTTTAGGATTTTCAGTTATCTGTAAGCATTTTCATATTCATGAAAATTTTCACTATCAGCTTGTCATAAAGTTATTGTGAGTGCCATATGCTTGGAATCTACAAATTTTACGACTTGAGGATTTTTCGATCGAATCGTGTGCGTTTTTTTTAAGGAAATAAAAGAACAAACAATAGGCTTTAATTCTTAGAAATAGAGTATAAAAGATTTAGGCTTTCAGCAAATTTTTTTGATATGTTTTTAAAGTCATTTAATTTTATCAATGAAGTAATGGTCATTTAACATTATTCTACATATATTATTATATTCTATTGTAATGATTAAAATATATATAAATTATAAATATTGATTTAATTTTGAATTTATTATAATTTGATGTTTTAAAATAATTATGGTCATAAATGACATGCTCTACTATTGAGTATGTCTCGTAATATTTTATGCATTTGCATTTACAATTTTTCATGCATTTGACTCCATCGCATTCTTCTTTTACTTATTCCCTCACATTTGCCATTGTTAACCATTTATTGCATTCTATTATTGCATTATTCTTGTACATCCACTCATCACTTTGAGATTTATATCTTCTTGTGTTGGGTTAATCTTGAAACATGTAGGATTGGCCCTTAATTTAAAAATTCTAGTTCAAAGTTTGTAGGGTATCATTCACTAGTCACTGAAATCCAATTGTACATGTAGGATTGACCCTTAATTGAAAAATTCTAGTTCAAAGTTTTTAGAGTCTTGATCTTTTCACTAGTCATTGGAATCTAGTTGTACATATTTTATTGGTATGTGTTGATGTTAAAATAATTTGATGTGCAATTAGTTTGTATCAATTTATCATCTAGAAATAAGTATTACAAGGATAGTTATTTGTGGGAACACTTTAGTTTGCAACACTTAAATGAACATGATTGCAATTAGTACACATGCAAGCTTGAGTATTGTCTTTGATATTTTCTTAAGGTTGGAAAGTTGGTTAATCAAAAGGGTCAAATGAGGAGATATTAATCTTCACAATCTAACTTTTGAAAGGTAATTTTCAATAATGCCAATGCTTATGCTAGTATCAATGATCAAGGCAAAATAAGTTGTAGAAGTGAACAACTAGGCCAAATTGATCATATAAGTTGCATCATTTTAGAGTAGCTCAAGATTTATATGACAAGATGCATTTAACTTATAAAAGTTTTTTTGTTTCTTATAGTTCCAAGACAATGAACATTTCAAGAGCATTAATTCCAAGGAAATATTGAGTTGATTTTGTGTTGTGTCAATATATCTCTTCATCTCTCGTTCCAAGAGCCAAGTGTTAGAGTAAAGAATTAATTTAATTACATTGATTAAATTAACTTTACTACCTCTTAAGATTTCACTTTATGCACTTGCATTAGTCATTTAATAATTAAATCTAATTATTAAATGCCTATTTACCTATTAGGGTTTCTCTTTAGGTTTTTCGATCTCCTTCTATAAGGATTGATACATTGTATATTTTTATTCATTCTTTTCGCTGATAATAATAAACTTTCATATTGTTAGAGCAAAACCCTTGTTTGTTTCTTATAGATTTCTTCCTTGTGACAGGTTTTTGCATGTAGGTTTCTTAGGCTTAATAGATTTATTTTTCATCAAATCTTACATAGTATCAGAGCTTCAAATCTATTTGTCTATGTCGTCTTCCTGAGACATTCGATCGTGTTCGTCAGATCTGTAGTTTCAAAGGGTTTTCTGTTGGATTTAGGGGGACCTCTCTTTCTGGTCACATGGCTTCAAATGGACCTCACGGTTGCATTCAGAGCATCCAAAAACCCTTAGATCCATATAAAATTTGTCCAATTTGGACAAAATTAGAATCTGTGGCAAATCTTTTTTGCAACCGGTCTTGACACGGATCTCAAGGTGGTCACTGGTTTTTTGGAGCACTTTGGGCCCAAACGGACCTTGCCATTAAGTTCGTAGTGCCTAAAAACCCTTATTTCCATACTAGACATGTCCAATTTGGGCGACATTGTATTCTGAGGCAAATTTTTTTGCATGTCAGGCAGTATGACCTTGGCACACAAATTGAGGCAAAAATTATACCGCCCTAGTACACAAATCAAGGCAAAAATTTACTACCTTGGCATGCAAATTTAGACAAAAAATTTACTATCCTAGCACATAAATCGAGACAAAAATTGAATACCTTGACACGCAAATCGAGGTAAAATCCATATGGTCTTGGCATGCATCCTGAGGTGCGCATGTGATTTTGAAAAAGCGGCGATGACCATTTGGCCATCAAATTTAAGCTTGTAGCTAATGCAGCCTCAACCCTTGGTCATATGGCGACCAGGGGCCCAATTTTTTAGCCCTAAGGGCCTTTTATGCCGCGACGACCATTTGGCCGTCAATTTTAGCCCCATGAAGTGATGATGTCAGCACATGTCAACACATCTAGCCCTTGTTTGTTCCCTACAAATTTCTTCCTTGTGACAGGTTTTTGCATGCAGGTTTCTTGGGCTTTAATAGATTTGTTTTTCATCAAATCTTACACCAAGTACCCTAATTCCATCACTTTTAATTTTTTATAAAATAATATTTCAATCATCAATTCCTATTTGACTTTTTAAATCGAGGTCAATGTGTGCTCTATTTGTATGCATTTATTTAATTAGCTTAGATTTATGTAAAGAGAAATTTAGTACCCTACATGTTTTGCTGAATTTCTCTACACTTACACCTCGACCTAAGGGCAATACCTCTACTCTTAAGTTTTTCTTGTTTCATGTAATTTAAATTTGATATCTTTGTTTATATATGCTTACTTGCTTTCATTATGTTTTGGGTATAGAGCGACATATTTATTTTAGACCCTATTACTCTTAAATAATCCTTATGTGGATGTATTCATTACTTAGTTTTGATGAGGTTGTATTTATTTTATTTAGGATAGAGCCCTCTCATCTGAAGGACCTTTTAATTGAGCCCCTTATGATCTTAAAAACATGTTTTTGCAATTGCTAACCATTGCCAAGAAAGTATCCTCCACTTAAGAGCCAATCAGATTATGCATGTAACCTACCCCCTAGACTATATTGTAGTCGTGAGCCTTATGATAAACAACTAGGAGGGCGAGGGTGTTGACTAACACCATTCCCATCATTGTGGTAATTTCTACTCTCCCCTAGTTGATATGCATGCCTATATTCATGTTTCACATGTTTTTTAGTTTTTAAACACATTATCCCTCTATTTCATATACTTCTTGACGCAGACAGAGGCAGGGAGGATCCAATTAAGGACAATCCAGCCTCGCAGCTTTAGAATTACACAACGGAAAACACAACACAACAAGATGTTTCAAAGTAATTTTCATTAACATGCCCGATTGTAAGGCCTTCTAGGTTAGGGCCAATTACAATCAGAAACAAGATCTTCAAGATCCAAATAGATCCAATACAAACTTAGCTAGTTCAGCTCTAAAGCAATCAACAACTGATGGAAACCCTAAGGCAGATCTAAACTTGAGCTTGCAAGCCTCCAAGCAATCTCCTTGTCTCCAAGTGTGCAAACCACTAGCTTTGCTACAAACAACTATTAGATGATAATCTGATCTGCAAGATCATGCAAGATCTTTTCCACAACTTCACCAACTCTAGCTTTCAGAACCTCTGATCTAATTCGCTAAGTCTCCAAGTCATCCAGATCTACGACTTCTAAGTCCTATCTACGACCTCTCAATCCCCCCTAAACAACTACCCCAACCATCCTATAAATACTAATCATCAGCCACAAGTCGGTTGGATGAAACCATTAACTCCCCCCCAATAAATATTAAATTCAATACAATTCGGCTTCAAAATAGCCTTACAATAATTAAATCCAACATGTCGGCCTATAACAACAGCTACCAACAATAAATGCACCAAGTCGGCCCAACAAATCACACAGAACTCCAGTCGGTAAACTAGAACTACCGAGCAACAGTGAAATAACCGAGCATGCTAGGCATTGCCGAGCACCAATGTTGACCGAGCACCGCAGGCATCACCGAGTAGCACTTTCGCCGAGTGCCAGAGATTACCGAATCCCTTCAGCAACCGAGCTTCCTTCAATGACCGAGACCGTCGGTCAAGGCTGCAACCTAGTAACACCGGTCAAACAATACACCTCTATGCAGATTCATCGAGTACCCTAGAATGCCCTTGCATCAGACATGCCAGGTTCGAAAAGATGTTCGTATGTGAGAAGAACATCTTTTGGGATTCAGCACATAAACCCCAAACTGGTTTTTCACATACAAGTCCTCCACCTTTTTAGCTTGTATACTCTTCCACTTCAGCTTTCTCTATCTCTTCAAATCTTTTATTGACAACACACAGGTCTGTTCTCCAAACTGATCATTCATTTTCTCAGGATCCACCAACTCAACTTGGCTACCAATACTCAGGCTTCTCCTACTGAGCGTTGTATCCAGTAAAGGCATCAGGGAAAATTTCCTATCATCCTTCTCAACAATAAACACATTTCTGACACAGACATACATAGCTCTGCAATCATATTGCCAAGCTCTACCGAGCAATATATCACAACTACTCATCTTCACAATGTCACATAACACAACATCCTTGTAATGTCCAAACTGAACATCAACAAAGCATTGTTATCTTACTTCTAGAGCATGAACATCTTGTAACTAGTCAATCCTATAAGGAGAAGGATGCTTCATTCTATTCAACCCAAGTTTTTGAACCATGTCCTCAGTAACAAGGTTATCAGTACTACCACTATCAACAATAACATCATAGAGTTTACCTCCAGACTTGCATCGGGTCCTAAACAAGTTACTCCTCTGACAAGGTTCCTCCTTTGTACCAAGCAATGTTCGTCGAAGCAGCAAGTTCTCAGATTCAGGTTCATTCTGAATATTCTCAGTTACCACAATAGTTCATTGGTCACCAAGTCGAAGCAGCAAGTTCTCAGATTCCGGTTCATTCTGAATATTCTCAGTTACCACAACAGTTCGTCGGTCACCAAGCTTCTTATGTGTACACTCAAAAGAATGGTGTCCTTCCTCTCCACAGTTATATCAAGTACCCTTAAAGATAACTCTACCCATCTTCTTCTTCGGTTCCATAGGTTTATGTTCATCTTCTGCATCATTCGGTTTATCCTTCACCGAGTAATCAATCTTTTCCTTCCCTCGGGGATTACTATGTTAGTTTCTCTTCAACTTATCTTCTGCCTTCAGAGCATATTGATAAGCATTTTCAATAGAATCAATCTTCAACATACCAAGCTCATCCTGAATATTGAATCTCAAACCATTCGCCTACCGAGCTACTCTTTCCTTACCAAGCTCTTGGTGTCCAGATCGAATAGTAAGTCTGTAGAACTCCTCGATATAATCTTCAACAGACAAATCCTTTTGTTTCAGATTCTGCAACTTCTTAAACAAGTCAAGCTCATAATTAGTAGGTATGAACTTAGCTTTCAACTTAGTCACCATCAACCTCCACCGATTGATCTTCATTTCACCTTCATCTTCTCTATCTCTTTGTAGTTCTTTCCACCAAAGAGTAGCATGTCCTTATAACTTTGTTTGTGCCAATCTCATCCTAAGAGGATCTTCAATTTCTTCTAGCTCAAAGAAATCTTCAAGTTCACCAATCCAATCAATCAAGTTATCGGGCTTCAAAGTACCAGAAAAAGTAGAAATTTCCATTCGGTAACTGCTACTTAACCGAGCTCTAGATCTAGGCAACCGAGTAGTTCTGTCTTCACCAAATCTATCCCTCTGGTCATCACCACTAGATCCAGCAAGTTCAAAGTCTTCAACAACTTCCTCATAACCATCTCCAGTACCAACATTCTGAGGTACACCAGCAACAACTCTCATGATCTCAGCGACCATGTCATTCTTCATCAACTCCATCTCAGATCTGAAATCTGATTTCACCTTCTCTGTAATCCTAGATTCCACAGTATCACAAAGATCAACAATAACTCTAGGGTCCAATCTTCTCAGAGGCATACTTAAAGATGTGCAAAACCCTCAGCAACAAACCCTCACCGACCACCTTGTGACAATCTCCAAGTTGTAAACAAGTCAGATCGCAATTTACAACCTTGCAAACAACTAGGGCATGATTCCACAAGTTCAGTGCCATAGATTTGCAACTAAGATCATACAATCCCTTCACCAACAAGATCAACTTCGCAAGATCAGCCTTGCTAGGTCAACCTTCGCTCTACAAGATCAACTTAGCTTTGATACCACCTGACGCAGATAGAGGTAGGGAGGATCCAATTAAGGACAATCCAGCCTTGTAGCTTCAAAATTACATAGCAGAAAACATAACACAACAAGATGTTTCAAATTAATTTTCATTAACATGCCCGACTGTAAGGCCTTCCGGGTTAGGGCCAATTACAATCAGAAACAAGTTCTTTAAGATCCAAACAGATCTAATACAAACTTAGCTAGTTCAGCTCTGAAGCAATCAACAACTGATGGAAACCCTAAGGCAGATCTAAACTTGAGCTCGCAAGCCTCCAAGCAATCTCCTTTTCTCCAAGTGTGCAAACCAATAGCTCTACTACAAACAACTATTAGATGATAATCTAATCTGCAAGATCATGCAAGATCTTTTCCACAACTTCACCAACTCTAGCTTTCAGAACCTCTGATCTGATTCGTTAAGTCTCCAAGTCATCCATATATGCGACCTCTCAGTCCCCTCTAAACAACTACCCCAAACATCCTATAAATACTAATCATCAGCCACAAATCGGCTGGATGAAACCATTAACTCCCGCCCCCAACAAATATTAAATTCAATACAAGCCGGCTTCAAAATAGCCTTACAATAATTAAATCCAACAAACCACTAGCTCTTCTACAAACAACTATTAGATGATAATTTGATCTGCAAGATCTTTTCCATAACTTCACCAACTCCAGCTTTTAGAACCTTTGATCTGATTTTCTAAGTCTCCAAGTCATCTAGATCTGCGACGTCTAAGTCCTATCTGGGACCTCTCAGTCCCTCCTAAACAACTATTCCAAACATCCTATAAATACTAATCATTAACCACAAGTCAGCTGGATGAAACCATTAACTCCCCCCCAACAAATATTAAATTCAATACAAGTCAGCTTCAAAATAGCCTTACAATAATTAAATCCAACATGTTGGCCTGTAACAACAGCTACCAACAAAAAATGCACCAAGTCGGCCCAACAAATCACACAGAACTCCAGTCGGTAAACCAGAACTATCGAGCAACACTGAAATAATCGAGCATGCCAAGCATCGTCGAGCACCAGTGTCGATTGAGCACCGCAGACATCGCCGAGTAGCACTTTCACCAAGTGCCAAAGATTATCGAGTCTCTTTAGCGACCGAGCTTCCTTCAATGATCGAGACCGTCGGTCAAGGCTGCAACCAAGTAACACCAGTCAAACAATACACCTCTATGCAGATTCACCGAGTACCCTAGAATGCCCTTGCATCACTTCCATAATTCTTTATGTGCTAACGATAATGATGTCTATTGGGAATAAATTTATTAAAACAAAAAACTACTTGAGTCTTGGCCCCCTTAATTAATCCTTTGGTCCCATCTTTTCCTATCATTATATAATTGATATGAGAATTTTTTAAGCGGGCGTTCACTTGGTCAAAATGCTCGTGTAGTTTTTCATCCACTGTATTCCTATCATATGTTGGAAGTTGCAAAAAATGAGAAGTTCTAAGAGTTGGTTCAAAGTTTTTAGCTATTTTACTTAGTTTCTACGTAGTTGTGGAGTTTTAGTGTACTATTGGACTTATTCAGATTGTTTGAACTCTTGTCCTAGCCTTTAGCCTTACATAGAAAGTCCACAAAGCCTATTGGGCCCTTCCATTTCTAATGGGCGTTCAAACTTATGTCTGTTGTCTTGACTTCTCGTCATCCTTTCAATCCTTACATTCCTTTTCTCTCTTACTTTCCCCCTTTTCCCACTTTATAGAGTTGCAAAGGCCAACCATATTTCTTCCAATCCTTGTCCATTTACTAACTTCTCAACCAATGGTTGATTTCTAGTTTTGATTCTTGTACTTTGTTCCCCATTATGAACTTTCAAATTTTGTTCGAACTTCTTTTCTTCCCTTCTTCCTCTTAACTTCAATTCCTTCTCCACTTTTGATTCTTACATTTTTTCTAGCTTCCCTCCTTTTTAATATCTTTGCATATTCATACATTTAGATGTTCTCAAATTCTACCTCCAATTCCCTTGATTGGTTACACATATTTTTCTTGTGCACATTCCAATCCTCTATGTTGAGTTTTGATGGACTTCTTGACTTTCATCCTCATGTCTAGTTCCCACCTTCATTTTCATAATGAAACCTTACACCTCTTGTCCTTCTATTTTTTTGTACTCCCTTTGATACTTTTCTACCAAATTTTGATGGGTTCTAGTTTTCTATTCCAATGTCACATCTTGGCCTCTATTTATGCTTCCTTCCCCTACATTTCTTCGTTATGAGGAGTTTAGATGGAATTTCAAGACCCCATCCCTATGTCCAATCCTGACTTGTATTCTTGTAATGAAACTTGTATCTCCCACCTTGACCTGATCATCCCACATGAAACTTTTGTATTTCTCTCTAATTTCCTATTTCACTTATTGGATCTTCTTAGGATGACATTGTTGATTGGATTTGACTCATATAGATGCTCCAAGAAAATTCTTCTTGCCTAAAAATAATTGCTCATCTCAAGGGCATTAATTAACATATAGTTTTAAATATCGATGATAAGAAGTCTAATTCGCCATGAATGTGGTGGTTGAGCTTTAGATTTTACTCTTCATTTAAGCTCAAGACTACCCATCCAACAAATTTCTTGGGATTTCACTTATCATGGATGCCACAATTATGAGCTCTAACTCTTTGTTGAATTCTAGCAAGCTATTGGTGACAAAACATATGAGTATATATACGAGTTCACTTGTCAATCAAAAGGTTAATCATTTTTTAATGCCTTGTGGTTACAAGTGGTTAGGTTTGTCAAGGGTTTGACCTCTTGTAGGTCCAATTTCCAATAGTGAAACAAACTTTATAAATTACAAAGAGGTACTATGTTTGTAATTGATGCCTATAATTCAATGTCTCCTTGGCCATTTGTAGATCTTAAGGGAAACTTATATGTGATAGCATTATAGCATAGATTTTCCTCTTGCCACATTAGCTAGTGTAATTGTAATAAGAATTTGATAAATGTCACAACACTTAAATTCATTGAAAATATTATCTGCATGGTCTCTTATTTATTGTATGTGGTTTTTAGAAGTTTAGAGACGATTTATTAAATATGTTCAATTATTTTATAGTATATCCTCATCATTATTTCTATGTGTTGTTTCTCTTGGTAAATTATGATTCTATAATCCAATGAATAAAACATCAATCATAGAAATTTATGATCCACCATACACTCATGAGCAAATATTTTTTACCGATAGTTTAAGAGTAAGATTAGTAGTTTGTATTCTCCCTATGATTTAATGATTCTTTAAGGGAAACATCTTTATTGAGCCTTAAGGGTTATCATTCCAAAGAATCATGTTTCATACCTTACTATTATCTTTGTGAGATGTTCATATCAAATTAATAGAAATTTTATGTGGAGTAGATTAGTCTTTAGTCTAGTGACAACTTTCAGGGCCGTGTACATTAGATACTATTACAACACAATCAATTTGTTTATCTATTCAAGGACCTCCATAATATATAAAAAATACACATAATTAATTATTAATTAAATAATTTGTTTAAATGCATAAGATTGGATACATAATAATAGAGTTCAACATAGGTTCTGAGTACATAATACAATAAAAAGACATAACATAAGGAAAAAATTACTTTACAAGAGACTGTAAGGTCAAAAGCATAGAGTATATAAAGAACTAATCATGAAGACAACCTTGATAGGATCTCCTAACATCTATCTCCCTTGAACACTTACAAGCGATAACATTGTCAAAATGCTTTCCCACCCAACTAGAAAGCTAATGCTTCCCCATAATTCTTCCTAATTCTAAGAATACTTGACCCCGCATGAGGATTTCTAACAATCCAAATTCAGGAGGAGTCTTAAAATTTGTGCAACATGATATAGATACCATGCAATCGCACACGCATAGAAAAAGCTATGTATCTAATATCATGATATGGAAGGTAGTAAGAAACACAATCATTCACAAATGATTTCAAAACCCTTTAGCTAAACTATCTTTTCAAGCCCTTCTCTATTTACGGGCATATTCGACACCAAACGTAAAACACATTGAAAATAATCAAGTAGATGAAGAATACAAATGCTTTCAAAAGCACTCATAATCATCAATCTATGCTTTAACTACTTGATATTTAAGTGAACCACATATAACAACCCAAGCACCCACTATGATAAAATCAAATATAAGAAACCATAAGTGATAAACTGCAAGCCATGGGCCAATACTATGACTCAAATATGATATCCAAATGTAAGGCACAAATTTTAATACCACTCCATGATGAGCCAATATTTTAATAATGGTAGATGCTCTTATGTTGTCTTAATCTTCAATAACTCCATCAACACCAAATGAAGTTGGACCCTCTATTTTGGCTCCACAATCTTTCTCAAAAGATGCACAACGACTTATCATAATGTACATCAAAAGTTGGTCAAGGTTTATAGTCAACAATATAACTCCCCGACAATCGTGATTATAAGTGTCTTAATATCTTTGTACAACATTATTTTCGTTATCAATGCTCTTCACATCCTTAATAACAAGACATTCTCTTACACACCATTATTCATGTCATAATAAGACACACCCATGGCATAATGGCAAAGTCATTGAAATTACAAAATGTACTACAAATAATGATAAAGATGTTGTTAAATAGTTAATTTCAAGCATTGTAATTGCAAAGTGTATTTTGCACCTATCCCAAATTAGATGATTGAATATTGATGCTGTCAATAAATTGCATGACTATAAAGCCTATATTTTCCAAAGGTTGACCTAGGAGAATGTGTCCTCAAGCAATATGACAATTCTCTACAAATAACTATAAATATTATAAAATCCTCAAAACAAAGTAGAGAACAATGAATCAAACAAACTAGAAACTATAAGCACACATTGTACTAGATCAAATTTGCATCCATGTATGTGTTTAAAAGTCGTGGACTTGAGGCTCCATATAGTACATAAACTATTCCATATCTAAGACACTCAATAGGAATAAACCCAACACTTCCAACTTTGAGACATCTAGATTTTAGTTCCATGGCAAAATTCTTTTTGTTTAGGTGTAGAGCTAAATACCTTTCTCTTTTACATTTAATTTCCAAACTTAACATTCAATAGTACTATATTCAACATAGCATTTGATATTATAATATCCAACTATGCAAAGCTTAATAAACATGCTTATTTATTTTTTCTAATCAATTAATATAAATACCATATTTTAAAGAAAAGACAATTTTCTTTTACACATATAAACAAGTTGCACCTTTTAATTCAATTAATTAAGTTTTACTATTTGTCATATTCGTTTAACCTTTTTGAAGAAGTATTATTTTACTTTATAAAATAATTTAATTTGTGCAACTAAGAAGATACAATATTTTAGTTTATATCATTATGTCTTTCTAATGTACTTCAATATCATTTAAAAAAATGTTTAGGGCATCCGGGGAGGCTCTTTTGAATATTTATTCTTGCCATCATTTAAAAGGGTTGTGTCACCTTGGTGAAGACCTATTAACTTGAGAAGAGACGGTGGGTTGTTCAAGAAGAAATGACCTAGCTCTTCCTATAGAGGGGGAATTGTTGAAGGCTACAATGAGAAGATTATCATGTACTTAGCCGCATATTACATGTGTAAGAATGAGCCGCACCTGCAGAAACTGTTCAAATGATCATAGAGATATGGAAGATAAAATATGACCCGCAACTCCAAAACACTTATTATTTATCATACACATTATTTTAAAAAAAAATGATTTAAAATATCAATTCTTACAACGTTCATAATTACTTATTTTATTATACCTCAACCTTTCATTTCTTTCTAGATGTTGGAAAAATCCAATGCACACCAAAAGCCCCTAGGCCCACCACGTTCATTAAAACTTAGGGTACATTTGTACCCAAAGACTTCTAGGCAATAAAGAATTCTACTTTAACAAGGACTTGTTGACATGGCACATTTTGGCTATGTCATATTCGTGGCATGATTTTCATTTTCATTCTCCATATCTGATTCAATCACCAACCCCAAAATAATCAACTTAATATTTTTATTATTGTTATTGTTTAATAATACTAATCCAATCATATTGGAGAGCATTCACATTTACTTGTAAGTTGTATCCTAGTAATATAAAAAAGCCTTCTTATGCATGTGGTGATGTCGTTTTCCGTTAACATCGCTGCCTAAATATCTGATATGTTTTGTCCATGTGAAATTGATAATATTTGAGGTGGAAATTTTGAAATCTTGATCACTGCACGACAAATTGCAATACAATACAAAAGAGGAAAAAAAGTAAAGGCGGCCAGCCGTCACTTTTGACTGACGGCACGAGCTTGCAAGTTGCGCCCCATCGCCCTCGAAAGGGACGGCGTTAAGTTGGACGTCCCACTTTGACGGTCAATCGTGAACGTCAAACATTTTTTTTTAATTATCATTTATAAATACATTAATTGTTTGGTAGTTTTGTCGATTTATGTTTGATGATCTGGCAAAGATATTTTGATTTTAATTTAATAAGTTAATTGTAAGTATGTAGGTGACACATTCACATGTTTTGAACAAACCTGAAGAAAAATATATATAAAGAAGAGCAATTCAAAAAAAAGTTGCAAATAAGTACATTCAGTTTGAAGATAGTATGTTTTTTTGGTATTGTATTAAGCAATCAAGATTATAAAGAGATTTACATCCACATGTTTATTGGATCTTCTATATATAGAGACAAATGATTGCTAAAATTTATATTATTTAAGTAAAGGGCTGCTATTATGAGAGTTTAATATATAAAAATAGAGAGTTTATAATGTTTACAATTATGTTGTAAGAAGGCTTATGTTTACATCTTGATTATAATCTAAACATATTTCATTTTACCTACCTAATAAAGTTGGGACAAAGGTCTCATAAAGATTTATCACAAGCAAAATCATAAAGAGTAGAAAAACTAAAGCCTTATACTAGTCAACTAATAAGTGATGAGGAGTTTTATCAACTTCCTTGTATCTACAAAAGAATAGTTTAGTACACACTTGGTTCCTCCTCAACCCTACTTTCTCTTTGGTTGGTATCCTTCTTATCTTAATCCATTTGAAGATATAGATATCAAAAGTCATGGTAAAGAGCCTAACAAAGGTTGTCTTAAGTATGATAGTGTAATTTTTATTAGGATCATTTTTTTCTATAAGTGTACATAGGACCAATGATATGAGAGGTCCATGAAGGTAGAAATCAAAGGTCCACTATGTAGTTAAATAATTTTATGCCACATATTGCTAATACTTCTCAATTATGTATAAAAAAGTAACTTTGAGTTTTTCCACATCTTTGGATTTGTTGGATTGAAGTTTGAAGATGTCATGAAGGAATAAGAAATTAGAGAAAAAGTGGTAACATGTTCTAGGTTGACTCACATGATTGGCTAGTTTGGAACATACTAATTGAGGATTCCCTTTCAATATTTTATTTATCTTTTGGGTTCCAAGATGCTACAAGAATCTATTTCATCAAAGGTGGGAGGATGCTACTTAGAATTATCTAGTCTTTGTAAACATTCTTTACCACTTCCATTTTGATGTCACATATAGGAATTGCTTCATAAAAAATAGGAAAATCAATAATGTATTTCTTCATTTAGATAAGTGAATCCATTTCATCAAATGTATCTTAAGATCAAATCTTAACTCTAACTATATTGATATCTAAAGTAGTGTGGATAGTCCACTACATAACTTTGCAGAATATATCCTACAATTTCCTAACGTAATTTAATTGCATAATTTTTTTCCAATGTGTGAATATGCAAAAATAGTTCGTACAATTGAATTTAGAACTGTGAAAAACAAAGAACAAAGTAATAGAGTATGTGTGTGTAAGAAAATACTATATATAATGGAGGATGAATGTAAAAGAAAATATCATGTAAATATATTAGGGACAAGAACTAACAATAACATGAATTGGAGAAACCTAAAATTAGGGAAAAACTATAGAAGAGGAAGGTGGTATTCTTCCTCAAGCTACGATTCCAAGCTATCTTGGAGAATGAATCTCAAGGATCCTTCTAACCAAAAGAAATCATTTTAACATGTTTTGGAGCTCTCATACCTATGTAGGTCATGTCTTTGTTATTTTCTACAATGTGTTTAATAGTATTTGAACAGTTTTTCGACATCCAATTTTGATGGGGAGAGATTCAACACCAATTGAACTAGTGAGATGCATGTGAGCAAAGTCAAATCCATCACCAATACATTTCCCTTTATCAAATCTTGTTGTACTCTATGTATTCAATTCCATCATTTCTTGTTTTATCATATTCAACAAATAGCTTTTCTAACTTAGTTTACACATCATTAACGAGCACTAGGGAAGGCTATTCTAATTTTGCAAAATCTACCTTCCTTTCCTTGTCTAAAACCCACTTTCTCAAAGATTTATGATAAATTGTTTAGAATCTTTCTTAATTTTGTTAAGATATAAGCATAGTGCTTGAAAAAAATTGAGGATAGAGAGTTTCAAGGTTATCTACTTCAACTAACATTAGGCTATTTAGAAGCATATTTTTCTTGCACGATAAGGCTACAAAGACACCTACATTAGAGTTCACAAAACTTTGAACATATTTTGAGTTGCTATAGAAGACTTTCTTGACCTGTCAACACCCTTCAAGCTTTTTGTGAAATATACCATTATTCACCCCTAAATTGATGGATCCAACAAAGATGAAGGGAAACACTAGGTAGTAGTTTCATCTATGAGCTTTTTCAAGAGATACATCATCATCTTTGGTTTCATGTTACATATCCTCCATCAAAGTCATCTCTCATTACCATTCAACTATAGATGATCCCTAAAGATGTATGTAGTTCATCACAAAGAGTTACATAATCGATATCACTACATGTCTCTTGAAAAGTTTCTTATAAACTTAGCCTTCTCACAACATAATTGTAGATCACTATATTCTACACTTTTAGACTCTACAAGTTAATGAGCTAGAGTTAGTCATTCAAAAATGGTTTCTTACACTTCAAACACATATTTCCATTCTTCCCTTTGTGGATGACTTTATTTTGGCGTCTCACTTGGTGAGTGATTTCTTATACTTGTCAATATCTTGGCCTCATTTATTCTTTTAAGCTCCAATTAGATTTAGATTAAAATTTGTTAGCTTATAGCATCTCTAGAAATAAGGCAATCAATGTGATTCTCACTTATAGAGGTTTGTCTCTTCATATGTATATTTGGGTTCCTCTTCTTTGGACCATGCTTTAGGTTGATGCAATATCCCCTTTCAAATCATTATTTTTGGACCAAAGGCCAAATTCCTTTTTCCAATGTCTCCCTCAGTCAGAGTTTACCTCTTGGACTCCTTTCTCATTCCTTGTATGCTTATCTAAGGTCCCAAAAGTTTTAAGTATTAAGGTATGTTTAATTCCCCAAGTGCACACAAGTTGTCGAAGCATGCGAGTTACCCATTTTGGTACACCTTATTCCCAAACCCTATCATGTCCTTCAATTCTTGTCAGAATGTTAGACTTTACCATTCTAGCATGTTTTCAATTTGAAATCTAATCCACGACTAGTGGTAAGGTCTTTCATTACGCTTGACCCCTAAAATATGATATTCCCATCTTTTTGTACTATTAGTCCTACCTATCCCTCGCATGATTAAGAGTGACACTAATTCCAATTTTGAGGTTGACCATAACAGATTGTCATACAATAAGTAAAATTACAAAGTAGAACACTATTGATTACTAGTAAAATATGGACCTAGAATACATATTCATTACGCCAACTACATCTTGGATCTATGAACTTGTCCTCTATTAAAGTAAAGATCCAACACAAACTTTTAAAGTGAGAGACATTGTTTACAAATCTAACATTAGACAATTTCTAGAATCTCATGCATTCTCTCTCCATTCTTAATTATCATGTTAAATATCATGACATCTTAAATTGATATTGATTAACTCAATAAAAGAATCATGTTCATATATCCAAAGATCTCATTCTCTTCCTAATTATAATTTTCATGATCTAAACCTAATTATAATAAAAATATGAAATATCATTGCATTTATCTAAAATATTTTCAAATATCATTAATCCTTAATCATCAATATCAATAGCAATAGATAATATTTACAAGTCACAGATCAAACCTACACTCTCTAAAATTTATCTAGAACAGAGCTATGTGGATTTCTAAGGATTTCCTGTCAAATTTAAGTCAATTACATTAACTCCATTTGCGTGCAGCTTTGAGCAGCGGGCCATTGATAGCGTACTTGTCGCGGTCGAGCTCAGCCGGGCCCACGTCTCCACGTGGGCGCCGCCCGAAGTTATTTGTTCTGGTTTTTAGTGGTGGGGCCCGTGCCACGCCGATATCCACGTCATGACGTCATCTGCCATCATTTTGCGGGCTCCACATCTCTTACACTTCGTCTCTACCTATAGTACCTGGGTTTTTATTTATGAGAATTGACGTCCACTGTCATCATTATTTTTTATAAGAAGAAAAATCATTTGCAGGAATGACGATGACTCCTATTCATTTATGCAGAGTGATGTTGTGAGCACAAGTATTTTGTCTGTGTTTCAATGGAGACGGAAAACCTCAATATTGCCCAACAGCATTATTCGTATTGCCACTTCTCTCAGATTGAAGCAATCTTAGCTGCAGAGGAGGAAATACGCTTTGCTGGGATTCGAACCTGGGACGTGGATGCACCATATTTGCCAACGATTTCGGAGCTCAGCGACTCCCTGCAGGTCTCGAGTTCGAATCTGGCCGGGGAGTGTTTCACAGCGCCTGAAACTGCCGAGGGTAAAACTGAAGACTGGATGGAATGGCTGGCGAAAGACCTGTGCGAGCATGAAATTTGCTCAAACGACTGTGATTCCACAGAGAGCTCGGATACGACTCTGTACTGCTCTTCTCCTTCACAAGATTTAGCGGAGCCGCGGCCAGATTCAGCGGAGCTTTTGTTCCGTTACGCTAAATTAGCGGAATCGGGAAACCACTCTAAAGCCGCAAAGGCTTTAGCGGAGTTGCAGCTGTTGTCGCCTCCAGTTAGGGTTTGTTCTTCTTCAAGGGAGAGACTGGTGAGCTACTTTGCCCGAGGGCTGTGCGGTGATGTGGAAATAATGGAGCCTGGAGAACAGGCACTGGCCTACCGAGCACTAAATGACGCTTCTCCTTATTTAAACTTTGCGCATTTAACTGCAAATCAGGCCATTTTAGAAACCGCCGAGAAGGCGGAGAAAATTCATATTATTGATTTCGGAATCCGCGAGGGCCTGCAGTGGGCGGTGCTTTTGCAGGCGTTCTCTTCCAGGTCGCAGGGAAAACCTGGCAGGATTAAAATCTCGGCGCTTCCAAATTCATCAGAATCAGCGTCTTCTTTACAATCTACAGGAACAAGGCTCACGGACTTCGCTTCAATGCTCGGGCTGGAATTACAATACAATCCCGTACTCAAGCCACTGAGCGAAATTAATGAGGAGGAACTATTCAGCATCAATTTCGAAGAAGAAGAGTGCCTGGCGCTGAATTTCATGCTTAGCCTCTCTGAGCTACCTGACACGGCTCTTCTGAAAGCTCTGAAATTTGCCCGTGCCGTCCGCCCTAAAATTATTACGCTAGCAGAGTACGACCTGCGCGGCGGACTGGAGAACGCTTTTAATTATTTCTCCGCCGTGTTCGAGTCTTTGGAAGGGAAATCTTCTGCAGAGCGCGAAATGACGGAGAAGCTCTTGTTTACACAAACTATCACAAAATTTGTTGCAGAAAATAACAATTGTGCAAAAGCTACAGAGGAATGGCGTTCAATCTTCGAGTTGTTAGGGTTTCAGTGCTGCAATACGAGCCAGTATGCGATCAGCCAGGCCAAAATTTTTCTGTGGAATTACAGTGACAAGTTTAGTGTGGTGGATTCGGGCGGCTGTATTTCTCTGGCATGGCAGGATCGTCCGCTTGTTACAGTCTCCTCTTGGATTTGCTGAAAACTTCACTAAAAATGTATATATGTACCATTAAAAATACCTGTATTTTGTTGCTATTGCGACTGGGCCACACCAATTCCAATTCACTGTTAATAGAAGATCTCGCGTGATTTTCTCCCTTTGCAGCCTGACATTTTTTTCCTTTTGCTGGCTTTCAGTCTTTTGAGGGAATGGAAATTATTACATGTTCAAAGTTCTCGGCAATGGGATTCAACTTCGAAGTTCGGACCAGTTTTGCCACTGTCTATTTTACATCATTACCTGCACAGTTTATTCAAATGCAGCCATGTATTTTGTCAATAAGACATTTTGCTTTACTGATACAGTTTTCAAGCATTGCGTGGTTATTATTTCAATTTTAACTTTACATGACAATCAATCTATTTCATCTCCATCACTTCGTAATGAAATGTCTGGCTTTCGTAAATTTTTTATTTTAGTTTTGTTATGAATAAGTATTATTTAACAGCAATTCTAGTAGAAGGGGGACTCTTATCATCAAATTTTCTCCAAACATCATCAAGAAAGTAGTCAAATTGTAAAGATAAAAGTAGTGAAATTATTAGAATGTTAATGCAATTCTAGTAAGAGAAGGAGATGGTCTTTATCAAAAGAATTACATCAACCATTTTGGAGGTTCTAATTATAGAAGATTGACTTTCAACTTGTAATGGTAGGGGAGAGGAACCAATACATGTGTGGGTTCTAGAACGTGCGATGTTAGTGGACTTATTAGGGGCTCACATGTGACCACCTAGACCCTAGTACATGCCATTGACATGTTGAAAAGTAAAAAAAGAAGCTCCGTTTAATAATATAGGATAATATTCATCAGTTAATGAGAATAATTGTCTTTTATATATGCATGAAATAAAATATTAGGTTCCTTTCTTGTCGGACAATCAACCTGTCCATCCATCTCACTAACAAGTTATGACGCGTGTTAAAGTAGGCCGCTCAATACAAAAATGCCAAGCATGTTGACTCAAACACAAAACATGTCCAATCAGATACATATAATCATTTTACCCTTAGATGAGGCTCGCCACCTCTTGATCATTTTATCTCTTGTTGAATATCTTAAGTTGAACCCTAAGGAATTAGATAAACTAGTAAGGTATGTCAAAGGCAACAATTCTTAGACTGAGCCTGGTAATCAATAAATGGTTAATGTTGAGTCTTCTAGTGTTGAATTGCCTACTTCCTCATTTGAGTCATTTGCGTATGGGTCTAAATTAACCACTAATACATCTAATGATTCTCCTCATGCTTATGACCTAAAACCTGACCCATTTTATGTAACCCTATTCATAAATGGTCATAAACTCAGTAAGTACATTATAGATTCAGGTGCATATGATAATATCATACCTTCTTCTATTCCCAAAGCTCTTGATCTACCCCTCACTAAAACATTCCATGGATTCTAAACAAGTCCCTTTACTCAGTCAAGTCAAAGATGCTCAAGTTGCCCTTGCATCCCATCCTAGTAAAAGATTGAAAATGACCATCCTAGTGGTTAATATTCTTGCTAGTTATGGCTTGTTACTAACTAGAACCTTTTGTAAAGACCTAGGTGGGGAGATTAAAATGGATTGGTCTCAAGCCGCTATCCCAGTCGGGAAACAAAAGGTAGTATTACAACCTGAAATAAAGTCCAAATTCACTGTGTTCCCTTCTAATGATCCTAGAGCACAAATATTGTATCGAGAATGTGACTTTGGTAATTACATGATATTCTCTGGAGATGAGGAAGAAAAACTAGTGATTGAACCTGATTGTTCTAAAGACTTCTGGACTATGGAGTTTGATGGTAGTTTCTCATCAATAGGCTCTAGAGAAGGAGTAGTTCTAATCTCTCTTTAAAATGAAAAATTCCCTTATTCTTTCAAATCGGAGTTTAAGAATACCAACAATATGACATAGTATGAATCTCTGTTATTGGGACTGGATGAAGCTAAAAAGAAAGGAATAACGGTACTCAGAGTGAAGGGTGATGTTGGATTGATTGTTAAGAAAGTAAGAAATATTTTTACTGTAAAGAATGAAAGATTGAAGCATTATAGAAAGAGTTTGAGATGAGATTGAGAGTTTTGATGCTTTTTCTATTGTATGAGTTTCCCTTTTGCTTCCCCACCCCAATTTCAAAGAAACCACATGCAAGATATAAGTAATTTATCGACCCACTGTCTCAAATAACTCTGAATTTTGGCAGGTCTTTAAGAGTGATAAAATAATTCAAAACTTTTTGTAGAATGTAGAAATGTTCATGACAACTTTCTTTGAAGGTTTTGAGTCAGAATGCAATGAATTTTGTCCTGATCTAGGAGATGATCCAGGTAAATATATAATCCAAATTAAAAAGGAACAAAATTTCAAAAGGCTTAGTGTCTCTCGAACATTTGTTTGATAGACATGATAGATGTATTAAAGATAGAAATTATCCAAATTGCTAGTGATCCAGGAGATTATGAAAAAGTGAATACCAGGGATGAAGCTGACCCAAAGTTCATTAATGTAGGTAAATTTTGTACACCTGAAAAGAATCATAGATTTTGTAAACTTTTGAGGAGCTATAAGGATGTTTTTTCTTGGTGCTATGATGACTTAAAAAAATGTAGGGAAGGCCAGTTCCAACATCATATTCCTTTAAATCCAGGGGATGCTCCTTTCAGGTAGAAAATTAGAAATTATAATCCTAAAGTTGTAAATGTTATCTCTAGAGAAGCGGATAAGATGTTGAAGGCCATAATTATATATCCAATTCACCATTCAATCTGAGTGGCAAATATTATTCCTATACAAAAAAAGAATGGGGAAATATGGATCTGTGTAGACTTTAGGAACCTGAATCAAGCAAGTTTGAAAGACAATTATCCCCTACTTGTCATGCATCACATCCTACAGATAGTTGTTGGATTTGAGATGATGTTCATGTTGGAGATATTTTCAAGTTACAATCATACAAGTGTAGTTGAAAAGGATCAGCATAAAACTGCCTTTATTACCCCATGAGGAACTTTTGCATATAATTGTATGCCTTTTGGCTTGATCAACGATGGGACAACCTTCCAGAGAGAAATGAATTTATCTGTTGGTCATCTGAAAGATAAGATAATTGTCATTTTCTTGGATGAGTTGACCATTTTCTCTAAGAGGAGGAAACATCATTTGAGAGATTTAAAGGTTGTTCTACAAAGATGTAGAGATCACGACATATCCGTTAATCCAAAGAAGTTAGTTTTTTGTGTTACAAAAGAAAAGTTGCTAGGACATATAGTTTCAAAGGATGACATTAAAATTGATCCAGACAGAGTAAGGGTCATTCAATAGTTGAGCCTTCCATATAATAGGAATGAAGTCAAATCCTTCTTTGGAAAAGTGAATTTTCTAAGGAGGTTCATACCAGATTTTGTTGAAATCACAAAACACATTGTAGTGATCAGGAGTGAAAATCAGACATTTAAATGGAATGGGATAGCGAAGAAATCCTTTGAAGATATTAAAGGGGCCATTGCACAAGCACCAACTTTGGTAAATCCATACTTTAGAAAGGAGCTCATCATATACTATTACACCTTTGAGCATACGATGTCTGGTATTTTATTGTAGAAAAATGACCACAATGTAGAAGTCCCTATAGCCTTTATGAGAGTCCCACTCAAAAGTAATGAACTTAGATATTCACTGACAGAGAAATAGGCTTTTGTTGTCGTTAAGGCCATGAAACCATTTAGGTATTATATCTTGCATTCTCACTCTATTATTTTTGTGCCTAGCTCAGTTGCGAAAAGAATCTTGACTCGACAAGAAGTTGGAATGAACAATAGGGCCACCTAGGTTTCTAAAATACAAGAGTTGATCTAGATATTAAGCCAACAAATTTAGTTTGAGGTAAAGGCTTATGTCGATTAATAGTAGAGAATAAAAGAAATGGAGATGAAGAACTACCAACATCTTTTCTAGTTAGCCTACAAGACACACGGTTTATAGATGTGGCACACTATTTGACATATGGAGAATACCCAAATCATATGTCCCCAAAAGAGAAGAGGAATCTAAGACTAAAAGTATAAAAGTATGTTATTATTTATAATGTGTTGTATAAGAAAGGGCTTGAAGAAATCTTTTTGAGGTGTGTAGATAAGCAACAATAGGGAAAACTTTTGAAGAAATTTCATGTTGTGGCTTGTGATGGTCACTTCTCTTCCACAATCACAGCTTTTAAAATTCTCAGAAATTGTTACTACTGGCCAAGTATGTTCAAAGATGCTTAAAAATGGGTAGCTGACTATGAAAAATGTAAATTATTTTCAAGAAGGCCATAATTGGAAGTGTTACCACTTAGACCAATTGTCATAGATGAACCCTTCAAGTAATGGGGTTTAGATTTCATTGGCCCTCTCACACCTCCTTCGAGTGCGGGACACACTCATATTTTGATAGAAACTGATTACTTTACAAAATGGGTAGAGGAAATCCCGATGGAGAAAACCACCTCAGAAGTTGTCTACAATTTTCTGAAAGAGAACATATTGGTGCATTTTGGAGTACCTTGAAAGATTGTAACAGATAATGCTACTAATTTTTCTTCTTCTAAGCTGGCTATGTTTTGTTATGACCATGGAATATCACTTTCACATTCATCAAATTATTATTCCCAAGGCAACAAGCAAGCTGAATCCAACAATAAGAATGTGATAGCTATCATGAGAAAGATAGTAAGTGATAATTCAAAAGATTGGCATAAAACATTGTATGAAGCACTCTAGACTAACAGAACTACATCAAAGAGATCAATTGGATGGTGCCTTTTGAATTAGTATATGGGATAGGAGTTTAGTTGTCATTACCTCTAGAGTTAGTTGTCGTTGAGTTACAAAAAGTGATTGAAGATCAATATTTCCAAGATTCTTTGGAAAAGAGGGAAATGTATTTTACTAAGATAGAGGAGGAGAATAGTGAACTAGTGGACCATATTATAGATCATCAAGCTCGAGTTAAAATGATCTTTGATCGAAGAGCTAGGCCTAGGAAGTTTATGCAAGGAGATCAAGTATTGTTGTGGGATAAGAGGAGAGAACTAAAAGGAGCGCATGGTAAATTTGATTCTCTTTGGAAAGGATAGTTCAAAATCCATCATGTATTGGGCCCTAACTCTTTTAAATTAAAATATCCAGATGGAACTGTTCTACCCTTGTCTTATAATTGACAAGATCTTAAGCTCTATCAATTGTAAAAACAAGAGTCCCATGTTCTTGTACAAAGTAGTTTGATAGGTTCTAGTGTAGTTGTCAATTTGGTTTGAGTAAATTTTGGTGTACATCTTAGTTCCTTTCTCTTTATATTTTAAGTTTTTGCATAACTATAGATTCTAAGTTCCTTCCCTGGTCCTTCAGAATTGCGGTCCCCAACCAGAGCCGATTGTTACCCCCTATTTTTGCACAAGTTCAATTTTTCAATTATCTCCTTTCAAGCAAAAATAGAGTGCATTAATTCCCCTTCTATTGGTATTTGATGCTCTAAATCATTTTTATTTTATTATAAACCCTTTATTTTCAGCCTTGTATACCAAAGTGTTTCCTTTTTGAACCCTTTGTTTGAACCCTTATATAAAGTTCAAAGAGTTCGTTGGTTCAATGTTTATCTTGTGTGCATATGTCTCAAGTCTTCATTGGATGTAAATTTGATATGCGTCAAAGTAATGTTGGTTGATGATGAACCTTAACCATTGTACTTTGTGCTTAGTTCAAAGTTTGAGGTTCATCTCATACATCATGTCTTCTTTTTAATAAGTCCATGTTGAATGTAAACTTCTAAATGATAAACAAGTTGACGGTGTTGGACTTAGTTTGGCTTGTTGTTTCACTGCTATTTTCAATGCGACTAGCATCTGTGCAAGTAAAGTGAGTGGGCAGATGCATGGGTTCCACAATATTTAACTCCTTTATCTTAAAGAATATCCATGCCAAATGATGACATTGAAAGTTCAATTGAGTACAACCATCTTTTAGACCTTCTACAATGAGACATGTTTTTGTAGTTAGTGCATTGCAAGGGAATGATCAGAGATTAGAGTACCAATTAGCATGATGTGTACAAGGAAAGAAAATTGACCTCTCATTCTTCTACTACAGATTTGGAGGACATACTTGAGGAGGTCACTCTCCTCTTTGTAGAATTTTTGGAGGATGTTCTCAAGTCTTCTCCATCCATTGCTTCTTCCTTGATTGGGGCTCTTGTTAGTCTTTATGAGATATTTTTGGAGAAACTTGACTCCTCTTTAGAGCTTTCATTGGTTATACTTCTACCTTCTTCCTTTTTCATGGAGATGGATTTTTTTCTACATTTGTCATTGTTACCCCTTATTTTTGCACGTATTCAATTTTTCTATAATCTCCTTTCGAGAAAAGATAAAGTCCATTAATTCCCTTTCTATTGGTATTTGATGTTCTAAATCATAAAACCCTTTATTTTTGGCCTTTTATACGAAAGTATTTCCTTTTTGAACCCTCCACTTGAACCCTTATGTAAAGTTCAAAGAGTTCGTTGGTTCAAAGTTCATCTTGTGTGTATATGTCTCAAGTCTTCATTGGATGTAAATTTGATATGTGTTAAATTAATGTTGGTTGATGATGAATCTGAACCATTGTACTTTATGCTTAGTTCCAAGTTCAAGGTTCATCTCATACATCCTATCTAATTTTTAATAAGTCCCCGTTGAATGTAAATGTCTAAATGATAAACAGGTTGGAAGTGTTGAACTTGAACCTTTGAACCTTTTTCATTTCAGTTCAAGGTTCAAATTTTGTTGTGTGGGAAGAGACAAGAGCGTGTAATAGATGGCAGATAATGAATGAAAAGAAATGATTATTGAAAAAAGGGAATATTTTGGGCATATCAAAGATTTAAATTTTTTAATTTTTGTGAATGGAAAGAAATCATTACATGGTAAACGCCTTATGTGGAAATTAATAATAATTAATGCAAGTGTCAGAGTTACGTCATTTCCAAATTAATCTGGCATGTACAAATTGATAATTGAGGTATGGTAAATCTTGTATCCATATTTTATGCCTTTTATAGACATCGAATGAACTATCTCTTCATTAAGAAGCATTAATTTGTCAAGTGAGGAAAATGACACTGGAGGTAATGACTCCTCTTCTTTAGGGTTACTAGAGAATTTGGTTTCTATGACATGCGAGTTCTGAAATTCCTTACCACCACCATTATTTATTAGTTGCAGAAGGGATTTATTTGAATTTCCTGCATTCCTTAGCTGAGTACATTATTTTATTTTGTGTATGCTCGTGATTAGCACCATGAAACCCGCTAGTAAAAGCTTAGGGCATAATTTTGGTCTTGTGTGCTCCTTACCATAATTTGAGGATACTGCATTGACATGTGCTAGTTGGGAAAACTCTTCAATGATGCATAAATTAGTTGACATCAGCCTTATAGAAGCAACTACTTTCCCCATGAAAGTACATTGCCAAGAACTAGTTTTCAAGTGCATGAATAAGTATGATCCAAAGCATAGATGCATAAGGTCTGTAAATGGTGACGTGTTACTACCTATTAATATGGAAACTATAATGGCAGTAATGAAAATTCCACCCAAAGAGCCTTATGCAGATTGGAATATTATCGCATCTTATTGTTTCATTTCTGAGAAGGCGACAAAATATAAGAGTATAACTGCCAGAAAATGGCTTCTTAAATTTTAGAAAGGTGGTTCAAGGTTATCCATGCCCTTAAAGAGAGAGCAACTCATAAAGTAGGTTAGGGATATAGTAATTATGTTGCGTAGAGTTAAGGGTATCCAAAAAGTGTACTTCTGGGAAGACTGGATGTACTTTTTCATTTAAGTAATTCTATAAGGAGAACAATACCTAGACATTGTTGAAAAGTTACATGAAGGTTTAAGAAATTGTGTTGGAAATATAATTTTTTATATGTCGTCTTACATTTTCTACTATTTAGCATGCACAAATCAATGCTAGGGTTGCATCATGAACCATTGGTTGATCGAATGAAGGTTTATGAGTACCACCCTCACCTGTGAAAATAAAGATGTCATGAAAATTTTAGAAGGGTTAAAGATGTTTTTTTTTCTGAAAGATTGGTTCACAAATTACAGAGGAACATTAATAAGAGGATGACAGATGAGGATATGTACTTGGTGAGTGCCTATGGTAGCTATTTAATTCAGTTTCACAGGTTCACATATATCAGAATTGGCATCTTTGAAGGTGATCCATTTCGGTTGTCATGGTATGCCCTAGACCACTTTGTTCTTATTAAGCTTTGTAGACAATTGGCACACATTGATAATAAATTAGCAATAGGGAAAGTTTCAGTGTCTCCTTCCCTATTGAGCTATGTCATTATGTATATAAATATGTTTCAGACACTCTAAACTTGGAAACAGAGCTTAAAAGGTTCAATCTACAATATTACATAGCTCAGGCTAAGTTTGATAGTAAAGGCTATACACAAGCTCATTTGAACATAGGAGCTCAATTTTAGCATATCCCTCAGTTAGAAGACTTCTAGGAAAACTTTTATGATGAGTTTGAGGTTAGAAGAAGGACATGTTCTAGGTTCACCCTGAACCAAATAGTTACTCAAGTGATTTGAAAATGAATGTTACTAGGATTAAAGATGACGAAAAGGATGTCGTAGACCCACAGTATAGTGACAAGGTACACATGCACCCTATATATTCATAAGATTAATTGGGACAAAGATGAAGAAGACAAGGTTTAGATCAAAATTTTCCAAGTAATACGAAGGACTGAGAAATGGTCAAGAAATCAAAGATTTGGAGAAATAATGATCAATATCTTAGAAACATTTGCAAGCACAAACATTGATTTTCCCTCACAGGTCCTTATTATCCCTTCTAACAAACCTATTCAAACTTATATTGCAAGTATCACCAAAGTTAAAATTGAAGGTTTGGTTGCCAAAAGATCAAAGAAACTTTCTAAGAACCAGTTCCCTATTCACACTACCTGGTCTAGGAGCAGGAGTAAAAACAAGAAGAGCCCTGACAATAAAGTGATTGTGGATTTGGATACCATTGAGGAGGTTGAGAATACGATGGGTGATAAGATCCTTGAAGTACCCATAATAGGGAACGTTGATATAGAGAAGCAACTTGAAGATATGTCAGATCCCACAAGTCTCATGGTGATAATGAACACAACTCAAACTCAGGCCCCTCCAAAGAAAGGTGATATAGTTAATGCTCCTCAATAGCTGGAGTCTTCTATCAACAAAAAGAGGAATGTTGTGCCAATATCTTTACCCATCGAGGATATGGTAAGCAAGTGTTTGGGAAAAAACCCAAAATCCAAGAGGCTAAAAACTACTGCAAGAATGGACTACGATCTAGGTATAGGAAATTGGGTTGTAGAGGTTTCTCATCCACTGACTGATAAAGAAGTGGAAGATTCTATAGATAAAGACTTCTCAATAGAAAAGATTGATCTAGGAACTACTTCAAGCACCGTAAAAGCACATCTCCTACATGCCTCAACCAGAAAAATGGTCGACAGATGTTGGAAAGATGAAAAAGATAAAAAGGAGTTGAAACAAAGTGTGCTTGATGATAGAATACATTAAATTCATTCATCACCCCAATCCAAAACCTCTGTCACAACTACCTATAACCTTTGATCCTAAATCCCTTATCAACTAGAAGATGTTGGACTAGATCCGAAGAAGAAAAATAATAGATGAGGTATTCCATGATTGGTTGGAAGGGATAGTTTAGAGAGGAACTGAGTACATCAATAATCTAAGAAAAGTGTATGAGGACACTATGATAGTAATCAAAGAACTAGAAACATAAATTGCCTCTTGGAAGAAAGAAGAAGCTAGGTGGATGGAAGTCGTCTCTCAGATGAACAAGGTCCAAAAATATGGTGTAATGAGATGTTTAGTAGAGAAGGTTGTGTCCAACTTGGATGATAACATATTGCACGTATGTAAAAAAGAGTATTGAATGGAGGAATTCAGTTATAAAATAAGGTCATGAGGAATCAATCAAGCTGCTAAAAGTACTGATAGACCTCACACTATCAATGAAAAATGATTTAAAATGTATTAGTGTCAAATATTTAAAGGATGATGAGAAATCTGTGGAGGCTACTGATACCATAATTCTATCTTTCAAATAAAAGATTAATTATGTGAAGGAAGCAAAAGTTCTAAAAATAGTGATTTTTCTAGAGTAGCTAAAATTGAATCCTTGTTGTTTCCCTTTATTGGTCAACTGGAGATTCATGTCGATAAGGTGGCACAGATTAGAAGGGAAAAAGAAGTGTAGAAGAAACAAATTACGCATATTGGGCTCCCCAATTTCTTGGTAATTTAGAGTTTCTTAGCGGCTCTAATGCAGGGTAGAACCAACCAGACGGTTCCACAATGCAACACCAACCTTGATCGTGCTATCAAAGTTTTGCATTTTGTTTTAGTTTCTTTAGATATCATAGATTAGTTTTTAAGTTACGTGAAAAACCAAATCTTACCTTGGGGCAAAGTTAAGTAACAATGTGTTTTAAATACAGTTAGCCTAGTGATGGCTATTTATATGTTTTAAAATGACTTTGAAAAGGGTCGAGAGTTTTTGAAGCTTATAAACTTGATACTTTATTTTGATATTTGATACTTTTAAAAAGACTTTTATTTGTGAATATAAGTTGATGAATGATTATCACAAACTTGAATATGTGCATTTGAGTTTATGAGAATAAATTTATGTGTGAGTTTATTGTGTAGTGCAATAGTTATCTATCTTTCTTTTGAAGATTTATCATATGTCTCAGTGAGCATAACTAGTTTATAAGTTCAATTTAATCATGTTTATGTGTGAATGGTAGTTTGCCTTTAGTACTTCCTAGTCAAAAGTATGATTGCAAATTTATTTTCAAAATAAATCATTCATTGAATATTATTGAAAGGGAATTGTACCTCAATTTAGAGGGAAACTAATTCTAGTTTGTCCAAATGGTTGTAATTGAATTTGATCCTTAGAAAGGGCTATAGAGTCATAAATATATTATTATTATTATTGAGGACAAATTTGTTAACCAATAGTCATTTAATTTATTTATGCCCAAGGGAAGACATGTTGATTTTCATCATTATATTATCTCTTTACTTTAGACTTGCTTCAATGGTTTTGAGGATACTTCATTATGGGAGGGTAATGTTATCACCATATTTCTCTTCATTGGACTAGCTATTGTATTGTATTCTCATGACGAGTGTAGATCTTAAGTGGTATTGATGTTGAAACCTCCACGTACATCGCATGATCTATCACTTTGTACATGATTTGCATTATCTAGTGGAGTTTTGTCTCAAATCTATTTCTCCTTTGTTTGTGAGAGATCGGATGCATGATTAGTTGTGCATGGGTACCTAACATGGCCTTGTTGTCGAGACCCGTTCCATATTGCATCATTTGCATAACATTTTTTATCTTTGAGTTGCACTTAAAGGGGAGTGTTAGAGTAAGCATCATTTACACATTAAACTTACTCACGCTTAGTTCACATACGCTATTTATCGTAAAGTTACTTTGTGCAACTTGTCATTTAATATTGTGCATACTTGGTCATGTTAGTTATCCTAGGTGGCATTCTAGAAGACAGATCATAGCTCATTATTTAATATTATGTAAGCATTTTTTATTTGCATTGTGCATTTAATGTTTGTATGAAGGGTAGTTATAATCATACCTTGTCACCTTGGTTATATAAGCAAGGAGCATTTGTCCATTGTATCATATCAATTCAATCATATTCACATGGTTTCATTCTCATTGTTCTTAAAAGCTCATGTTGCAACATTCCTTTTATGGTTGGCACCTTTTTGGGTTGATCTTTGAAGATTGCATCTTCATAATAGGTTCTTTATCATTCCAACATTTAGAGACAAACATGTCCAAATGGGCCCAAAATGTAAGGGAAAAGTGTATGGCATGCTTTTTTCATTAACAGAGTTATCAATGTCAATGTTAGAATTACTTTTAATGCTATTAACATCCATACTAATAATATTTTTACTAGTTTATTGCTAACCAAACAATTGTTATGAATGCCACTATCAATGCTTGATTTAAGAGAAATTTGTTGGTAGGGTATATCAAGCTAAAAACCTTCTAGATCTATCTTGGTATAAAATTTGAAATCCAAAGTGTCTAACTTTTCTAAGGTGCCTCCATCATGGAGGCCCTAAATACTCATATTTTAAAACTTTGTATGCAAGCATACCCAATTATAAAGGAAAATAAATTTGATAGGCATGTACAATAGAAGTAATGCATATGTGATATGAAATAATAACATAATAAATAGAAAACAAAGATAATATTTGATATTTTCACTAGAAAAAATGCTTTTGAGTAAAGATTGAAACATAATAAAATTTCTTTTATTGAATAAAACTCAATCATTCTCTACTAAAATAATGAATCTCCTACTTCACCATTCAATATATAAGAAATAAATAACCACATTAAAAATAAATTTTCATAATTTAAGAATCACACAAAAAAAAAATGAAAGCTCTCAAACATGAAGACAAATAGAAAAATTCAAAATAATAAAAAAAATTTGTAAAAAATTATAATCTCATCCCAACTATTATATATCGAAAATATGTTATTATTATTATTAATGGAGGCTAGGATAAGTAGTTATTCCTGCAAATGTTAATGACAAACAACACTCTTGATAGAAAGGGACATCACACCCAAACTGTTCCTGAACCAAACTAAGATGGGCTTGTGAGGTAGCTACCTCCAAAGGCAAAATATGTTTACAATGATTGTAGATTTCCTAATATAAACATTTCAAGACCTTGACACTTTTATCTCCAACATTTGGTCTCTCTTTAGAGACCCCATTTCAGAGAAATTTTTAATCAATAAATCATGTTACTCAGAAGCAAAATCATTACAGATGTGTGCAGACCAACAGAGATAAGATTGTGGGCTGATCTTTCTTGTTTGTCATCATACAGGGACATTTGAAAGTACCTCTATGAGTCACCTTAGTGTCGGGCCTAGCATTCTGCAGCTTGATTTTCAATAATCAACAATATACAATAATTTTGATGAAAAATACATAATCTGAATGCCCAACATCTTTGAGTTCCAATCCGACCTTGTCCACATAAAATTTTCAGTGCTAATATGTAAGGGTTACTATAATACAATTAATCTAGTTCAAGCCCATCGAATGCTGGGAGAATTATATTGAAAATTTAAAGGTGAGAAAAAGATTTAGCTTTTATAAAGTGTACAAAATAATAACAAAATCCAGTGCTGCTACACACGACAACTTCAATACCATGCTATTAACTTCTAAATTAGTACTACTTATCCATTCTTCTAGCTGTGAAATCTTCCCAACATAAGTAATAGAATATGAATGGTTGAAACACCATTTTGAGGGTTATGATTATCTGTAAATGAACAAAGTAATAGAATATTGTAGCTTTGGTAATTGCCCAGGCATCTTAATACATGATCACCTTAGTGTAGTCCAAGGATCTCACTAATATAGTGCTATTATCCACTCATAAATAACACAGTAAAAAGATTAAGTGTTATTTTTAGATTCAATTATCTAAAATTCTAGATTATCTGTATCCACATATTCATAGATCTGAGAAAGAGAGAAAGAGAAACAAAATGGAATAGTAACAAAGCAATCTGGGATAAGACATTACCTTTCATCAGGAATAACTTAACAACAATATCTAAAGGCTGAGGAGTGATGGAGAGAGATGGGCAATATATGCCATCCCTTGCACACCAAGCTACTCTGCAATCAAACAAATTAACAATCATAGTTCAGTGTGCAAGAGATGGAATACATTAGCCATCCCTTCCTTTATCCACTATCTTCCTCCCTCTGCTCTTGTATGTCATTTATTTGTGACTCAACATTTATAGGAGATTCAAAACAAAAAACTTGGCTTCAGCAAAAGGGTCTTTACAAACCCTAAAACCTTGACTTGAGAGACTGGATATGGAGGAATCAAGTACTGTTCCACGTGGATAGTTGGTACTTGGTTCAGCTTTAACTAGATCAGCAGGAGGGCTTTTCTGCAGAAACCTAAAGTAAATATAGCCCATATCAGATCTTAGTGACAAAAAAATCTAAAGTTGGTGCAGACTCCAGAGATGCTCCAGCAGCTTTCAAGCACACAACCTAATCAGAGTTCTTTTGTTTAATGAAATCTCTAAGCAACTTGGAATTAGAAAAAACTTACTACATCAAGATTTGCTAGGCTTATGCTGGTCTTTTCACCTTGTGAGGGCACCTAAATATGTAGGTGGGAGTTCATTTTGGGCGAGGAATTATCTCCTTTCTCAACCTAATCAGAATGTTCTCCATTTGACTATGCAGAGTGCTGTTGGATCAGGTGTCAAGGCTTGAAAAAGTAGAGTCGACATCAGAGGGTTGTAATGCATGGATCCAAAATTATGAATATTATGAGTATGACAGGGCCTTCAAGTCAATATTATCAAATATTCTCTCCATTAATTACATGTGATGGGTTGATGTGATAAAAGTATGGTGCCATTGATGTACCTGTTTATTCCTCATTCTGAAAATCTGTTGTCCATCAAAGCTTTTACTGTTAATAAATTCAATTGTTGGACTGATTCATATACATATGGTATATGCATATGCATATTTAACATCTGAGTGACTGAGAGAAGCACATGGAGGAAACATATCAAGTGTTGTCATTCATATGTTGTCCATTTTTTCTATTATAGTAACGAATAGAAATTTCACTGCATTCACATGGGTTTTAGATGTAACCTAACAGCCATTCTCATCCCTGCAGGCTTTGAAAGGACAAAGATAAAACATTAAAAAAAAAAGCAATACAAAAGAAAAAGATAAAACCATAGGACCATTAAAGTTTTATTAAAAGCATTTACCAGTGTTATGCCTTTGATGTGATGCTTGATAATCGAAAAGTACTAAGCTTGATAACATGGCTTCCATGTGGGAGACTAAGCTTTGAATTAAAAGCATAAGTTGGGCCGTGAAGCAGAAGCACTGTCGGTTGGCCTCTATAATACGAGAAACAAAATTGTACTATCAAAGCATCCAGTCTTCAGTACTATTGACTAAAAGAACCAAAGGAATCTTAATCTATAAGAAAACTAAGCTTTTTCAAGTGATTTTATTTTAAATTAGAGGTCCTCACTCATTGTAAAGTTTTGCTTTGTGATATCTTCAAAAGATGCTCATTACATTAAATATCATATTTTCACAAACATCCCAACTCTTTATGTCACATCTACTTAGTAAAATTATTATTAATCTTAAGTAAAACTTTAAAACTTGATGCAATTTAATATATTTTTTCAAAAGGTTTATTACTTAGTATATTGGTTAAGTGGTGATGTTGTTGTGTTCACCATGGTTCAAACTTCTGTTGGGCTATTGTGATGGTGAGTTTGTGCCTTCACTGATCCAATGTACTCACGGGTTTGGGCTATTTATGGCCTCGCCAATTCATAACTCCGAATTAAAAGTGTTCCGCATGAGACCAAAAGACATATTGTGCCAATATCACCAATAGCATTAAAAAATTTACGATACTTCAAAAAAAACTATTTTTTTCAAATTTAAATCCAAAATCTAAAGACCCATAAATTAAAATTAAGCATTCTAACTATTTAATCTTAAACATTGTTTCCTTTGAGAAATAGGGATTGTAAGCCTCCTGTACCCTTTCAGTTCAGTTGGCCAATCTATATGGAAAGTAAAAGTCATTGAAAAGATGGATGAAGGGCATCTACTTTCTACTCTTGACATACATAAATATGTAAAGCACTTTAAAAAAGAAAATACCCATTTGCTTAGAGAATGTTTTGAACAATTATTTCCTTTATGTTTTTACTCTGCCTTTTTTCTTACATTGAAAGAAGACATACTTTTACTTTTTTTCAGTGCTTTATGACAGGACCAACGAAGCTTTTATATTAAGCTTCTTGGGAACATTTTTATAAACTACATGAAATCCAATAATATGAAGAGAATGAAGCATAACTTTTCAGCTGAGCTCGGAAGTGATGGTCGCTATCTCCCTCCATATTACGTTGTCTAATTAGTTCCCAAGCATCTCAGTAGAATTCTTTTCTAAATCTTTTTGACATTCAAGTGCATCAAATATAATATTCATCTGTGGCATGCAAGGTTCAAAAGAAAAGATAGTTTAATCCCATTATCTCCTTTCCCTAATCTCATGCTTATTAAAAAATAGGCAAATAATTGTTGTTCTTACAAAAGTATTCCACCTTTTGTGTACACTTTAAGTAGGTTATTCCTTCACCAATCCTTCCACCAACATTTTTATATACTTTACTTTTCCCCTTGTCATAAAAAAAAAATAAACCCTGTAGACTATGTCAAGATACCTATACTTCTTAATGAATTTGTTGGCTATCATTAGCATATGTCAAGGTCTTCAGATGCTGGATGTGGTAGATCTCCAACATTATAGTGTGTATTGTGTTATGAGTAGTCTATTTGTGGCTCTTTAACTATTAAATAAGTCATATAATCATTATTATAACTATTTATATGTATTTAGGTCATCTTAAGAGTATTTAGGTCTATTTAGGTGATATAGGAGGTAATAGATTAATTATTGTCATGATGTTGAGTATTGAGTTATTATTGAAGACTATTGGACATATCTCCCTTGAAATGGATTGGGAGTTTGCCTCCTCGAAGTTGCATATTATTATCAAGTACTTTCAGCATATCTACTATTATATTCATCTTGTGCAAGTTATTTCATTAGAAGACCTCCATACTTGTGGTTGCTTAGTCAAAGAATGACTTTTAGATTACATGTACACTTACTCATTATGTTATAATCAGCTTGTTGAAAACAATAGAAATATTCATATCTATGTGATCTAGTTGTTTGAAAGAAAAAAAATATATAGCATTCTCAATAATTTAATTTAAGAAAAAGCAAAACGAAAATATAATAACTCACAAAGAGAAAAGAAGTAAAATATATATATTATAGTATTTATCATAGTTTTAAAGAAATAAAGATAAATAAAAATAAATATATAATTTATTTTAAAAAATAGAGTTGGCATTGAAAATTTATATTTGATTAGATTTAAAATGAGAAGAAAATAACAATTGTATTAATGTGATATGATATAAGAAAGTTATATGCCAAACTTTAAGATATGTCAAACTTTTAGATAAAACCATTCTTTCTTAAAAAAAAAATTTAAAACGTAATATTGATATTACCTCTAAAAGATCCTAATTCAATTGAAACTAGAATGATCATAAATTATAAGAGGTAGAAATTTTTTTATTTCATAAAGATTAGAACTAAGAACAATGTTGAATAGACAACCGAAATGAAAAGAAATTAATTGTATCCACAATAACTTTTAGGACTTGAATAAAGATACTTGCAACAATTAGAGGGCAAATGCACTTTTGGTAGTAGCATTAATAAGTAATGAATTTGAAGTGATCGCATTTTCCATTGTTTTGAGGAATGTAATAAGGTAATGAATCTCCTTATGTAGAGATTAACTCAATGAATAGTTGTCAAATAATTCAATTGCTTAGGAAGCCATTGCAAGATCATTCTTCTAGACAATCATAATGATTTTTTGTTTATTTGTGGGTAGGGTAACTCTGACTATACAATATGATATTATTAAGTTTTTATTTGGCATGCATCTAAGTGATTTGTAATGCTCTAAGTCTTGCTTTTGATGTACCAATTATCCTTTATTTGAAAAGTGAAGGGTGCTCAATGGTTGAAATAGTTGCTGGGAATTAATATTAGCTAATGGGATTGCTCTATTTCAAATTAGTGAGATATTTAGTTTTGTTTTCATTCTATCATGTGTTAATATTTATGCTTTAGGTAGCAATCATTGTGTCTATTTTGGTTCCTAGTGTCATGCAAAATACTGTGGAGAATTTTATGATCACTCATCGTGATAATATCTTTAAGATTTCCAATTATTATAATCTTCGCATATTAAGAAGTGTTTTCTTCTTCATGTGGTCAAATAGAAAGGGGTTATTTTTGGTATTAGCTTCTTCACTTAGTTGCCAATATGTGTTCAATATTTTTTGATGAAAAAGTCTACCAAATTATATTAACTTGAGGAAATCATAATTATCCCTTAATTGCTAATATGTGTTCAATATTACAAGTATATTATCTCATACTTGTTATAGAGGCATGGATGAAAGGGGCCACTCCCTCCTTATTATGTGTCCCAATGTAAGGTTCTTAATTACTAATTTGGGTTTAGTGTGACTTAGCAATTATTTACTTATTTGATGAGGTTGTTTGGTTTATAATGGTTTTATATTTTTAGGTTGTAGCCCCTTCTATTTGGTTTGCCTATTTCTTATTTGTAGCTTTCAAATTTGATTTATTCTTTTGATATTCTTGCATAACTAGAGAAAGAAGAAAATCTCATGGAAAAAAACTCCTCCAAAAAAAGACATAAAATATGAAGGAAGGACTCAAGTAGAACTTCCAAGGACAACTTTCACCTCAAGTATTAATCTAAAGAGAAATGACCATCATGGATGAGTCGTTGAATAAAGTTCATGGACATATTGATGTACTTTGTCCTTTGATGCCCAATTGAGTTGTTGAATAAGTTCGTGTGTATATTGATGTACTTTGTCCTCTGATGTTCAATTGAGTTGTGTGTAATGTAGATATCTAAAAAAATTGAACAAATGGAGGTAAATTGTTGAACCAATGTTGTCTTTTAAAGATGTCAAAGAAATATGTCATGAATGAAGCACATTCACTTCAATGCTTGACCCAATAATCGCAAGTAAGTAAAAATATTTGTTGTAGATATGTAATGTCCCCTTTTAGAATATCTTAGAATTTTGGGACAATTAACTTGAATTCTTTATACAACTATTAACTTATGTAATTGATAATGTAAAGACAATGATATGTTATTTCAAGAATGATGATTAATATCAATACCACTGCTATCTTGATACACACAATTAGATGGATGAGCTTAAGTGAATTGAGCTTATAATATATTTGCACTTTGCACTTGTGCAATTTGATCTTTGTTGGATCTGATATGGCAACTAGAATATGCAAGATGATCGTGTATTATAGTCTCTTATAGCAATTATATTGCTATGTTGATATAATCTTTTAATGTACGCAATGAGACGTATGCCAATATCGCTTATAGCAATAGTATTGCTGTCTCAAATATGATCCTTCAATTCATGCCATGTCTGATATGATATAGTTGCTGTTTAAGTATAGAATTATAATCTTGTAACTACTCTGATGTTTCTGATGTATTCAGTTCTTCCTTGCAATCAATGGTGCTGTTTCTGATCTTGACTTGATGTGCTTGTAACCGATGATAGCCAAATAAGCAGAATACTCAAAGAGGAGATCCAAATATGGATAAGAGATAAAAGGTTCCAATTCGATTATTTGAGAATGAAATCAATTCTCATTTTATATCTTGCAAACCAAACAGTTGCATCTTCTAACTTGAAAGACACATTTTCCTTAAATTGCTTCTCTTCGTAACTTATGCAAACAGGCTTATTATTCTCCTCGCCCCTATCCATAATTGATTTGTTATTTCTTTTAAATTGCATATGTATGTTAATCGTTTTGATTTAGTAAAAACAGGTTTTGAAAGGACCCGAAACCTTGTACAATAACTCAATAGATATAGCAATATAAGGCTCAGATACAATAGTGGAGACCACCAAAAACAACAGAGGGAGTAACCACCAGAAAACCCCCACCAGCGGACAACAGTCCGCAACAAGGGACCTTACGATTTAAATTTAGAGCCACCCTTGTAAGACCGAAGATTCATATCCAAAGGAGGAACGGAAGGCTTTGGTTTCTTTCCTTTCACAGTTGTCCAACCATCCTCCAATTTTGCAGCATCATTCAACCAAACCCCTGAAGAAACAGAAGAATGGCCGACCAGAGAAGAATCAGCCCCAAACAACAAATTCTCCCTAGGAGAAACCGGTTTGGACGAACCCACAGCTGTAGCAGACTGGACAGCAAAGTCAAAATTCTGGACAACACCAGCAGCCACAGCAAAATCGTTGCCAGTAATGACAATTGTTATTGTTCTAATCGCTGTCTAGTCTTATATTGTATTGTTGCTATTAATTATCGGTGCTTATCATTACTCTTAATATAATAGTTGCATAATTCAGTGTGAATTATCACTTGTTCTCTACTCAATTGTTTCTGATTTTCCATAGGAGTTAAGGGAGTTAAGCAGTTAGGAAACATGTTTGGTTGCGTCAACTATATGTAATGATGAACATATCATTGTAGTCGATTAAAGAAATATATATCCCTGCTGTGCTGTAGGTTTTGCCAATACTATCGCCCATTCTCGTTTGCTGACTTCCATTATTACCACTTGCGTATTCTCTATGGTTCTTTTAGCCATTTTCCTGTGGTCGACAAATCTCTGCCTAATTGTCTTTCGAAAACAGATCAGCCTGTGTATTGTTCTTTGTTTCTTTTGATGCTATATTACAATTGCTGCTTTCATGTGTTCTTGTTGATGGCAGGAATTCATCTCTCTTATGGCTGTCGTCAGATCTAAATTTTCTCCTTGATGCTTGGTTTGCATTACAAATTTGATTCTTACTTCCAAATTTGTCTCCATAGGAGACTTCCCGAATTTGAACGGACTCAGAGAACTAACCTTAGAATATTTTGACAGGGGCATCACAAGATAAGTTTCACAAGTCAATATGGGAAAAGGAATTATGAAGAAAGAAGAATTATTACCTTGAGGAATTTAATCTCACTTCTGACCATCAACAAAAAGGCCTATTTAGAGGCCAAGATCCCTTGGAGCACAAAGATTCCTGTAGCTCGGTTGAGAACTAATTTGCATCATCTTTGGTGTGAAATAAGTAAATAGTAAAGACTTAAAGAAGCATGGAAAGAGAGTTCTTGCCTTTTGCACAATTGGGACAATGGAAACAGAAAAGTACTTTTATTTTTGGAATGTAAAGCTTACAATGGCATCCAGTCAAGTACACAAGTAATTTAGCTGAAATTTCATTCCAAGATGAACTCAACGAGTAGATCATTGAGAGAATTGAATATTCCATGATCAAATTGAATAACAGAAAATTGGCACTTCAAAAAGTAAAAATAGCAGTGACTGCTTTCCCGTAGACTATATTCAGCCTCATAGACATCTACTGCCCTGGTACTATTAAATAGCAAGAAGTATTTCCCATTTAAGCAAAGGCAACCACTACTGCTTATTTTGACCCAAGAAAATCTTTGTTTGCTGGCCAAACCATTTTACATGATGATAGTGGGAATTATCTCAGTAAGTTAATGACTGACTAGAAGAGTAATGTGTGAACTTGACTTTTTAACAAACAAGATTTGAATTTTGGAGAAGCATTGAAGCCAAGCAGCAAATTTTCTTAAGAAGAAATTGGGTACCAGATAAAATGCTATGTGCATAGCTATCTTTGGGTAGTTATTTAATATTGAGATTATTAGATTTTCAGAGTCTATAATTATAAATAATGTGTGCAAGTCCTTTTGGAATAAACTATTTCCAGTGAACCATGCACTTACTCTGCGAAAGTGTTCAACAAAAAGGCAACTCTTAGTACAAGCACGTTACTGAGAGGTTAAATTTGCCACTTCAAATTAAAAATAATTTTAATCATATGTATAACTTTACAAGAAAAAATCAAACAGATGCCCTTTTACGGGAAATTAAATCAGGATTGGATAGTTTCTGATAAGAGAAATATATCAACCTAAGGCACTTTAAAATAATGATGAAAAAACAATTCATCCTAATTCTTGCTAGATGTAAATGCTGACTATACTGCAAATAGTATTCAGAAATAACACTGGGAATGGACAAGCGTCCCTTCTGAAGAAATGAATAGTCTACAACTGATAATAGTAGCCTCTTGCTTATTCAAGATACAATACAATTCATTGTCTCTTCATGGATTTAAACTTGGCAGCTAAGTCATCATAGTCTGGGAGTTTTGGATGAACATGTGCAGCACGTCTTGATGAGTTGTCTTTTTGTGCCTTTGATTCTCCAACAGAGGATGGAGATTGAAAGCTTGTCTGAGAGGATGTTGTGGGTCCTGAAAGAGACTGCTTCAGAGGTTGGAACTGTAAATTTGACTGAGAAAGATGGGCATGAGTTTCATTTACAGAACTTGGTGTTGGACTAGAGAGATTTCCAGTAAGCTTTGGATTTCCACGTTTGGTGTTTGGTGATGCATTGTGGGAGGAGTTACCAGAGAGAGGAAACCCATGAATGTTTCCACTACTTTCATTAAGTGTCTCCAACTCAGTCTCCTCATCACTCTCAGATTCCATGCTATCAGAATCACTACAGATCTCAAACGCTTGTGTGTTTGAACGTGAATCTACTGTATTTCCTTTCTTTAATAGTGGTTCAACAATCAATTTAGGACTATCTGTTTGCTTCCTGATAGCTCCACCAGTATTAACTTGTTTCTCTTGTTGTCTTCTCAAAGATTGAGATTTAACTGCATACATTTTGCTATCATCATAGATTCTATTTGAAGGCTGCTGATGAAGACCTGTGTTGACAGTTCTTTTCATAGACATGTCATATTCATTATTAGATTCCATGCCATCAATATCACCAACCATGTCAGATGCTTGAGCATTTGCACGTGAATCTACTTTATCTCCTTTCCTCAATAGTGGTTCTTCAACTGACTTACGAATATCTGTTTGCTTCCTGCTGGCTCTGCTACTACTGACTTGGTCCTCCTGTTTTCTCAAAGGTTGAGACTTCTCAGCAAAAGGTTTATCACGATCAATCCTATTTGAAGGCTGATGATAAATATCTGTCCTGCCAGTTCTTTTCATAGACAAATATTCATGACCACCATTAACAAGTTCATTTTCCTGATGTGCTTTTCTTTGAGATTTTGCATTCCTCTCATTAGTTTCAACCAAATACCTCCCAGAATGATCGTGATCATTAAAAGGCCAGTTTGCACTCTCTATGAGAACATCTGAACCAGATTTCCCCCTTGGCATTGGATTGCTCATGTCATCATCACTTGCACTTGAATCATACGATGCATTCCCTGGTTGTGTTGAAACCTTGTCTAGCGGTCTACTGTTGTTTGAGAATGAGTTTTGCATGTGGGAGTTAGTGGACTGAAAAACATCTGGAGGAGACCGCATAGGTAGTTGAAATGCTGGATTTGACTGATATAGATTACTATGTGCTTCATGCATACAACTTGCCTTTACTGCAGGGCCATCTTTTCTCTTCTGATGACTCCATTTATTATCTGATTGTAGATTCTGCGGAGAGACATTAAACAGAGGAAACTCATCAACTGCATTGCTCCTATCTTCAGCTCTCTTTGATTCAAACTCCTCCACACTCTTAGGTTTTCTGTTGAAGGAAACATTAAAATCCTCTGATGGCTGTGTGTTTGAGTGCAAAGATATTGGGTCTCTTTTCCAAAGCCCTGATCCATCAACAGAGTTACTAAAGTCAGAGTCCTTTCTGGCATAAGATTTCTCTTCTTTAATGTCAATGTATTGTCTCTCTTCTCTTCTAACATATGCAGATTCCTTTGCACCATGCACACTATCATCACCAGTGATTTCGTCTGAAGGCCACTGATAACTCTCTAGCCTTCTAATACTTTTCTTTGGCAATTCATATCCATCATCAATCTTTCCTGTTTCTTTCTGCTGATTGCTTTGCCAAGTTGCACTGTTATCAGACTTTAGATTCTTGTTATCACTTTCCACATGATGCTTCCCAGACAAATCATTACCATGAAAGGTTTGATCTTCAGGTTGCACATACTCATTAGAACCAGGCCTACTAGATGTCCGTAAATTATTTAATTCCATCATCTCGTCATCACTTGAGCCTGAGTTAGAAGTCGATCCAGTTTTTCTTGAATATTTCTTTTGAAGTGTATTATGCTTTGAGAGTTCAGCAGCAGCTTTTGCAGCTTCACTTGCCCTTTCTGCAGAATACGCAGCTGCCTGAGCAGCAGATGCAGCATCTTTGAATTTCATGTTCCAGTCTTTGTTGTTAGAAACTTCCCTCTCACTTGACACATTAGATGAATCAACAGATCCATTAGACTGATCAATCTTGTAGGATGCTGATTGCTGAGATGAATCATATTCATCACCAAGAGTATTTCTTGGGATCGATGTGTTTTTCTTACCCGAGGAAAGAGAATCAAAAGGCCTCTTTTCTATTGTTTCCTGATGCAAATTTGTAGCTTTCATATTGTTTTCACTTGCTGGAGCTTGAATATGTTTTTTCTCAACATTGCCTCTGGAAACAAATGAGTCCATTCTGTTTCTTTTCTCACTTTGTGAATCTTCAGTAGGTGGCATACCTAAAGTGTTAGAGCTTTTGGAAATATTGTTCATTGAGGATGCCCTATAGTTTGTAGCTTCTGCAGAGTGAGAATTTCCTGAGCCGTTTGGCATTTTGCTTGCAAAAACTTGAAATTCAGGTTCACACTTGTTACCAGATACAGACTGGTAAGATTCCTTCTTATGCTCTGTCGGAAATTTGGTAGCCCCAACAAACTTACTTGGACCATTCTGTTTGACAAAAAGTAGAACAGGTTAATAACAACAAAAATTTGATTAGAATAAAAACTTTGGAATTATCAACAGATAAGGGACTTCTGGCAAGGATCTTACGAGCAGGTCTTCAGGGGGCTTCAAAAGATCTTTTTCAGATTCAGATGGGTCCCATTTGATTTGGTGTTCCTTAGCTATTTCTTTCATTACCTTTAATTTTTGTTCTCCGTTCGGAGTTCTAGCAGATAGTTTTTCAATAACCTGGGGTAAACAAAAAAATCTATCACTAAAGACTAAGAAACTTCCAAACTCTCACAAAATATTGCAGTAAAAATGGATAAAATTATAATTGTAGAATAAGTTCACAATCATAGAACTAAAGACTGATTTCAAGCCCACTTCTTGTATTAAACAAAGAAATTGAGATTCCATTTACACCAATCTCAATTAAGTAGGCAATTTGAAATTGATTTTATCTGCTAAAACTCAAAAGTATTTAATACCAACTACAGTGAAAGGTATATCAAAGCTTGTACTTACGGTCCTGTTCACACCACATTCTGGGCGCAGCTCCGCTGCTGAGGCAACAAATTCTTTCCCATATTTTGACCCAAAGTGGCTGCGAATTTCTGCAAGTTCAGGAATATCAGCACATCTTGGAGCTGTAAAGATCAAAGTTGAGATTGCTTCCAACAAATCAATTGGGCAATTCCTGTCAACAAACAAGTAAATTTAACTTAGCCAACTGATCTGGAAATACCATCAAGCTAGTAGACAATACACAAAATTGGTCATATGTTAAAACAGAAAGGAAAGAAAATCATATTACAATGTAAGCAAAAGCTTTACAGATATGAGACAGCTATGTATAGCGGCAGCAATGTCTTGAAAGAGATGCCTTGCCAAAAACTAGATTCAAAGAAAATTCTTTAAAGCAATTACTGGCTGAAAATCAAACAATTGACTTCAGAATCTGAAGAGCTATGTAAAAGGTGTTCCCCTGAAAAGTGGAGAGAATCTGTCACAATATGAAACTTACTAAAACACGATTTTTTTGTTTTCCAAAACTTCCAGAGTTTTCTACATTTTTTGTATTTTCTAATTTTGGAGCCCTTCAAAATAGTTTTTGCAGATTAAACTCTTCCAACCAAAATGTATGCCTGTTGAATGTCGCATAGTTGTAATCTGCGACCTAAGCTTTACAATTCATTAACAGGTTTTCAATTCTATCAACTGTGAGCAAGTTATGTTCCTCACAAGCTTACCAGATGATCTGTTGGTATTTTTCCAACATGGTTGCAATTATCATATATTTTGACCAGAGTACTTTGACATGATCTTTCAAAAGCATCAAGCAATTTTCAGTTCCAACTGACAGGGTGGTTATCATCATCCTCCACAAACCTATTGTAAACATTAATAGAACCATAGTTACAAGATTCGGACTTGCCTCAGACTCGGGCTCGGATTCGGACTTGGCAAGGGCTCGGGAAATTGAAAAACCCAAGAAAATCAAAGATTTTTAAAGATTTAAAACTTTTTTCATGCATCATTCAATCAATTAACATCAAACACACAATAATTGAGATAAATAGAAGCTACTTTGCACACATACACAAGTTTACATTGATCACATAAGTATAAATGCAAATTTCTAAAGGAAATAGTTTAACTGTTAAACTAGTATGGATTTGAAGACTCAAGCTGAAGAAGCTAAAATGCATTGAAGATGTTTTGAAAATTCAGCTAAAAGTGAAAATCTTGGAATGTGAGAAGCTTGACTTGGAAATTGTTTCCCTAAGAAAGGAGGTAGAAAAGACTAAAGAGCAGCAGCCAGATAGTAAAAATTTGCTAATTGCAAATATCAATTTCCTTATTACTAATACAATGATAATAAATGATGGAAACGATCTTTGGATTGCAATGATTATTCCTATATCCAAATGTCTTGAACAATAAGATCATATATAATACTAAATAACCTTATTCAATTTTTTTTTGATCTAGATGGCTTCAATATGGATGGCTAAAGAAATGTATTATATCAACCAAGTATGAGTTGCTATCTCTGGTATCTTCTTAGCGATTCTGATCTCAAGTAGATGATGCATGTGAATGTTATGATTCTTATCTTGTCTAAATATCAAACAATATAAGAATGGGTGTTATCGATCAAGTGTAAGGAATAGTGTTGTTTCTGATATTATTTTTGGAATGTGCAATGAGATTACTACTATGCTGAGAGCATCTACCATCCCTAATATATTTTGCAAAATATATGCAAGTATACTGTTGTTGATCGATCTACAGTAATCACTTGTCTGATATTAAACTTGTAATGGCAATATAACACATAAAAATATTAAAAACAACAAAAAAATGTTAATTTTTTATTTTTTACATTGGCTGGCCGTAATAGAGTCCTGCTGACAGGACTCGCCAAGTCAACAGAGTCCTTGGACTATGCGAGTTCTGGAAGGACTCGCTAGGACTCGATCAAGTGAGCTGGCAGAGCCCAAAAGACTCTACAAGCCTAACTCGGCTCAAGACTTGCAGAGTCTTGTAACTATGAATAGAACACAATATTTCTAAGAAGCCCAATTCGCCCAGACTGTGTTTGTCCGCTGGGGTAAACTTAGTATTGCACAGACATAGTACAGGAAATATAATAAACACAGAATGTATCATAGAATAATAAATACTTTCATTAATCATTCCATACTGGCAAGTACATTTACATCTTGATGATCATACAAATATATCTCATGTCCAACCTTCGAGAGAGTATATAAAGTACCCGAAGGGTCACGACCGAAATGTCGTGACGTAACTGTCTAACCTCTCGGTCACTAACGACCGAGACTAACATAATACTTTATTAATATAATAACCGGTACATTCAAATATCCCGACAACATCATCCCCCCCCCCAAAAAAACAAGTCGTCTCCGACGACTTACAACAACAGGGAGATGAAATACACCACATAGAAGAAGAAAATCACTGAGAAGGGGCAGAGGGGCGTCCCTGAAAAGATGAAGTGCCGCCCTCCCCATCAATGCTGCGTCTAGTAGGTCTTTTCCGTCACATCCCATTCCTCCCATGCCTGCACCAAACTTGTCTCCAAAACATGCTGTTCAGCTATAGCCTCCGCTAACACCATACTGTCTCCCTAGCCAATCTGACCTTGATAGCCACCCATGCCAACTTCTCTGCTTCCAACTCCTGGGTACACTGAGCCAAGTGTTGCTCTACTGCCTCCAACTGGGTGGTCAGCTCCTCCCGAGCTCTCTATGCATCCACCAAGACAATCTCACGTCCAGCCAACACCTACTCCAAGCGCCTCAAAGCGTAGTACCCCTCTTGAAAGACTTGCTCTAGTGCTCTCTTCACCTCCGGCATGCAGACACTCCATGCCTGTAGCAGCTCCGATCTCATTAACAGGTCACACTCTCCAAGGGCCGATAACTGAACTGACTGGGGGTCTAGGGGGCAATGCCCCCAGCGGGGTCAAGGGGCAGCGCCCCCACAGGGTCCTGGGGCAGAGCCCCAAGCGCGCTCGAGGGGCAGCGCCCCCGCCGCCAAGACCAATTTAGCACTCTCAAACTCACACAGAAGTCTATGGAACACACCATTTTGTGATTTTCTTCTGATCCCATACTCTTTTCTGTAAAGCGCTTATGTTTTCCTTACTACCTCATTATGCCCTTCCCTTCGGTACCATAAGTTACTCATTTTGAACTGTTTTGATTTGTCGTCGTTTTTTTTTTGTTTTTTTTAATCTTCTCCTTCTTGCTGCCAGTCCTTCCTTGCCGTCAAGAACTAAATTCTTCTGTACTCTTTTTGATTTCCAGACTTATTCCTTGCCGTACGAAATGCTACATTCCTTGGACGGTATTCCTGTTACACTTTTTAGTGCCGTATGCTTGCTCTTGTTTCGCCTTCCAACTTTTAATTTGCCAAAGAAGGCCGTACGGTTCAGCTTTTATTACTTGCGAGCTTCTTTTAAAATTGTCGTACATTGTTTTCTATGTATTCTTCCTTCGACCGTACGGTTGTAACTTTGCAATTCATATAGCCTCTGCATGGTCTTCACCTAAATATGAAACTTGCCGTACGGTATCTTTATTAATGAAATGGCCATACGGACATCTCCCTCCTTTTCCTTTCCTTTGTTCCATAAATCTCTGAGACTATCTCATTATCATCTCGTAGTAGTCGGAATTCCTTCTCGAATCCCCCCTTTTAGGTCATCCCATGTGGTTATGTTCGTTCTATCCAGATCCGCATACCAGTCAATGGCCATGCCTCTCAGTGTGGCGGGGAACTGCCTCATCCATTTGTTCTGGTCAGTCACCCCATTGGCTACCCAGATGGTTTCACACGTACGGCAATGCCGTACTGGATCGTCCTTTCCATCATCGTGGAATTTTGGCAACTTTTCCTTATGTGTCGCCATGGTTGGTCGGGCTGATTTTGGTTGTTGTGTGCGCGGTGGATTTTGTGCTCCTGCACCGCTTGTGCTAGAACTGGCGCCCACGTTCCCTTGGCTGATTACTAATGGTACTTGTATTTGTGTAGCAGGTGGAACCGTATTGTGTGGAGTCGTTGGCTACAATGGCAGGTTTGCCTGCGCGTCCCATGTGTCTTCAGTCGTACCTTTCGTGTGCCTTTGGTTGTGCTTCCCCGTGTGCCTTCGACAATGCGCTCACCTTCGTAGTTCCCTTCCTCCTCACGCCACGTGCGGTTCAAGTCTTCAAACTGGTCTCGCTCTTCCTAAAGCAAGACTTGTCTAAGTCGTGTTTCTTCGAGTAGTTCTTCTCTACTCTGCACTCTCCAATGTTCCGGCGAGATGAACGATTCCCAGTCGGCCCCTGCACCTTCCGTACCACTTCCGAGGTTCCCTTCAAGCAACCCTCCGGCAAGCTGGTCTTTGGCAAGTTGCCTTAGCCTACACCGACCTTCACGCTGTTGCGCGGAGATCAAAGCCTTCTGTGCGGCTTCCCCTTCATCATCTCATGCCTTTTTATTTCTATCTTTATTTAAGACATTGGGCATAAATCCTTCCCTCAACTCTCTTCCCGAGTACGTCCCCGGCAACGGCGCCAGATGTTTGCCCGCTGGGGTAAACTTAGTATTGCACAGACATAGTACAGGAAATATAATAAACACAGAATGTATCATAGAATAATAAATACTTTCATTAATCATTCCATACTGGCAAGTACATTTACATCGTGATGATCATACAAATATATCTCATGTCCAACCTTCGAGAGAGTATATAAAGTACCCGAAGGGTGACGACCGAAATGTTGTGACGTAAGTGTCTAACCTCTCGGTCACTAACAACCGAGACTAACATAATACTTTATTAATATAATAACTGGTACATTCAAATATCCCGACAACAGACTGGACACCAAACTAGGCCAAGTTCGAATTGGTTCATGGGTTCGGACAGGGTCCAATCCACGATGGGCAAGTTCGAACCAGCCAACTAGGCATTCGGACCCGGGCGGACCAGCTGGAAAATTTCAAACCATAGTCAAACTTCGCCGAACTTGGGCCTGCGGATGGAGTTCAAGTGAATTTTTTTGCAAATTTTATAATATTTTGACATCCACAACCCTAAAAAGTGGATTTGAAAGGCTTATGTTGACTTCCCATTCTCATTTGTGGTGTGCAAATAAGTTACTTTGTCTTGAGCAAGAGCAAATGGGTGGTTGAGCAAGAGTTTGGTTGTACAAGGAGGAGATGGAAGATTGATTTGTGGACCTTCTTCAAGTGTTTGTGCATCATTCCTACACCTTTGCAAGCTTACAATGAGTGGAAGAGGTAAGTTCTTGCTCCATTTGCTTTTTGTTTTTGTTTAAGCTTTTTATTTTATTTTCATTTCTCTTTTATTGTCCATAAGATCTACCAATTTTTTTCCAGGATTTTTCATTCTCTTGTTTTTATATTGAATATGTATACAATTTCTTGCCATTGGAAAAGGAATTACAAACGGCATCTACCTCTTCCTCAGTAGGCAATATTGAACAAAGAGTAGAACCCCCTTCTCATTCTCCTTTGTGGAAGTATGTTGATATTGTAAGACCCCTTCCAGGAGGTGGTGCATTCTGTTGGAAATGTCGAGGTTGTGATGTAGAAAGGAATAGTTCATATTTTTGTGTGGTAAGCCATTTGTGTGCATACCCTGGAAGAGGAGTCAAGAAATGTCCTGGAAAAAACGGTGCACCTATACCAAATGCAACAGTATTAAAATATGTTGCAGAGCATGAGGCAGCAGAAGAGAGAAGGTAGAAAAATTACAGCCACTGGCAATAAAAGTAAAAAAAAGCAAAGGGAATGCAACCCCCCTCTAGAGATGTTATGATAGAAGATCACCCCTTCTATACAACCTCAGCTGACCTTGATATTGAAAGTGAAGCACACCTTACACACAAAAGAAAGGGACCACTAGAAACTGCATTTCAAAATCAAAGTCGAGAAATTGCCGACATTGATGCGGCAAGATGCTTGTATGCAAATGGGCTGCCTTTTATTGTTGTTCACTCTCCATATTGGAAGAAGATGTTGAGAAGTGCCAATGAAGCTCCAAGAGGGTATAAGGGCCCCGATTATGAGAGTACGGACCACCTTGTTGGATCAAGAGGTCATGGGGATTAATGATCAATTGAAGCCCATAAGGAATTCATGGATTGAGACAGGGGTATCAATTGTTTACTATAGGCCTATGTTCATAATATCTGATTTGTATGCTCCATCGATATAAGGTCCCCCCTACCCCAGAATAATTAGATAGAATTACTCTATATATCTTTTCAAAAGAATGATAAGTTGTGTAAAAGAAAAGTTTCTTATGTCTCTACGTCATTACCTCCTTTCAATCACATCCACTCAAAACTATTAATAATTATAATTCACTAATTGCTGTCTTCGCACAATGATTGTTTATCGCTGTTTGTAGTAAACCGCTGCTCTCCATAATATTTAACCAATGATTGCCAAACTTAATTGATATCTCTGGTTTTACTGATTGGCTACCGCATATGAATCAGCCCGCAATAGAGATACGTCTATTTCATTATTGGAATAATTAGATTAACTCCTCAATACTTAATCTTTCTAGTTCACATAACCAACTTTCAATATTAATCTTTGATTATAAGTGTCATGTATTAATAGGCTTCAATATTGCTGTGTAATTTACGATGACTAATGATTGGATTAGTCATGCTCCTAATGTCATAGTTCTACATAATCTTATTTGTGTTGCATTCGATAATCTTTGCTTCTAATTTGGTAGCAATGCCTTAGACGTTCGATGGATCATGGATTCTCACGACTAACAGTTCATCTCATTATTATTAATTATCATATAATATATTATTATTTCAATAATATGTTTTATTTATAATATATTATTATATTTAGATATTATATTATTATATATTATTTTGATAAAACATTATTATGTTAAGAATAGAATTTATATTATTAAATTTTCTTTTATTATTATTCTTAGTTTAATAAAATTCTATTATTGTTGTTTGTATTCCAAAATGGGAACATCACAATTAGGGTTTTAAATGGGGCCATGACACCTTCCTAATCACTATTGCATAGAAAGATATGATGACATATAAACATACCAGTTTAACTGAAAATTCACTGCCTGATTATGTAAGTTGTCATTAACTTCCCCCACTCAAATATATCATTATCGGTTATCATATACCACGTCACCTTCATTATAATTGTAAATGTTCGTGGGTTCAATATCGAACGATTCTGTTCTTTGGTGTCATTACTTGAAGTCAATGGAGTATTTGAAATGGCACATCCTTGATAACTGCTGTCAGTTCATTTGCCACGACATGAGAATGTGAAAAGTCCATTGTTTCGCATGAAAAGTTTGATACGACATTTTTTTGTGATAGTTCATCCAGTTAGTATGGCGTTCGTGGTTGAAGACAGAGATTCTTGCGATCTGAGTTTTGTTTACAGGATTCTATTTAGTCGCTATGTTGATTACGAAGGGCGTGATCATTCATTGAACATCAGAGATTACCGCTTGGCATCTGCAGGGTGTTGTTATCATTGAGTTTGTTTTTTAGCAGAAGCTTTTGAACATCATTGGGTGTTCTTTTATTGAGTAGTGGAGTTTTAGTTGATCGTAAGTATTCTGGGTGATGCTTTCGAGTGTGTCTATCTGAGTATCGTTGAAGTTATACAGTATGAAGGAATTTTTATGGTGCTTGATTTGTACTGAGATCATCATGAGCATTGGTTTGAATAAATACAGTGACTATTCATTCTGTGAACAGTAAAGTGTTTTTGTGTGATCATTATTAAGTGTGTAGTAATCATCATTGTAAGGAGAGTATTCTGAGAACATACATGTGTATTGAAGGTTCTATATTCTTGTGAAGAGGATCTGTTATTATATAAGCTTGAGAAGCTTTGTATTCAGACTCTGATTTTTCCAATAAAGTATCAAGTTTGGTGTGGCTGGGTTTTTCACCCTCAAGTGGAGGGTTTTCCTAGGATAAATAATTGTGTCAATCTGTTCTTTGTGTTTTTAGTTATCTGTTCTATATTTTATGATATTCTGGTTCAAAAATTTAACATGGTATCAGAGCTGGTCTAAGTAAAGATCCAGAACTAGAATAGGACGATTGGATACTAGAAGAATCGTGATGACTGATGGATGTTGTATATGTAGTTTGGCGAGTTATTGAATTCAGAGGAATCAAAAGAAGTTTTCTACGGGATGTTCTGGAATGGATTTCCATAGAAGTGTTTATACCTAGGTTGGAAGGGTCCTTTGTGAATTTGTCAAAAAGATTTAAGTCTTTGTAGGTTCAGGTCCTGCATGCAAAGCAAATTGAGCTCTCTGTCATAGGTTCCATCTAGGTTGCAAAGGTGTGGAGATTTACATTAAAACAATATTTATCTGCACAATTATCATTGATCGGAAGGCATTTCTGGAAGTTGATTGCAGATATGAATCATTGGCGTTAGTCTTATCTTTAATAACCAAGCATAAAGTAATGCTGGCAAATGTTATTTATCGATTGCAAAGAGATATCTTGTATTTGGGAGGCATGGAAGTCTGGTAGTTCTTATTCACGGCTCAGCCAAGCTATTCAATATTTGGTGAAGTTGGTATGTGTTGACTAGACTGTGTTGCTGCTGAGATTGAGGACATTTGATTAGCTGAGAAGACATTCAAGACTTTAATGTGCATAAGTCTTGATGGGCGTTGTTGAAGTTTCTTGAGACATACTTTCACATTCCCCAAGTTTTCAAAGTAACTGATTGCTAGGAATTATTTCTAATCGCATGTTGATGGTTTAAGCCACAAGAATTTAAGAGATTATGATGTGTAATGGGAACAACGGAAGAAATGAGGGATTCATATGAGTACATGTAGCTAAAGAGCCTTGGAGAGGAGAATCTCAGATGAAGTTTCTTACCTGGAAGGCTTCTATTTTGACATCAACAGAGAGGATGCTGTCATGACCGTCTATGCTTACAGTTTGGCATTCATGTCTATGAGGATAGCAGCTATGCTAGTATTCGATTTTTACATTCTCTGCCCGCACTATATCTATGTGATGGCGAAAGAACAATTGGTGGATTCTGAGGAAGTTTAGGCAATAAAGAGATAAGTATTTTATATTTATACCTTTGAAAAATGTTCTTGAATAATTCATGAAATAATATTGGGAATAGTAAATTATGTATGCTTTTGGCATTGGTCCTCTTCAGGGTAGTTTGATTCTATGAACTGTTATTAATCCCTCTAAAATGCAGGATGAATCGAAGAAGAGGAAGTTATGCCAGTTGGAGAAATGAACATACATGACGACTAAGTCTAAATTGATGACACATAAAGGTTGGGTCAGCCTTGGATGGAGAGTTTGCATCAGCAAGAAAAGTGAGAAGAAGACAAAATTTGGGGATGGAAAAAGAAAAGTTACTCAGTCATATCATTTAAGGAATCACTAAACAATCTCTGAGGGCAGAATATCATTAAAAAAAAAGTTGCTGAAAGCTGTTTTAGTGGAGCCTTATTTTGTTTTTAAACAATCAATTTTGCTACTTGCTTCTTTTTGTTGTGCGTAGGGTATCATGTTGGTGTATCAATCCTACTGCTACATCTGCTATGTGTGGGAAATACGAGGTTGTTGTTTCAAACTCCAGTAGTTGTTGTTATGTTCTGCCTCCTCAGGGTTGCAGATTTAATTGAGACTATTTTAGGTGAGTATTGAAGGTGTTGTTTGAAGTTTAGAAACCTGGTTGCTCTGTTTGGGTTGCACAGATTGCTACAACAGACATATTAATAATGTTTCAGATTTTAAGTGACTGTTTATTAGTTACAGAAACTGAATTACCTGATCTGAGTGATTTCAAAGGTCATTTTTGGTAGCCATCATGGTTGGAAGCTTTCTTCCTATCATAAGAGGACACAAGTCATTGCTACTAAAGGTTATTCTTCATTATTGAGCCTACAACAAGGGTGCACTGAGCTTATTCAGCTGTCAAATTGAGATCAAAAGTGTGTAAGGATGACGAGAGATTGCATTCAAGGGAGGAAGAACTTGATGCAACCTGTGACGAAGTTATGCAGGCTGAAGAATGGAGACTCGGACTGTCTTGTGATCAATTTCTTCTAAGAGGAGGAGATGACATTCAGTGGGAGTTGAATTCCGAGAATTCAAGGCATGAGTTGAGAGCATTAAGGTTCTAAGATTAATAAAGGAAAGTTCATTTCCAGCTAACTTCTCTGCAATCTCCGAGGCAGTAGGGATCAAGAGGGAGTTCTATGAAAGTAAAAATGTCAGCTAAGTGAGCTGCAATGTTGGAAGGCCAGACGCTAAAGTTGCAAAAAACATAATTGCTCTATCAATCTGGATTTGACCTTGGTAGCTCCACAAACTTTCAGTATAGGGTGATCTTGGATAAGATCGAGGACAGTCCTGGACTTTAAAAGTTCGGAGGTGTGTGTTGAATACAGTTCCTCTAAGGCAAGCATTGCAGGCAATCTTTGAACGAGGAGTTCAAGAGGTTGATGCAAGTGCTTGAAGATTCAGAGGGAGCTTGAGTGGCAGATGGAGAGTGGCAAGTCCTTTGCAAAGGATCAACAAGCTCGAGAAGTAGTGTGGCTTTGAAAGGTCATTGTTTGGTCAAAAATTGGAGCCAACTATAATTTATTGTGATAATCAAAGTTGTGGGAATGTTGCCCCTGCTAAGAGGGATTCTTGGCACTTAGTTGTTCTTATTATGTACTATAATGCATTCTTCTCTGAGACAGAGAAATTTGAGGTGAAAGCCCTTGTTATGCATTTTTTCTTTGAGGCGGAGAAATTTGAGGTGAAAGCCCTTGTAATGCATTTGTTCTCTGTGATGGAGAAATTTGAGGTTAAAGTCCTTGTAATGCATTTTTCTTTGAGATGGAGAGATTTGAGGTGAAAGCCCTTGTAATGCATTTTTCTCTGAGACGGAGAAATTTGAGGTGAAAGCCCTTGTAATGCATTTTTCTCTAAGACGGAGAAATTTGAGGTGAACATCATGGGAGTAGTCATGGTGAACATCATGTTGAAATTTGAGCTTGTGTTTATTTCACACATGGGAGTAGTCGTGGTGAACATCATGTTGTGTGACTCCATGATGCGATCACGTTGAGATATTCCATGATAAAGTGTTTTTTGGGTTTCTTCACAATGGGTTGAGACTCCATGACATGAGAATCTGAGAATGATATCTCCTTTGCTAAGAGGGAGTGTGAAAGTTTGGTAGCTGCAGGTTATATCTGCATGTAATGTCCCTAGTTAGAACTATTAAGATTGTGAGGCTATTCTCTTATAACTTCAGTTGTCGTAGACCTCTTTCTCCTGAATGTACCTTTTTCCTCACTTAGATTGACGCACAAAAAATCTTTGATTCTTAAATTGTGCAATATAAATTATACAATTGATGTTTGGTAATGGTTATCTCTGATATCGGTTAAGGAATCTTATTCCGGCATATCAAGTTCATATTATTTGTTGTTTTAGATCTTAACTCTTAATTGACTGTAATAGTCTCTGACATCTCTCACAGCCATAACATTGCTTGTTTGATCTGAATAATATGCACACTACTTTCCTTAATTTCTTCCTTTTAATAGTTTTGATAGATATATGTATAAGTTCAGTGAAACAGATTGTATTCCCTTTTATCTGTTCTTCATAGTTCTACTCCTTCACTCTTCCGTGCAATTCCAAACCTTCTACAAATATATGTTTCTTGGTATTCAATGTTATTCCTCCAGTAGATATAGCTCTGTAATAGCACTAACGCTATATGGCAAGTCTCCCTCGATCCAAATATGGACTCCTGTCGACGCTTTATTCTTCCTGATCCCGATCGGATGTTGGATGCTTAATGAGCAGTGTATAACCCTGGTGAGATGTGCGTAATTTCAATTGTGATTGACCCGATACTGGCGTTGTGTAATTTCAAGTGTGATAGTGTATGTCTGAGATGAACGGGCTAATATATTGATAGCAGACCAGGTGTTGCCACGATGCCTGAAGGTAGTGTAACGGTTTAAAACTCTGTTTATATTACATGTATATAGCTGCAGTCACTGAACCCGGATGTTACGATGCCACTGTGTGAGTAAATGTGATCCAGTATTGAGCGCATATATTGGGTTGGCCGCTTTTTTTCTCTTCTCTGCTCTCTGTGCTTCCTCTTTCCCTTGCGACTTCCTTCTATGCCTTCTTTCGTTGGCTATCCTTCTTTCCTCTGTCGCTGACTATCCTCTTCTATTCTGCCCTGTTCCTCCTGCCCTGTATCGTATATCCTCCTTAATACCCATGTCAGTGATTCTCCTTGAGGGCGCGACTTTAGTTGCTGGATTAATTATCATTTTAAAATATATATTATAGTTTACTTGTATTAACATAATATATAATATATCTCAATTTTATATTATGATATTTCATTTTTAATGTCTGTATTATAATATATATATTTTTGTTCTAATAATTACAATACTATATGCTTAATATATATATTCCAAATTATATGATAATATTTGGTCTTTAAGACAATATTATATTATTATATTAATTATAATCGTTCTTTTATTTATTATTTATTATTATTATTTATCGATTAATAATATTATTTATTTATGATATTATTATATTTATTTATTAATAATATTATATATAATATTATTAATATGTTCTTCTGTTATTATAATAATAATTTACTTAATTATATAAATTATTATTGTGATTTAATTATAATTATATTTATTTTTAATTATTTAATTATTTAATCTTATATTTAATTTCTATTATCATTAAATTATGCTCCGGAAAGGGGACATTACACTGCATACCTGTGCTTACATCAGCATTATATTTGAGATATTTGCTATGTTATTCTTTGTTGTGTTATCTAATCCTTTATTATGTTGAAGAGGCTACGAAGAGACTTCATCTATGAACAATCTTTCATATGAAGACCCACAACTTTTGAAGATCATGAAGAGTCTTCAACATTGGCTAATGAAAGATCATGTGCGTGTATGGTTGTTCCAATGTTGGACAGTTCATATTGGTACCTTTGGTTATCATATGCCACATCATCTTCATTATAATCGTAAATGTTTGTGGGTTCAATATTGAACCGTTCTTCCATGTAATGGGTTTTGTTCTTTGGTGTCATTACTTGAAGTCAATGGCGAATTTGAAATGGCACATCCTTGATAACTACCGTCAATTCATTTGCCACGACATGAGAATGTGAAAAGTCTATTGTTTTGCATGAAGAGTTTGATATGGCATTTTTTATGATGGTTCATTCAGTTAGTATGGCGTTCGTGGTTGAAGACAGAGCTTCTTGCGATCTGAGTTTTGTTTACAGGATTCTAGTTAGTCGTTGTGTTGATTACGAAGGGCGTGATCATTCATTGAACATCAGAGATTACTGCTTGGCATCTGCAGGGTGTTGTTATCATTGAGTTTGTTTTTTAGCAGAAGCTTTTGAACATCATCGGGTGTTCTTTTATTGAGTATTGAAGTTTCAGTTGATCATAAGTATTCTGGGTGATGCTTTCAAGTGTGTCTATCTAAGTATCGCTTAAGGTATACAGTTTGAAGGAACTTTTATGGTGCTTGATTTGTACTGAGATCATCGTGAGCATTGGTTTGAATACATAGAGTGACTATTCATTCTGTGAACAGTGAAGTGTTTTTATGTGATCATTATTGTGTAGTAACCATTATTGTAAGGAGAGTATTCTGAGAACATACATGTGTATTGAAGGTTCTATATTCTTGTGAAGAGGATTTGTTATTGTATAAGCTTGAGAAGCTTTGTATTCAGGCTCTGATTTTTCCAATAAAGTATCACGTTTGGTGTGGCTGGGTTTTTCACCCTCAAGTGGAGGGTTTTCCCAGGATAAATAATTGTGTCAATCTGTTCTTTGTGTTTTTAGTTATCTATTCTATATTTTATGATATTCTGGTTCAAAAATTTAACAGAAAGGAGCCAAGGGAAGGGGAGTAGAGGGAAGAACAATGGGATGTGAGACAAAGCTCAAGCTTCCCATAAGGTAGGTAGACAAAAGTAAGTGAACAAGGGGGGACAAGGTGCCATAGCATAGGTGGGTAGCAAAAGCCCAAGGCTCTACAGGGTAGGTAGGAAAAGATGGAGACTAAGTTCAGGGGTGCAAGGCGCCATAGAATAGGCAAGCAAAGGCAAATGTCAAAGCGCTATAATGTAGGCAAGCATAGGTGGGGAGCAAGGAGCATGGAACAAGGCTAGTAATCATATTAACCATATCCAAACATAAAGTAAACAAAATCATTGTATGCAATTGGAAAGAAATGAATACTATCTAAAATGTATAGATGGAAAGAAATAAAGGGGCTTTCAACATTTTCTAGATTATTTTTCAAAACATAATATGATTCCATTTTTTAACTACCAGCCCGCCTACGCCATGGCACCTTTCCCCCAACTTTACCACCACTTCCACGCTCCATCCACCTGTCTTCCCCTTGTCCCTTACTCAAAAGAAAAGGTTATGTATTCACCCATTTTTTATCAAACCCCTTGACACCCTTGTTCACAAGCATATAGCCCACTTTAATTAATAAATTTATATAGATAAAGTTACTAATAAAATAGATCACATTCATAAAATCATACTAGAAAAAGTTAATAAATAGCGTACCCACATAAATGTTATTGTGTGGAAAATACATCTAATTGAGTTACTGATTTTTCTATTTAAAAATTTGAGTCTTTAATGACCGAGTGGAAGGTAGATAAGCTTGCAAAGTGATAACATTAAATAATATTTTCATTTATTGCCTTAACATCCTACAAATTACAACCAAGGCCAACAAAGTTGACAAAATGTTTAAACATGAAACCATATTCTATTTTATTAGATCACCTTTCAATTTCTTTTCACATGTCAAATGACTCTTTTGGCAAAGGAAATCAATAGGGAATCCCCTTTATTTGTTTCTATCGAAAATGTTTAGTCTATTTTTTTCGTTCCATCTGCACACAATGTTTCCGGTTGTTTTATATTTGCCTATGGTTAATATGGTTGGCAGCCTTGCCATTGTTGTCATGGCCCTATGTTCCTTGGACCCCACCTCCGCCCACCTATCTCATGAAGCCTACCTCACCTTTGCTTGTCTATCTAGTGATCCCTAGCCCCGTCCTTCACTTCCATCCCTTGTCCCCTATATCAACCACCCTCTACCCTCCCTCCCTCCCTACCAAGCTTCTCTTGGCCCCTATGTCCACCTACCCTATGGTGTTGTGCTCACTCCCCAACCCCTACACACATTTGCACCTATCCCCTATGTTCACTACGGCCACCCCCACCTACCAAATGAAGAGGTTATGTTTTCACCCAATTTTTGTCAAAAATCACACCATCATTCAAATATGCATATTCCTTAAAAAATATGATAATTTTTTTGTTGTTAACTCAAAGATATCCCCATGTCTCGGCAAAGAGCCGAACCTGCCTTACCTTGATCTTACATATTGCCAAGTTGGGGTTTAGGAAGGGGCTACAATTTGACCTATACAAGCTTCAAAAGAAGCAATTTTGTTGATCTTGGTTTGAATTGGATCATGAAGTGTTAGCAAAATATGCTAGATCACTATTCTCAAGAAGACCAACGCATAATTTGTGAGACATTCCCAATTAATCATTTGCAATTGATTTTTAGCCAAAAAATGGAGGTTGGACAATACAACAGATCTACAAGAGCAAAGGCATGTCTCGAGTGATCCAAAGACCTTGGATGTGAAATTCAGTTCAGTAGACCCCTGAGAAAACAGTTTTGTGGATGGTAATGGTGTTATCTCTATTTGAGCATTAAAGATTGTCATTAGTATCAAAGACATCGGTCGGTTACCTATGCTACTCTAGTCGGTAACTGCAAGCACTACAAGCTAGTCGGTTAAGTCTTTTCACCGAGCACCAGGGCAGTTCTACCGAACATCTGTGTACACTGATACCGAGTGACAGTAAACACCGAATAGACTGGACACCAAGCACCAGTATAATTACCAAGCAGAATATACAGTGTTTACCAAGGAAGACAGAAAATGGCATAGTAATCAAAAATGACACATTTATCTATGCAAACGGTTACAACAAAATCACAAAACATTTTACCAAGATCGAGGATCATTTATTGTAAGATTTCATCATTAATTGCGATGATGATCTTTATGTAATTGCTAGATCTAGGTAATTTTTGTACACCGTAGATCTTAGGGTTTTCTCTAAGATATTGTAACCTAATTTTTGTTAAGCGGCAAAAGCAGTATGCTATATAAATGTAATTTCATGTTATTTTTGTATGCGTGAGAGAGAGAAGCTAGACAAGGAAGTTGAGAACATGAAAAGAACTTCTTGAAGCATTAGCCAACTTCAGGAATATCAGTTATCAAAAAGAGCAGAACAGAATACAGAGGCATTTAGGTTAAGCAAAATCAGACAAGGCTACCGAGCAGTTCAGAGCAGAGATCTTCACATGAAAAGGTGATATCTATTCAGTATTTCATTGATCTGTATCAGACAAAGTTGAGTTGTCATTAGCAGATATATACCTGTTTTTTCTAATCATTGTAACAGAGTTTGGTAAAATCTCTTGACAGAGTAGACCTAGCAATCTTTTTGTAAATCTCTTAACCAAGTGCACACTCAAGTAGTGTTGCTAAAATCCTATCACTAGGTAGATCTAATCGATCTGAAATGTTACTCCTAACAAGGTAAGATCACCAGAAGTGATCACCACTTGTAGCCCTAACAGGCAAACCTTTTCTATCTGCAGTAGTAAAGAATTTGTGGGTGTCATCCCCACCGCAGTTTTTACCTTCTAACAAGGGTTTCTGCGTTACCAAAATACTTGTGTTATGTGATGTTATATTGTTGATTTCATGCTATTTACCTTTGATAGTTAAATGAATGAATGATGCAAGCAATTGATTCAAGTGATATTTGAAGGTTACTACTGTTTGCTGTTTAAGGTTTATGAGTTAAAAGTTTTTGTGGGCACTGATTCACCCCTCCCCTCTCAGTACCCTATCTCTCCAATCCAACAATTGGTATCAGAGCTCAGATCTCTTATTGGACGGTTTAACCACTAAAGAGTAAAGATCTAACCATGGAGAGATATAAGTTGGATAAAACAATAGAGAATCAAAAGATTCAAATGCAGATGTTTGTTGAGCAGTATAAGCAAGCTAAGGATGACTTGAAAAAGTTACTGGTTCAGAGGAAGAACTTGGCTATTATGGAGAATGACATTAGTTACCATGAAGAAGAGATTGATGATGTATTTGATAACATTAGATCTAGTTCAGGAAGTATTTCTAATGGATCTGAAAGTGCAATCTCTGACTTGTCTAAAAAGAATCTTCACTTAACTGAACAAGTGAAAGCTCTGCAAATCCATCAAGAATCACAGATGGTGAGAATGATAGATGTAATGAACAATGCTAGGCAGGCTGAGCAAGAAAGGAATCTAGCTGTTGAAGACCGAAGACAGATAACTGAACAACTTCAAGCAAAAGAAAGTGATACAAAGACTCCCTGAGCACCATTTCGAAATATCCAATCAGATGATGATTGTAAACCAGGAGGTCAACTGAGTAAATGGTGAACTGTCAAGAAAACTTGGAGATATTGGAATACTCAGGGAAGAGAATGAGAAACTGAGAAATGAAGTAAAGACTCAACAGCAGCACAATGAAATGATGAAATTGGCAGAAGATAGTTCTAAAAAGATCGATGACTTTCTGACTAATCAAAGAAGATTTGGAAGTAAAGCTAGATTAGGCTATATCGGCGAAAGAGAATCATCCAAACAAGCTGAACAAGTCAGCAACAATCAAAATCAAAGACCCAAGATGTTGTCATGTTATCATTGTGGCAAACCGGGACATACTTCAAATGTTTGCAGAAGCAAAGCACAAGGTAAACCTCCAGTCACTCCTAAGTTTAATGGTTACTGTTATTACTGTGGCAAATTTGGTCATCAAGCTTATGAGTGTAGAGCAAAACTGAATAAGAATGCTAACAATCCTACCATGGAGAAACTTTGTTATACTTGCAACAAACATGGATACACTGCACAAGAGTGTAAAGCTAAGATGAAGCAAGTATGGATACCAAAACAGAAGAGCAAACCCAAACCATATCAACCGAAGAGACAAGGTAATTCTTATGTCTGGGATTACAACACATGGGTTAACTGTATTGCATGTGGTAGATATGGACACATCGCAGCAAACTGTATGAGGAAAAGATGGGCTAGACAACTATGAAGTTGGACAAGCACTGGAATGGCATGCTTACATTGTCATAGGGTCGGTCATCTAAGCAAGGACTGCAGAGACCGAGCACCAAAAGGACATGTATTTGAAAGTGGAAACACTATTGCAGATATCATGAGAATCAGGAACACTATGTGGAAGAAGGCATCAAATGAGAATGGAGAGTCAAGCAATGCTATCGGTGAAACCTCGTCCACTGGATTAGGTGACATCGGTACCTCTACTTAAGGTGATATAGGTATGTATGGGACTGACATTTCAAAATGATCTTATTTTACATACAATTACTTATATATGATGAGCACATACCAAATCTGCATGAATATAGATGCATTATGGTTTATATGTTTTGAGCTAACAAAGTCACACAGTCGGTATATGTTAGACCGAGCAAAATGTTACCCGTCAGTAATCACTATTCAAGGTTAACCGAGTATCAGTATCAACCGAGTGAGAAATCATGTGTTAACCGAGATGTTGGAAGTTTATGGTATTCGCCGAGTTGACAGTTGTCACCGAGCCGGAAGTAGGTGAAGCATTAATGACAAAGTTTTAAGCAGGAAATCGGAAAAAGCTATAAATACACAGAGAACTAAGTTCATTTTCACACATCGATTTCAAAGAGCGATTATTTCACAGAGCAAGTTCGAGCAAAGAATTTTCAAAATTATCTAAAGCAATTGCAGATCGAACTGAGCATACTCTTCGTATATTCCGAGCAAGTTGAAACCCCTACCGAGCACATTCATCATTGTTTACCGAAAACCTAGTTTGTTGAAATGGCATCTACTGCGAGCACTTCTAAAGTTGTAGAAGAGGAAATAAATCTTATTGTATCAGCAAATTATTGTGAACCCAAATACAAGTTACACCCGGAAGTTGCATCAAAAAAAGATTTAGCGGGCACTTTCTCGAGCATCCCACCTAGGGTTTTATTAGTCGAAGACATTCGATCGTACATTCACTGCAAGATAGGTGAAATAGGAGATTTCGACATGTATGTTGCATACCAAGCACTTTGTAGTATTGATGGAAAACTAAAACCATAGCATAAACAGATTGAAACGATTGGACTCACTAATGCCCTAAATTTTCCAAAGAATTTCAAAAACGAATGGATTAGGGTTGTACTAGGTCGTTATCATGAGGGCACATTTTGGCTGGATAGTCCAATTAAGGTTACAAAGAGAATGATTCATAGGGTTATAGGGTATCCTACAACTGATAAAGCAAAAAGTTCCGAAGTTCCTCCCAAGCCGAAGTTGAGAAAAATACAGGCGCAACATGGGACGATCGAGCATTAAAGATAGCTTCTATTGAGGATCCGGAAGTTAAGTTTGTAGCGCATGTAATAGGTTATTAGTTCTTTCAGTCAAGTAGACTGAACAGTGTACCATGTAGTGTTGTGGATATGGTATTCAAAATGATAAAGGGACACCAGTTGGACCTTGCCGAGCTACTCTTGCGACAGGTTGAAGAGAATATGAAGACAATCAAGTCAGCGAAGTCTAATACCTGTAAGTTCAGATCACTGTTGGTGTGTTTATTTTTCCATCTCCAGAAATTCTTTCCTTCTGTCGGTCACATAGTTTGGCCTACCGACAAACCGATCATTTCACAAATTTCTGATTTAATGACAAGTCTGGGAGATAATGTGAACAATGTTGTAGACGAGTACTTTGAGCAATTCAAGATTAAGATGAATCTTCAAAGTAGGATTCCAAGCTCACTGGTCGAGAAGTATGAGATGGATATTTGTTTCTTAGTTGACATGGACCATACTCTAATCAAAGCTGTTGAGCCGAGAACTAAATGGCTAGCCCCCATGGGATATGAAATGGATAATGATTTCGCTTTGAAATCAATCAAGGCATTACTGGCTTTACCGAAGGACAAGAAGGCCGAAAGGTTTGGAACCTATGAAGAGGCAAAAACAAGAATCAAAATAGGTCTTGTCATCGGCAAAACTAGAAAAGCCAAGAAAATGAAGAAAGTTTTAACTGAACAGTTTGGAGATGAATCTAACTCATCTAACGAGTCACCGGTTGAACTTGCAGCCGAAGGTCAGTTACTGTTTGGCTGACAAAGCACAAGATAGTGAGGAAACCGAGTCCGACAAAGAAACAGATTCAATACCAGTTTCTCCCACCCCAACTCCAAAGAAGAAGCAGTTGCCAATGCAGTCTGGAGCACGAACAAGGTCTGCAACCAGAGCTTCACCACCTCAGAAAAAGGGAATTGGAAAGGTAACTAAAGCAAAAGTAGCTACACCGACCAAGACTTATGCAAAAAGAGGAACTAAGGTTGTAGCTGAGGCACCAAAGAAAAGGAGAAGATTGATAAGAGGAAGAGAAGACCTTGAGGACAAAGAAGATGACAACAATCAATTCAAGGTTGTCAGTAATAAGAACAGAACAAAAGATGAAGTTGCTACTGATATAATTGAGCATGGAGCACTCACAGATCCCGAACTCAGTCAGTTTGACAACATGTCTACCGAAGATCAGAATAAAATTGAGGCAGTCATCCAGATGATGATAAGCTTTAAATGAGTTCCATTGGAGTTTGGACAACCACTGCCCAAGGCATTAGAAGAAAGAATAAATCAGAAGTGGTCCTATGCCTTGGACACCGAGAAGAAAATGAGGGAACAATCCCTAGTTTAGGCAGCACCAAATTTATCTCTTGATGAAATTAAGGATTTTATGGATACATATGCTAAGAGATTCAAAGTAAAAGGTTGTGCTATGCAAGTTTTAGATGAAAATCTGGCAAATGTTGATGAGTCTGGTCAACTCATCTGGACATCAATTTTTGCTAGAGAGCAAACTGAGAAAAATGCATTTCTTAATCTATCTAAGATGAGACAAAGATCAAAAGGGAAAGGTATCTACATAGATGATGATATTGTAGCAAAGAAGACAAAAGAATCAGATGTATCATTTACCAAGGTGATTGATACAACACTTGTAAATGAAGTTATAACAATTTCACAGGATTCACCGAATCGAGTAGAGATCCAAGTTAAGGAGAAAAATGATGATGTACTCATTGAGGACATTACAAATGGGGATCCTGATGACAGAGATGAAGATGAAGATGTGAACATTGCACCAGATAATACACAAGATGAAGGTCAAGTTACCGAGTCTGCATTCACATCATTATCGGGCGAGCTTCCTATTCTTGTTGAAGCAGTTGAAATTCTCTCACAGGAACAACCCAATGGCTCAGACCCCGAGCAACCAAAGGATACAACAGGGGAACAAGGGGCAGAAATACCAACTGAAACAAACAAGTCTGAAGAGAAAGAGGCAACAAAGACAGAAACAAAGGATCAAGAGAATCCTATTGCAAGGCCACTCCACCGGACACTACATCAGAGGCTTCGACACAGTCAACCGACACAAAGGTCACCGAGGAGCAGCAAAAGGCAGATACAGTGTCACCCGGGCAGGTTACACAAAGTTCTGAGGTCAAGGACATTGTACCACTTATAAAGAATTCACCTCAAGAACCGGAGAAGAAGAAGAAGAAAAAGAAAGGAAAAGGGCCGGTCACATTAGATGAAGTCATAGTTATACCGGATTGTGACCCGAGGACCCTTAGCCTCGAGGAATTGAGAAAATATGGGGCTAAGACAAGAATGCAAGAGCAAGGAAATACTTGAAAATGTAAGAGATATCTTACAACAGGTTGTACCAGAGGTACATATAGATGAAGATACTCCGATCATGGACCAACTTGCTACACTTGCTGGAGAAATAAATGCCCCAGATATAGACGCAAACAAGAGAATAGAAGAAAGGGCAGAATCTAAAATTCAAGACAAGCTGGTGGAGAAAATAAACCAAGAAGTGGCAATCAACAAGGTAAACTTAACTGAGGTAATCAATGAGATCAAATCTATCACTCAGTTAATTAGTCAAATTTTGATAAAGCTATGCACTGTGGAAACCTTCACTGTCAAGATCAGTGAAAAGATTAAACAATTTGATAATGAAATCAAAGTTAGTGCACAAGCAGCTTTAACCGAGCCACAAGCTTTAGCAAAGCATATCTTGAGAGTTCAAGAACTCAGGCGGTTAAGAGCAGATCTCAGGAAACAGGAAGAAAGAGTCAGTGATCAAGTCACAAAACTGCAAACCGAATTGCTTCCTTACCTGAAAATTTTTGAGAAACACATTGTCAAAGCGGAAACACTTGTTGCAACACCAGAAATTTCTGTGTTGGAAAATATCTTTGACATGCATGCACAAGTCGGTCTTGAGCACATTGCTCTCACCAACTTGAAAGAGGAATGGGCAAACCTCTTAGAGTCCGTGAAGAAAACCCATCAGCACATTTTTGATAAGCTGTAAGTATACATTTTTGTATTTGGCATTAATATCAAAAAAGGGGATAACAATGTATATGTCAAATATGTAAACAGATGCTAAGTATACTACACATTACTGGGAGCATGCACCGAGGGGGAGTATATAAAATTTTGTTTCTATGTATATATGGCGGCAATAGAAATTTTTTGAGACATAAGGTCTATATACATATAAGGTTTTGATACTAATGCCAAAGGGGGAGATTGTTATATCTATTTGAGCATTAAAGATTGTCATTAGTATCAAAGACATCGGTCGGTTACCTATGCTACTCTAGTTGGTAACTGCAAGCACTACAAGCTAGTCGGTTAAGTCTTTTCACTGAGCACCAAGGCAGTTCTACCGAGCATCTGTGTACACCGATACCGAGCAACAGTAAACACCGAGCAGACTGGACACAGAGCACCAGTATAATTACCGAGCAGAATATACAGTGTTTACCAAGGAAGACAGAAAACGGCATAGTAATCAGGAATGGCACATTTATCTATGCAAACGGTTACAACAAAATCACAAAACGTTTTACCAAGATCTAGGATCATTTATTGTAAGATTCCATCATTAATTGCGATGATGATCTTTACATAATTGCTAGATCTAGGTTATTTTTGTACACCATAGATCTTAGGGTTTTCTCTAAGATATTGAAACCTAATTTTTGTTAAGCGGCAAAAGCACTATGCTATATAAATGTAATTTCATGTTATTTTTGTATGCGTGAGAGAGAAGCTAGACAAGGAAGTTGAGAACATGAAAAGAACTTCTTGAAGCATTAGCCAACTTCAGGAATATCAATTATCAGAAAGAGCAGAACAGAATGCAGAAGCATTCAGATTAACCAGAATCAGACAAGGCTACCGAGCAGTTCAGAGCAGAGATCTTCACATGAAAAGGTGATATCTATTCAGTATTTCATTGATCTGTATCAGACAAGGTTGAGTTGTCATTAGTAGATATATACCTATTATTTTCTAATAATTGTAACAGAGTTTGGTAAAATCTCTTAACAGAGTAGACCTAATAGTCTTTTTGTAAATCTCTTAACCGAGTGCACACTCAAGTAGTGTTGCTAAAATCCTATCACTAGGTAGATCTAATCGATCTGAAATGTTACTCCTAACAGGGTAAGATCACCAGAAGTGATCACCACTTGTAGCCCTAACAGGCAAACCTTTTCTATCTGCAATAGTAAAGAATTTGTGGGTGTCATCCCCATCGCAGTTTTTACCTTCTAACAAGGGTTTCTGCGTTACCAAAATACTTGTGTTATGTGATGTTATATTATTGATTTCATGCTAATTACCTTTGATAGTTAAATGAATGAATGATGCAAGCAATTGATTCAACTTATATTTGAAGGTTACTATTGTTTTTTGTTTAAGGTTTATGAGTTAAAAGTTTTTGTGGGCACTGATTCACCCCTCCCCTCTCAGTACCCTATCTCTCCAATCCAACAAATGGAACCACCAGTCCAAGCAAGCAGTGGTTGTACAACCACTATTTTATGCAGGTAGTGTATGCATAACCACCAAAACAATTACATTTTCGACACCTACATAATGCAAAGGTTTCATTTTTGCCAGTTGTATAATACAGAGGCTTTTCCCCACAACAAGGAATAGTTGAGAGTATCAGAAACAAACGGTGCATGTTCCCTTCTTGAACATTCCAACTTCCTTCTCAAGCTTCTAAAAGTATGGAAATGCTTTAAACCCATAAGGAACTAATGTAATGGATATAGCTGAGCCAGATTTGGGATGCTACAGACTAGAGTGTCTGGGGAGTTGGACAGTGATTGGATAGTGACATGAGAAAGTTCCAAAGCTTATATAGGTGTTTGGGCATGCTCATGTAAAGAATGTCCATGGAGGCCTTAAGAAGGCAATAAACTTATAATTGTTCACAAAGATGGTGGCATGAGGAGGAATTTCCTAATCCTCTAGAGTTTTCTCCATGTCAAACATGAGTTTGTGCAACATTTTCTGTATTTCTTGCTCATGTTTAGAAGCCTTGTTCTTCATTTTCTATAACATACAGTTGTCAATGTAAATCTAAAGACAGAGTAATTGTTTTTCCTTCAATTGCATGAGGAACTGCAACTTATTTAATGCATGCATATGTAATTAAACAAGATTATTGTTGGGGACTACATAAGGGATTGTCCATGCTAATTATGAATCCAATCTAGTCAAGAGGAAACTTAGAACTCACCACAGGCACCATCCAAAATTGAATTTCTACAAGTTGATCAATTGACCTAATTAAATTGAACACTAGAGAACCAAACAAGATGAGATCCGAGGCATCTCCCAACAATGATTCATTCAAGAAAGATAATCAATATCATTCCCCTCTAAATCTAGGGTATTGTTGGATTGGATTAAATAAGTAAATTAGGGTTGAGGTGAAGAGATGCAGACACGATGTGGCACTCATATGTCCAATCCAAAATGGTCTGACAACAAAAAAGCAACTAGATTTGTTTGGAAAATGTAATGTCCCCTTCTCCGTAGTAGGCCATTATGGTGCCTAATTAGTCTATCTTCCCATCTGGATAGGCTAATGGCTTCTTTCAGAAGATGCCAGCCAATCACAGGCTTTAGTGGGCGAATATTTTCCCTTTTGGGCTCCTTTTTCTAAAGTTGAATCGCTTTATTTTATAAAGTGATATTATAAAGTCACTTTATGACTTCAAGTTACTTTATTTTATAAAAGTGACTTAAATGAACTCTTTTATCCCACATGGCTTAGTTTTCAATGTTTTCCCTCACTTTGAGGTTATAAAGAAAAAGGTACACTTTGGGAAAAGCACCATGAAAATATTAAAAACAAAAGAAAAGTAAAATCTTGTTGCATTTGTGACTGGTCTTTCTTGAGGACGTAACCCCTTGAGAAGATTGAGACATTGGACGTAGCCCCAGCATCTCTAATTGGGTGAGATCACACAGATTTCACATTGGAACTCAATGAATAGCTAGGAGGTCAATTTGGTTCTCCAGTATTTTGGTTTCCTTTTCAATATTTAAAAGATTTCGTACCACTCCAAAAATTGCAGTAAGAGGGAAGAATACAGAAGAACAGGGATTGTGTTTAGGTCTTCTTAGTGACCAAGCGCTAGGTGGTTGAGCTCCCAGCATACGACCAATGGCTCCAGGGAAAACGGTATCTCTTTCTCATAATAGGAGATCCTCACAAACCAGTATTACCCGCACCACATTGGAACGGAAGTCACGAATACTTGGGTCGCGTTTCTTGCTGGCAATACACCAGACTGGTGATAATCACAGCTCGGCAGGGAAGATGTCACCTGTAATACGAAGGAAGTATACCTGTATATAACTAGAAGCCGCACCTCAGCACAATATACCAATAAACGCATCCAGGCAAGGTGTTATCTACAGTGACACGGGAAAGGAGTGTGCACAGCGAAACACGGGTTGCTGCAGGAGAAAACATGGGCGTCTTCGATCTCTACACTGTTTACACAGTATCGTCAACTCCCTACACTATCACGTGCAACATCCAAACTAATAGTGCGCAGGTAGCGTGGAGTGTTTGTAGACTCCAATCTCGGAATGAACTTGGCTTGACCAACAGCTGATGATGTGACTAAGGATACCACACTCGGTCCACATATTGCACCGTCCTCCATCCTAAACACTAGGTCAGCTAGTATTCACCATTTCTCCTGGCTTGTATTATGTGTTGGTCTTGCTCATTGAAAAATCTGAAGTTAAAAAATATCTGCAGTTTGTTTAGTGTTTGAACAATATTTGCATCTAAGCTATGTGATTTTATCTACTATTCGATTGGTTGAGGTATCTTGTTTGTATGCAAACTATCATTACTTAGGGGGAAATATAAATTGAATATTTTGATTGAGAGTGCAATTTCCCAAAAGAAAATACACACTAAACACGCAGCTAAATAATGATTCCCTTGAGGTGAAATTTTATGAGAAATCTATATTGAACACATTCAGCCAGAATTAGTCAAAAAATTCCCAACCGAGATTGGCTTAGAATATTATAGTGGTATCAGAGCTCGCGGTCTTGCTAGCCTAGTGGGCTTATTTTCAGCTTATAGCAATGTTGTGTAGGCATGCATAGCAGGCACAGGCAGTATAATTTTAGACACAACAAAGTTGAACGGGTACAGCCAGAGTCTTCAGTACAGGTTGATATAGAGGACAGTCATACCAAGGCAGACGAGGAGATTGTGTTTGGACAGGGCACTCGGGGTACAAGCATGGCAGAGGAAGCAGATAGAGAGGCCAAGGAAACTTTGAGGGTCATTCGTGAGGGACAGGATCACATTGTTGATGTGTTACATCAACTTACAGGGGTTATTCAACAGTTGACAGTAGCACCCAGGAGGCCTCAGAGCCACCACAGTGGTGGAGGCAGTATAGCAGGGTCACCTAGAGCAGCCAGAGCAGGCACTCGTACTTCAGATAGGCCCCTTATGCCTACTTTCACAGAAAACAATGCAGAGGAAGAGGTAGTACAACCTAAGGCAGCAGCCACTCTTCCCGACAATGTTTTAGCCATGCACGATGAGTGGAATATGCTACCTGATAGAGTCAAGGCTGATTTGTCCTTTGTTCGGTATATGGCACAGAAGAGGGAATTTGGCAGGGCTTAGCAGGACAGGAGACCCAGGGGTCAGAACAGGGATTTAAAACATGCAATGAATAAATTGGCCCTTCCTACATTTGATGGCAGCGGTAAGACATCCGCAAGAGCTTGGATTCACAAGCTAGAGACCTTCCTGACCCTTAAACCCATGTCAGAAACGGAAGCTATTAAGTTTGTGACCATGCATTTAGAGGGTGCAGCATATGATATTTTCAGCACTAAATTGATTACCCATTTTGACAGGAAGGACTTTGAAGTTTACTACAAGGAGTTAGCCCAGTTGAGACAGAGTGGGTCTTTAAACCACTACATTGATGAGTTTCAGAGGATTTCCATCATGGTCCCACATATGTAATGCCCACCCAAACATCTTCTTATGTTAGACTAACAGGACTATTGCTTTGACACTTCGGGATTTTATGATGGACTATGATTATTATTTAGTTGGCATTTTATGAGACATTTGAGCATATATATTTGGTTACTGCAATTATTTGGACATATTAAATGAGTTTTAATTTAATGATGAATGGCTAGAAATGAACTATTAGTAATATGTTTTACATTGATTTGTGTTATGATGTTTATATTATGATCTAACCTACTGACCCTATTGTGGTTTGATGTTCACTGGTTGATGTGAGTGTAGGATGAGGAGGGGCAGTCGTAGTTACTCCTACGGGAGGTCCACACAATGTCGCACTCTCCCTCCTTGTTTGCCACTGTCTGGTTATATTTATAGATATTTGTATATGCATATCAGTTGGTGATGCAGGATGCAGGTACCAAGCATTGTCTCCACCTGGCTACACAGGTCTGAGTGTGCCTTCAAAATCCTCGAACTATTGATGTATGGAGATCTAACCAAGATACTCTCAAGGTTACCCATGGACTTAGAATTCTGTTTAGGAAGTTATCCTAGTTGGGTAGTAGAGTGCAGTTTAGGTTATGGACTTGATTTGACGTTGGTCTGAGTGTATGTTATGAGTTAGAATTAATCTATTTTATATGTATAATAATTATAAATATGTTATAATTGTTTGTATTTTATATAGGTATGTGTATATGTGGGTGCACACGCATATATCCATGCTTATATAAATAATAAAAATTGTATGTTTTCATTAATTGTGTTAATGGCATGTTATTTATAATAAATAAATAAAGTGAATTAAATAAAGTATATTTGACGAATGTATTAAATAAAAAGTAAAAATAATAATAAAAGGAAAATTCTCTTTGTAGTAAAACTAGCTAGGAGGGAGTTGAACTCGAGACCTCCTAGAAGTTAGGCTACTTGTTTTCCGTTTGTGCTATGTGTCTTTCTTGAAAGGTATTTGTCTATTATTCTTGTTATGGTTTTATTTGAAAGATATTTTAATTAAATTTTATTAAAACTTTGATTAAGTCTTTACGGGAATTATTTGGTTGTCCCTCCAACCAACTATGGAAGTTGGAGAAGTTGCTTCCCGTAAAGCAACTCCTCCAACCACATAGTTAAAGGATAAATAATTGCAGATTTTGGTGTGAAGGGGGATGGTAATTTTAGATGATAATTTTGGAGGATTGATTTTTGCTTGAGTTGTTTGTAATTGATTTCTCCGGAAATTTTTATTGAAAGTTTATGTGAGTTGAGAGTCTCTGGTTTGTGAAGTCAAGTGTGTGAGGATTGCTTGGAGGAAGATTTCCAGCAGGATATCTACTCAAGGATTGAAGCTTTGCAGAGATTTTCCAGCCAAGGGAAGAGGATTCTCCGTAGGACCCAAGGTAGGGTCTAAACTGGGAAGAATCTCCATTCTTCCTCTATTGTGTATGAATGTGTGTGTAGATGATATGATATTAAATTGTAATATGATTGTTTTGCTATGTATCCAAAATGATATGTAAATGTTTTATGCTTTGTGTATTCTACTGTGTTTCCAGGAATTAATTTATGTATGATTATATAGTTTCTATTTACTTTGTATTTCAAAAATCTTCCTGGGAAGTTAGGAACACTTGTGGTCATGTGGGAGAATGTGTTTATTTAATAATGAATGAAATAGGGAAGTCTAGGAAGAATCAGGAAGGGTCATGAAGGTGTAGGATTGAAATACAGTCTTTTTTTCTCCATACTCTTTTCCGTTTGCAAGCTTCTTTGTGAATGGTTGTTTTTATTTTATTTAATCTGAGGCTTAGGTAATGTTGAGTATGTGCTATGGATGTGGTGCTGAGGTCCCTGCATCAAGTTGACCTCAGGGAAACTTTCCCAGGCATTCTCCATGCCTAAAGAAACCAGTTTTTTAATGTTTTCGGGTAGTTTAAAAATTTATTTTCGTAAAGTATTCTGCAGAGTCGTACGACATTGTGTCCATACTCGTACGACATTGTGTTCATACTCGTACGACACTTGGGCAAATGTCATATGGGAATGAATGCAAAATTGTATGGGTCAAAAATCAATTTTAAGTGTTTTTGGGGTGGTTTAAAGTGTAATTTCGTGTAAGTGTTTTACACTGGCGTACGACAGTGTAGCCATACCCATACGACAGTTGGTCAAATGTCGTATGGGAATGCACACTATTGTACGAGTCTATGTGGAAAGTCATTTGGAGTTTTTTTAGGGTTTTAGGGGCTTTTAAGTTGCAAGATTCAGGCTTTATACAATTATAACATTTAAGTATAAGTTTACGTACACTTTAAGTTATACTTGTATAAAGGGTTTAGGTACCTTCTGAGATGATTGGGATAGGTTTCAGATTCATGGGAGTTATGATACAATTTCTAATTTTGAGATTTCTTAAAAAAATTCAGACTTAGCCAAATTTCAGCCACATGAGATTTCCTTAGATTTTTGAAATAAGCTATGAGATGTTGTGTAAATGCATGTGGGAAGTTTTATGTTGTGTTTAATGAATTTCTATATGTGGTTTTGATTTTAAGCTTTTGTTCATACTTGGCTTTTGGTAGAGTCCATAATATAAGGTCAGAACTTGTTCGGGTGGCCTGAGTGCACCGGAGGGTTCCCTAGACCCAAGAGATGGATCTTTTTGAGATTACTTGAGGTTTTCATGGCTTGTGTGTGTGGGGGGTAAGGGAATAGAAACCTTAAGTGAGTGGCTCACCATAGGTGTTGGAACCCTAAAGTGGTTGCCAGAGGATCCTATGGGTGGGTTTGAAAAAGTGATAACCTTAAAAATTAACCTGGGAAGGGGGGATTCAAAAGATAATGAAAGAGAATATAATAATGGCCACACAGACCTGATTGGAGTACCGGGACCAGGGATAACTGCCAAGATGGATCCCTATTCATAAAGGGGGGACCGGGGTTACATGGTTGCCAGGAAGGATCCCAATATACAGGTTGTGTGATGACACTCACTTAGGTGGTATCCTAAAACCTTGACCTCTATGTTATAGTATAATGATATTCTATGTTCTTTTGAGTCTTGGATTTCTTTATCCTTTGAGCCTTAGACTGCTTAGGGCCTTGTGAGTATCTTGGTTCTATCTCCTAGCACGGGGGGTGGAACCTCATTAGTTCCACATGGTTGGGTGGCAAAAATCTTTCGAGGTCCTGTTTGTGACTTGTGACTTGGATGCATTCAAATTTATGCATTGATGCAGATATTTGTATTTTGTAATATGTTTTATTCAAAAAGGAAATATGGAAAGATATGTTTGTAATGCCTTTGGGCCATGCATGTACTTGTTATTGTAATGGGATCTATTATCAAAAAGATGTAATTGAAAAAGCAAAGCCATGTAATTGGGAGGGATAGTTTTAGGCTTTTGTTTCAAGGGTTGTTATTTGAAAGATCAAAGTTGGAAATATATTATGTCATGTTGAAATTATCTTTTCTATCTCTCCTTTGTTGCAATGAAAAAAAATGTTTATTATGCTAAGGTTAAAAATGTAATTTGTAATGAATAGTTATTCAATGTGTAGGAAGGAGAAATGAAATTAGTATATAAAGGAATATAATTGTAAATGAAATGTTATTTTCTTACCCTATCTCTTAAGTTCTAAATGTGAAAGTAAAGAAAGGAAATGGAATTTCAATTTGGACAATTAATGTAATTATGTTAGCAAATGAATTCATTAAGGGAACCTTAAGGAATGTAAATGTGAAGTAGTAATGATGTAATGTTAGAAAAAAATTTGTTAGTTGCAATTTTTGGTCATAGGACCTGATTCCTTATGGGTTCCCTGGCGGGGACATTACAACATATGTTTGAGAGGAGGAAGGTAATGTTGTTTATTGAGGGCCTACAGGATAGGTTCAGAGGATTGGTTAGAGTCCTTAAGCCAAGCACATTGGATGACGCTATTAAGTTAGCACATGACTTGGATTCGCCATCTTCCATTCTGCAGCCACCAAAGAAATCTTTCAAGGGAACCTCATCGTTTCAAAAGAATAAAAATCAAAATAAGAGCACACCCCCTAGACTAGACTTTGAGACAAGGAATGAGTTGAGAAGAAAGAAATTGTGCTTCACATGTAGGGAACCTTGGACTCCAGATCACAGGTGCCTTGGAAAAGGCAAGATACACTACATTGAGGTGGTTTCCGATGGAGAATGTGAGCAGCAAGAGGGCAGCGATGTTGACGACAGTAATGAGAAGACTCGGGAAGAGCATTCAGCAGGGGGGAAGAAGAGAGAAGTTCCCCATGAGCAGCCTCCTATTACCTTAGCATCTCTCTCAGGTATCCCCACATGTCACCCTTTCCGACTTAAGGGAGTGGTTAGAAGACAGCGGATCATTTGCCTCCTAGATACAGGTGTTACACATAATTTCATTAGCACAGGTATGGTTTCCAAGAGAGGACTCCAAGCAGACAGCGTTTCAGAGTTTGAGGTAAAGGTTGTCGGGGGAGATTTGTTGAGCTGCACAGGGAAGGTTTCAGGACTTCCGATTCACTTTGGGCATTATCTCCTAGAGGCAGATTTCTACGTCATTGACTTGGATAGTCTTGACGCCATTTTGGGCATGCAATAGCTACAGACCCTAGGGAGATACACTATTGATCATCAACTGAAGCAGTTAGAGTTTATGCAAGGTGATCAACTTGATTGTGCTTAAGGCCATGCCAGATGGTGGATCACGATTGGTTTCAGCTCACAAGATGGAGGCCATCATTAGACACAGCAATATGGAGTGGGCAGCCCAATGTTTCATATCCCTTAGACCCACACCAGATTTAGGCCAGCAGGTTCACACAGATATACAGGATGTGCTTGATAAGCACAAGCGGGTCTTTGAGGACATACCTCTAGGTATACGTCCAGACAGGGGCTTTGAACATATCATTGAGTTGGAGGAGGGCGCTAAGCCCGTGATCACTACCCCTTATTGTCATCCTAGGCACTATAAGGAAGAAATTGAGAAGACGATTAAGGAGCTTTTAGATAATGGGCACATCAGACCCAGTTCCAGCCCCTTCACTTCTTCAGTAGTTTTGGTGAAGAACAAGGATGGCACTCGTTGCATGTGTATTGATTACCATGCACTGAATAAGAGGACCATCAAGAACAGGTCGGCTAGTATTCACCATTTCTCCTGGCTTGTATTATGCGTTGGTCTTGCTCATTGAAAAATCTGAATTTAAAAAATATCTGCATTTCGTTTAGAGTTTGAACAATATTTGCATCTAAGCTATGTGATTTTATCTACTATTTGGTTGGTTGAAGTATCTTGTTTGTATGCAAACTATCATTACTTAGGCGGAAATATAAATTGAATATTTTGATTGCGATTGCAATTTCCCAAAAGAAAATACACACTAAACACGCAGCTAAACAGTGATTCCCTTGAGGTGAAATTTTATGAGAAATCTATATTGAACACATTCAGCCAGAATTAGACAGAAAATTCCCAACCGAGATTGGCTTAGAACATTACAGCAAACAACTATACAGGTGACTGAGGAATCTGGACAAATGTGGGAATTAAGGAGCTTGCCACTTTGTAACCATGAACATTGGTGAAAAAAAGGTTTCTAAGGACCATGGATTGATGATGATGGCATGGTTATAATTACATGTGATGTTTGAATTTTTAAAATACTATATAATTATTATTCATAAATCATATATTCGTTCATCTATATCAAATAAGAAATGTTTGTAAATACATACTTTTGTGATTCAATCATGGGCAGTCGTGCCACAATTAGCTCACAGAAAATTTCAATAAATTCGTATGCTCCAACAGTGTTCTGCTCTCTTATTAAATGCTCAACCTGCAAGCAATCAACAGATAAAGAGATCAAAATAAAAATAATAAAGGCCCTGCAAGGAATCCCTTTACCACAAGCAAAACATGAAGTACATTATTTCATAACTGTTTAGTTATAGCTAGAATAATTGTTATTCTAGGATCAAGCTTTTCCAAATATTATTTTAAATAAGAACAAAAATACATATCCTATGGATTCCACATGATAATTGAAGCACAAAGCAGGAAAATTGGACGCCATTAAGAATGTTCATTCTGCACTAACAAAAGAACTTGTTATGAAATCATTTTTTAAGAAAGAGAAGGTGATAGTCACAGGGGACATCAAATCATCTAGTCACTTAAAACTACATAAGGAATGCTCCTGAAATAGTAGGAACAAGCCTAACATAAAATAATTAAACAGTCCAATAATTTCATAAAACTAAAACCAAAAATATTAAATTAAATTGAGAAAAGTAAAATCCTGATTTTGTTCATTATAGTTTATCTAGTCATGTCTGTAGGATACGGTTGGTGAGTTACTACTAATTTTCTTTTATGCCACCCCTTTGAGGCCTAGCTAAAGAGGAGAAATAGCATGTAACATAGTTAAAGGACAGAAATTGGAATGGTATTTAGGAAAAAAAAATAGTAATGCTATAAATAATGACATGGATTATGCTTAATCTCACAATCCTTATACAAAGAAACTCAATTCCCAAGTAGAGTACAGTTATAAGTTAAAGGAATACATATGCTTGTTAGCTAAGTTACCAGTTCTGGTTCAGGTTTCAGGATTCAGTTCACAGATCCGGTCAAAAAAATTGTGGTTGTGTTCGTTGCCAAAAAACATATAAATAAGTATATATGTATGTATGTATAACCTAAAATAAAAAAATACTAGACGTAATATACAGATTTTTAGTGTACAATAATATTTATAAACGCTATACAGTATTAATAATATATAATATAATTGATAGCTCCATGGAGCATAGTTTGAAGACTCTCCGAGTACTTCGAAAAACTGTGCAAATTACCAAGTCCCTGAGCTGGCCAAGTTGAGTCTAGACTCCCGCACTAAGTTTGGCCAAGTCTTGGAGAGTACTTGACCGAGTCCTACTCCAAGACTCTCTGAGTCTCAGGCTCAGACTCCAAAGTCTTGAGCTCAGACTCTTCTATCTAGAGCTTGGACATAACAACCATGCTTTTTAAATGAAATTTCAACTTTTTTTGGTTATTTTTTGCTCTTATTTGCCCCTTTCACCAAATGAAGCTTCAAAAAGCAAGAAGACTAATTTAAGATGATAATTTAAAGGATTCAAAGTTAATCAAGTCATTAAACAAAAGCAGCAAAGTGGGATGCAATGGAGGAAAATGAAGATACTTTAGAAGACTCTATCATCATTTTGACATTGACTTACCTTCTAGTTCAAGGGTTGAAAACTAAGATTACTCTAGGATGGAAAAGATGGAGATGAAGATTGTATTTGGTTGTTTTTTCATTTTGACATATCATCATATGTCAACTAGTTAGAATGTTGTCATGCATTTATTATTTATAATTTATTTATGTTATAGTGTATTGTTTGACTTTGAAACTATGAAATTCCAGATTTTGAGAGTCTGAAGATCATATGATGTGTAATATTTGAATTATCAAAAATTCATAGTCAAGATAGACTTTTGTGTTCTCTAAATGCATTAATTCCTTTTTGTTACTGTAATTAAGAGATTTTTTTTTTGTTGATTCTATGCAAGTTTTTTGCCGAGTCTGAGTTGGAGTCAAAGTCAAAATTTTGGGCTCCCAATGAAATGATAATTGATTGATTGAAAATGTTGTAATTACAAAGGAGACAAGAGCTCCTTAAATAAGGAAATACAAAGGCGATGTTTCTTAAAGAAACAATCATTTACTGAAAGCAGAAATAGAAAGATACTAAACTATCTAACTAACATAAAAATAGCAAGTTGCTAAATAAACTAACTAAATAACTTAAGAGACTTAAATGACCATTATATAGTAAATAATACAATATTATTCAAATGCCCTCCCTTAATGGTCAATTAATTGACTAACTACCCTATAGAAGACTTGATAGAATCTACGAGTCATTTGGCCATGAATGCATGGAAGGTTGACTCCTCTTCAAAATGTTATGCAATATGAGCCTACTTCTAAGACCCTCCCTGGTTGGACTTCTAATTACACAACCACTTTTTGCAAAACCTCTGTATATGACCAAGTTTACCACAAAAGTGGCATTTGATATTCTTCTTGAAATTCTCATCAGATTTGTTGAGTCTAGTCCTTTCTGCTGAGTGGACTCGCCTTTGCCTTTGTCCTTCGCAATAAACACCTAATCTAGACTAGCTATTTCACTGTTACTACCAAACTGTTGTCTCCACCTGGCATACTGCAACAACTTATTGCACAGCTCATCAAACTTCAAGTCAACATTAGTAGATGTAATGTTCAGAGTTTCGATGAAGTTATCATATGATAGTGGTAAGCCTTTTAGTGTAATGACCACCATATCCTCTTTTTCCATCTTGCGACCAATGTCTTCCAACTTCTTTTATATCCTTGATCTTCATAAGATGCTCTTGCAGAGACATCTTATCATCCATCATAATCAAAAATAACATATTCTTCAAAAAGAATACTCTGTTCTTGTTTGATGTTTCATGGAGATTCTTCAAATTCATCTAAATCTCTGTAGTAGTCTTGTCAGACGACAAATCTGGAAGCATGTCATGGGTGACTGATAACTTGAGAAACATAACGGCTTCACAGTTATGCTCATCAAACTTGTCCTAGTCTCTGTCTGCCGCTGTAGGGTGAGTAGTGTTACCCAGAACAATCTGCTCTAGACACCGGTACTTGGAAATTGAGAGCATCCTCTACTTCCAATTATTGTAGTTCTTGCCATTGAAGCGTTGATTGCTTTCCTACATGACGTTGGTCAACAATACCATCCCTCCCGCTTTCCAATGACATGGAAACCAAGATCAGCTTCACAAAAAGCTTTGATGCTGATTTTTAACACGTTGATGCTGATTTTTCTGTCAAAAAACAGAAAACCTTCAGCAAGCAGCTTGTACAAATTGCTAAAAATCTGATTTTTGAAGTCAATATCAGTCAAACCCTTCTAACACGCTTCCCAAGGCGATATGCTCTAAAATAAACTTGATTTTATTGCCAAAATCAGTAAAAAACAGCATACACAATTTTGTCAAAAAATTTAAAAAAACTTCTGCACAAAAATTCTGTCGGAATTCCTAGCCAAAAATCTGTAGGAAACCCACAATTTTTTTTTTAAAACCCTCAAAATTTCTGAAAAACCCTAGGTATGCATAAAATCAGAAACCCTTGGAATCATCATGATTTTCATAATTGCGGATAAAGCCAATGCAAGTATTAAAAAAGCAAATCAGAAACCCAGGCTGCAAACATGATTGCAAAACACTCTTGGCACAAGTCGTGGATCTGCGAAATGACTCGGCACACAGCAAAAAAAACTCGTCAAACACAGCACACAGTCTGAGAAAACACAGCCCAAACCAATAGTTGCAGCTCTACCTAAAACCTTTGTCGCCAATTGCAGAGGGGTCGTAGGAAAAAATGTGATTCACAAGAAAAAAAATGGTGTGATCCTTTGCAAAGAAATGGCACAGCTTTCAGAGAAGAAAACCTTCTCTAGCGGCCCTTATAAACATGCAACAGTCTGGAAAAATCGAACAACAAATGCACACAAAAATTGCAGACACAACCCAAGCAACTAAATCCACAATTTGTAGAACCAGGGACAAAAAAACCCTTGAATTTGCCTTCTCTCAAACACACACGAACCTAAGTACAGTTTTTCATAACAAATGGTTTCAAAAATATCTAGAAAAAAATTCTACGTATTTAACTTACAAACTTTATTTTAAAATTCACCAAAAAAAGTAATTTTGCTCTAATACCAGGAAATGATAATTGATTGATTGAAAATGTTGTAATTACAAAGGATGCGAAGGCTCCTTCAATAAGGAAATATAGAGACGATGTTTCTAAAGAAACAATCTTTAACTGAGAGCAAAAATAGAAAGATACTAAACTAAGTGACAAAGAGAAAATAGAAAGTTGCTAACTAAACTAGCTAGACAACTTAAGAGACTTAAATGACCATTATGAAGTAAATAATACAATATTATTCTAATAGCGGAGTTGAGTCCGAGTCCGAGTTTTTAAACTATTCCATAAAGTTTCTTGATGGGGGGTGAGGGGATGGAGGGACAAGGGGCCTAAGTTTAGGGACGGCAGCAAGGGACGACAAGGGAGCAGAGAAAATACATATAGTACTTAAAAAATTAGTTACACAAAGATGTATAAGGAATAAGTAAACACGCTACAATGATTGCATTGAACATTATGTTATTAACATTTAACTAGTTTTTAATTTTAAATTTTTACATTGAACATTGTGAAGAATGAGGGGGGAGGGGGCGAATCAGTATTTCAAAACTATAAACTTTTAACTGCATGAAACCACATAAACATAAAGAGAGCAACCATAAAGACACCAAATTTCTCGTGGAAAACCCTTTAGGGTAAAAATCCATGACATACAATAGCTTTTCATTAACAAAATGGGCACCAAACCAGATTACAAATGTGAGCACCAACCCACAGAGAGCACCAACTCAAAAATCACTGATAATATTGCCAGCCACAAATATTACATTTCATTTCAGTTTTTCTTATCAAGCAACTCTCTCCCCTTCAAGGTTGAGACCAACTGCGTACCAACACAATAAACTCACAACACACAGTTCAGACACAGCAAGCAAAAGTATTGCCCTATCACCCCAAGCTTCTTAAAAATACATTATTTTCTCTGAACAAAATGACTAGTGCATATCTCAAGATCTCAACTGGCTCCCTTCATACTTCTTGCACCCCTTTCCACACTGCTCTATAATAAATCATTTTTCCTCAAAATAACATACCAGCCACGAATAATATATATTTCGCCAATGATATGCTTGACTCTAATAAAATATAACATATCTTCAATATAGACGCATCACATGCCAACCTTCAACAATATCCTTAATTCATTTTACATTCTAATCTGAAGCAAACATAAAGTCACCCAATCTGCACGATTTCCTGCCACACATCTTTTCTAACCACCCAAACCATAAAATATACAACTCCAACAACAATGCCCAATCAATTCATGATTCATCAACACAACACCACCTTCAAAATAACACCATCAATCCTCTAAATAAATATATCCTCTTTTTAATTAAGAGAACAGCACCTGCATATTCAATGCCACCTACATATTCAATGACACCTGCATATTTATTTCATTCTCTACACAAATAACATCCTAGCCTCCAAATATATACATGACTTCAATGATACACACCACTGTCATTGATACGCACGTCTCCAGTTTGCTTCCAAAATGCCACATACACAAAACTATACATCATTTTTTATTACCACAGAAAAACGGTTAAAGAAGGATTTCTTATTTTAGAAAGCTACTAGTCTCATAATGGCTCCAGTATATCGTTCCACATCATCAACTCAATAATCTACTCTCAAAATCACTACACGTCTCAAGAACAACACCTCCCAAGCAAGGATAATTATAGCACAACACTAAACACCATGCATCGGTTCTTTCATGAAAAACGGCTACATTAATTAAAGCTCAACACTTTATTTTCTTTTCGTAGAAGCTCAACTATAACGCTTGGAATATAAAACATACATTTGCAAATGCTCCACTTTAGAAGAAACGACCTTTAGAAATATTCAATGATGACAAGGCATAAAATATGACTAAGTAGTTGACAAATAGCTAAAGTAGACACACAACCAGCTCAACCAAACACCCAAGTAGCTCAACCAGACAACCAACCAGCTCAAGCACCTCAAATACCTCTCAAGGACACAACTAGATAGCTCAAGCCAATTCTTTAAAGAGTAATCCTCTGCAATTTATACGACTTTGATCATCAACCTTTGACATCAATGACAACATACCCAACACATTGAATATGAATAGTGAAAATCAAAATATCAACATCGGAAAAAGGATTTTCAAAATTTCATAATGACGATTCATGTTTACAATCAACAATGTCCAAAGTTCAAAAACAAAATAGTAAATGCTAATGACACATAAGTCAATGGCCCATGGCCACATGCCCCTAATCATCCCCAAGCTCCTCACCAAAGTCCTCATCTCTAGAACTGTTGGACTCCACATGCTCAAGCTCATCTACACCAATACCAACCAACCATGTATGTGTAGCATTATCATCAAGTTGTGCTTGCTCTTTTGGCTCTACATACCATCTGGCTTCTGTTGGCATTGCTGGTAAGGATGCAACCGGTAAAGAGACCACCAGTAATAATCAATGGTGTTGTCATTGATGTCTATCATAACAATGTCCAAATGCTAAGGAACCGGTGACATAGTGATGAGCAAAGTGAAGTCCAGCAATGCACTTGAACAGAGTACTCGGCGTAGTACTAACTATTCAGAGTTGGTGACCAGTGAAGACAATGACCGGTGTAGACAGAGAATAGAGAAGTGACTGGTGAAGACAGAGACTAAAACACTGCATAAGGAAAGGTGTAAACCGGCCTACAGTGATCGTTTAGATATCATTGAGACAAATGTATGTCTATTATTTGTTGAGACCGGTGAAAGGCATAGTTGACCAAAGAAGATGGTTTCAGTTAACGGATATTGAGGAGATTCTTTGACCGTGTTTTGTTGCACAAATCATGGAGGATTTTATATTAAGGGAAAGTATGTGACACGCATCTGATGTTTCTTTTAAAGACTGAAACATGACTAGATGGTGGATGCATGGAGGATTTTCTATTAAGGGAAAGTATGTGACACACATCTGATGTTTCCTTTAAAGACTGAAACACGACTAGATGGTGGATTCATGGAGGATTTTCTATTAAGGGAAAGTATGTGACACGCATCTGATGTTTCCTTTAAAGACTGAAACACGACTGGATGGTGGATTCACAAGAGATCTTCACGGGGATCGCAATGGCAAAGAGCGGGAAGATCTTTTGAAATTGAATTTGAGCGGTTTGCACTTCTTTCTCTCAACTATACAGTTGTCCTACGCTATGCAGGAAGTGTATATATTCTTCAATTAGCGAAGAGAATCACTTGCCATCATTCTGCCAAGAAGAAAAGAGTGACACAGTACGCTGATCAAAGCTACTGTAAAAGAAAGGGAAAAGAAGAAAACAAGAAGAAAAGGAAGAGAGTGTGCAAGGAAGCACAGTAACTTGAGGAGAGCATATCAGTGATGCCCGGTGATGACTCTCAGTGAGTGAAACAGTGATCTTATCAGGCTTTGCAAAGCCATTTCAAAAGATCAACCTTTTTATTGCTCTCCAACAATTGCAATAGCCAAATCCCAGTATCCGGGTGGACATTAACAGGTCCCTTGTACTAAATCCTTTAACCGGGTGACATCTAGTTGATGTTTTAAAGTCCTCTAACAAGGCAGGCTTTAACAGGCCTTATTCAAAATCGTTTAACCGGGTTGCACCTAACAGTGCATTTGTAATCCTTTAACAGGGAAGGCTCTTCACAAGGTGAACTTCAGAAGTGTGCAAAATTTGTGAGTTCCAACTCACACTGTGGTTTTCTCCCAATTTGGGTTTCCACATGATATATCTGGTGTTCTATGCTGTTGTGATTTTGTGTTGTTTATTTCCTTTATAGGATATGTTTTGCATGCAGTTATAGTTAGTTGATCTAAGAGTGACTTCGAGTTTTATTGGGTGCTGATTCACCCCTCCCCTCTCAACACCGGTTGGGAATATCAACTTTTAGACTCTCCTTGTACACAAGTGTATTGCAGCAAGCTTGCTCCTTGTAATGGACTGGTGTTAGCATTATATTTTTGTATTGTCATTGATGTCAATTCTTGGTGGCATTTGATGTCAACTTGCTAAGGCTAAGAAGTTGATGAGATAGAGAAGTTGGTAAAAGATGTATCATTAATTGATGAAGAAGATTTGAAGAATTCTATGCAAAAAAGTGTATCTGATGATTAGCATACTCGGAAGTGTGCTTGAAGGATAATAAGTGGTTAGTATTGAGTATTCAAATGATGATTCTAAGACGATATAAGGTATATCCAGAATGTCGAAGAATGACAAAAAGGGATATGCAGAAAAGAATATTTAAAGACCTCATGGGAGAATGTTTTGCATTCCTCCACATAAGATGATGGCAGCTTGCAATTTTGGTTATAACGGTTGTGTCCTATGAATATTGCACTATCATGTTTTCAAGTCTCTAACTGTTCATTTGATGAAGATATGATGCCTTGTTGGCTAACAGTAAGGCCGGTTGTCAAGATGGGATTAGACAGGCTCGGAGAATGCTACGCATTGGAATTTCAACGTATGTAGTTTGGTGGACATGGTCAAATGGTTTGTGCAATGTTTCAATTCATATGTCTTTTGATAGACTGTTCCACGAGTGAAGATTTGTTCTCACAAGTGTGATATTATTGTCTGTGTTGGCTTTTGGCCGACTCAACTTTCAGTGACTAGATTTGAGTATTATTGGACCAGATATAGGATAAGGGAAGAGTTAAGAGAACATGGATGATCTTGTTGTGGTGTGCTGGGCTCCGGATTGCGCTATGTGCTTTGGAGAATGTTTTTTGGCTGCCAACCTGTAACCTGATCTTAATGCTTTTTCTACACGTTACATTTGGGTCCGGCTTTGGAGGATGTTGGAATGCATCCGCTTTAAATATATTATTTGAAGAAGACTTATTATGATGGATTTGGGTCCCCTTTATCTCTTGGGGTGGACCCCATTGAGAATTTGTGCTCAAGGTGGTCCACTTTGTATTAATAATGCTTATATCTTTTTGGCCAACCTTGTTGATGTTTCCAATGGACAAATCATTATATATATATATGAACGGGAATGGATGAGTTTGAAGGAGAGTATGTGAGGTAATTGCGAAGTATATGTGGTCGAGTGCGAAGACTAAGTAATGCAGATAAGAAAGAGCAGAAGTGCAAATTGTTGAATCGGATAGAAAAGTTATTGAAGCAGATCAGAAGATCCAATAAATTCACATTTTCTCTGTGCCTACTGGAAGGTTGTGTGCTCTTTTGGCAGCAATGTGAAGATCTACATTTGTTCTGCAAGTTCTCTTGGGGTTAGTTAGATCCTTGGCAGTGTGCCTAAAACATCAGAGACAGTGGGTTCCTTGGCTTCTAGCCTAAAACTTTGTAATTGATTATTTCATATAGTGAGTAAGATTCTCACTATGGTTTTTCCCACATTTGGTTTTCCATGTAAATCTAGTGTTCATGCGTGTATGCTTTAACTACTATATCTTTTGGTGATAATTAATTAGCTCAATGATCAGCAATTGAGATCTATGACAGAATTGTTAAGTAATTGTTTGTGCTAATTCACCCCCCTCTCAGCACTCAATAATGTTCAACAAGTGGATAGAGCTATAAGTAGACTCATACAATAAAGAGAAAGAACCATTGAACAATGATGTTGAACAAATGAAGTTTTCAAAGCCTGCCTTGCAATCTTGAATCATTCATGATTTCCTCAAGAAAAAAATGCAAGCAGAGAAGGGTCGTCACACGAGCAAAGATGTGAGTATAAATGAGTCGTCAACCCTTGTGATCTCAATAAAAACTCTGCAATCTTCACTGAAAACCCTCAAACTGTAAAATTGTACATAAACCCTTGGTCTGCCAACTCGAAAAACCTTGGCCAAAAGTAAGAAAAACATTGATTTTATAAAAAAAATTGGTTAAACAATCATCTTAAAATTTTGAAAAAATTTCTAGGATACCTCACAATTTTCATAAAAAATTGTTAAAAACTTTTGGAAATAAATTCCATGAATTTGAAAAATTCACGAAGCGCTAACTATGGCTCTCATTCCAAAAGAACAAGTATGAGAGAGCAAAATAATCGAGGGCTTATACAACCATCATCCATTCAGTCAACATGGGAGAAAATTTCAATGGACTTCATTATTGGGTTACCCAAGTCAAAAGGAAAAGGTGTCAGCATGGTCATTGTGGACAGACTCGCCACATATGCTCATGTTTGAGCTTTAACTTATACTTTCAGAACTAGCAAAGTATCCGAGGCATTTCATGAGACAATTCAAAAGTTGCATGTTATTCATGTGAGTGATCATGCCTCTATATTTGTTATTTTTGTGCTACTGTATTCTCTTGTTTGGGAACACAACTTGTTCTTGGTTTTTGTTACCACCCTCAATCAGATAGGCAAATGGAAGTGGTTATTAAATGTTTAAAGAGCTACCGTTGTTGATTTGCATAGATAAACAGTCATAGTGGGTTTTTGTAATGTCCCTTTTTGGGATATTCCTAATTTTTACCGTCTTTTCATGAGACCAGGGTGGTACCTGTAGATGTTTCTTGAGAATTTGTAGCCGTGCTTAGAAGATGGACATACCTTGCCAGATGGCCATGTCAACAATGGGTACAACAGGAAAAAAGGATACACATAATCTAATAGTTGCTCACTGCTCATTAATGTGTGAGATTAGCTAAATGTACTCTCCTGTGGTGTTACCTATTCTTCTAAGAGTAACCTCTTGCTAGAACTTTCTGGGTAGTGGATTTAGCATTGTCCAAGGACTATAACAGGAAGCCCGTCCATTAGGCTGAAGGTTATTATCCAAGGTTTCATAAAAAGGCCTGATTTAATAAGGAATCAGGGATCTTCATGAAAAAGAAAATCTGTCTCAGCCTTATAAACAAATATCTCTGTGAAGTGACATTTTGGTATCATCGACAAGTGGTTCTACCTAGTACAATTGCAGTTCACAAAGATCCATATCCTGAGGGCTTTGGACCTTGGATAGGAGCAGATGAATCTGCTGATATTTAAGTGACATAAATGCTATTCCACCTCTTCTACAGCTCAATGGATGTTTGGAGGTTTCTCCGTCTTCTGGTACTACCTATTGGCCCTTTTAGCTGAAATATTAGGCTGGCCTGCTGTCTTCTAGGCAGGCTGCTGTAAGAATCTTGGCAAATCATCCCTGGATGTATACAAATCTTCTTTAGCCACTACAGCTATGAAAGAAATATGTGGTACGGTGGAATATTCATAATATCCACTCTTGAGAATCTATGGGCCGATCAGTTATTATTTGAGTTTAGGAATACAATATTTAAGAAGAAGATAGTCTAGAAGAGGGTAAGGATTTTGAGATAAAGAAGTCCGCACATGATGTAAACAACAATGCTTTTTCAATTTTCGAACTTCATTTTAAAATTCTCCATTGAGCATGCAAACGAGGCCACAAACTTCATCAACCTCTACTAACAAACTGCTCTGAAATGAATTGACCCTCAAACAATTAAATTCAATTCAAATCACCCAGGTTAAAATAATTAAAACACATGCTATATCAGTTTCTGGATGACAAAAAAAACTCAACACAATCGAATCCAGAAACTGATTTAATTAAAACACAACCAAAAAAACATACTAACCTGGATCATGGCACTTGGCTCCTGCCCAGATTGAAGAAGCTGAGCCAGATCCCTCCTCATCTGTTTCAAATGCAAATCTTTCTTGTTCTTCAGCAGCTTTATACGAGAGATCGCAAGCCTCAGAGCAGTCTTGCTGCTCAACACGCCCAAAGACAAGCATTATACAGTTAATCACATAATAGGAAACAGAGAAAAAAATGAATTTAATTTCTATAAATGACAACAAACTGATTTAAGGTCGTATAGCTTGTCTAGCAAGTTACTTTTCCGTCACAAAAAAAAACCCAATACAATTAGCAAAGACTGGTATGATCTGAAATCAAATTCAAGCCACTTAGAAGCAGACTTGATTCACATACCTAATTGTATTAGATTGTTTACTGTTTAGTTTCAGTAGTTTGAATAACGTGGCCAACAAAACAATTTATGAAAACTATAAAAGAAATCATATAAAACTAAAACAACAAACTGGGTATTCCAAGCACAACACAATTCGTAGAGAGAAAGCAAAAACCATAAAAAAACAACAGGGTAATCCTTGAGCATAGCATTCTTCTTACCATTTTGCAGGCTTGAAACTTTTCCCGAACATGAATGCCTGGAGAGGTGAATTAGTGGAATGATTTTGGTTTTCGAGTCGTTCTCTGCGAATGGGCCGGATTACGGAGGTCTGATTAGAGGAATGAGAGGAACATTTGATGTCAATTAGTAATTCCTGTGTTTTTTTATTTTCATTAAAGTGATCGCGTGTGCTGGCTTTTTCTTTCTTAACAAACAGATTCGTGGTAATTTGTAATTTTGAAAGGCAGGGCACATTTCTTGGGATTATCACAAAAAATAAAAAAAATAAAAAAATTGTACCATATGCTTTTAATGCTATTAAAGGAATTTGAATATTAATAAAATAATTTTTATTTTTATTTTTTATGTATGGCTATCTGATTTAGTGGTAAATTCATATTGTAGACTTTTTCTTTTTAAAAGTACATAAGAATAACATAACATCAATTGCAAATAAAAAATGAAAAGCAAATAATCTAAAAGAATACTAACAATATAAAACTAGTGTTAATATAGAAGCATTAATAATATCAGATTTCCACAATCCATATCTTTTATTTTTACAATTCTTGCACTCTCTCTTCTTCATGATGGATCTGAAATGTGCACATGCATATAGAAGCATTGTTATAACCAGTCCAAACGAGGTTGATGAAGTCTTAGAATAACAAGACCATTGGTAAAATAAAAGTTAATACGAAGTGAAATAAAAGATTTATTCATTTGAAGACATTAGATGTCCACGACCTATCCTACTTTAAATCCAAAAGTACACACATTAAGTATGATCCCAAACTTTGATGCAAATAAAGTTTACACAGTTATAGAAGCATTGTTATAACCAGTCCAAACGAGGTTGATGAAGTCTTAGAATAACAAGACCATTGGTAAAATAAAAGTTAATACGAAGTGAAATAAAAGATTTATTCATTTGAAGACATTAGATGTCCACGACCTATCCTACTTTAAATTCAAAAGTACACACAATAAGATTTAATCATGTTTAAAGAACACATAATTTAAGATAATTCTATAATTAATCGTCAATACATTTATATGTTTAGTGTACTATATAATTATGATATTAACTACTAGATTATAAAACAAGTTTATTTTCATTCATTGAAATATGTTGTGATTAAGATTGGTGTTGCAATAATGATTTGTTAAATTGTTACAACTTAAACATGTATAAAATACTAAAATTAGGATGAATGCATATTATAGAATTGATTGATGTTAAGTAAAAAATAATAAATTTAACTTTATAATCTAAAAATTAATTCACCTTTCTTTCTTAATATTTTAAATATAAAAACTAAAACCTAGTCTAATATACTATTTAAAATTTTATTAGGTTTTAGTTTTTATATTTAAAATATTTTTTAAAAAAAGTGAATTAGTTTTTAGATTATAAAGTTAAATTTGTGATTTTTAACTGAACATTAACCATTTCTTTAATATGCATTCATCCTAAATTTGGCATCTCATTATTTTTTAAATCTTAACAATTTAACAAATCATTATTTCAACATCAATCATAATCATAATCATAACACAATTGAAGGAAAGAAAAATATATAATAGTAAGCATTATAATAACATACTCTTTTCCATTAATATTTTTTACCTAAAGTGATTGTTTAGCTATGTAATCTCAAAGTAACATATTTTGAACGTAGCTTGTAGGGTAGCAGAGTTGACTTGGGCCATGGGTTTGCTCCCCATTGATCTCGGGTTCAACTTTGCTCCTGGATTAAAGAAGTGCGACAACTTGTTAGCGAAGGATATTGCTCATGGGGGATTAGTCTCACCCTAGCTTGCACAAGTACCCAAGATACAGGTTGTTGGGCGTTGGGCATTGGGCGTTGGGCTAGGTCGCGGGGATACCTTCCACTTAAACCAAAGAAAACATATTTTGAAGGTTTTCAAATATAAAGATGTGTCTAAACAAGCAAAGAACTGCGCTGGAAAGGAAACCCCTCCAATAAATGCATAGGAGTCAATTGATTTGGCATGGTTTCATACAATTTAACTTTGGAATTTCTATTATATAAGTTTAAAAGTCAAATAGTTAATACAATGTCTATACGAATTAGAATATACCATTAATCATATTTTAATTAATTGAATTTTTTTAAAATTATATTTTAATTTATTTTAATTTTTAAATTAATGAAAATTATATGCAACTATGCATTTTGATCCCAACATAGACAAATTGAATGTTGAATCTCATGGTATCAAGCAAACTCAAACACATAAGTAGATATTAAATGATATTTGTGGATCACAAATATTACAACTTATCAATGTATTTTTTTCTTTTAATTTTGGATCATAAGTATTTCCAAAATAATTTATGCATACAAAAGTGTTATTCGTTACAACATAAACCTCTGCCCAAATTAGAATTATTCTAAGTACAAAAATTAATTAAAAATATATGCAACAAAAAATATGAAAAATAGTCATACACTAAATATTGGTATGGCAAAACTGTATTTTAAAAATTATAATTATATCCTTTCTATTAAAAAAAGGTTATGCTAGGGGGTTTACCCCGTGGTGCAATGGTTGTTGCAAGCTTGTGTTAAAATGGGAGTCTCGTGTTCGAATCCTGCAAGTATTGTTGCTCGAAGGTTAATGAATGTTGGTCAATTGCTTGCATTCGTTGGTCAAAGAATGTTGAAAGCATGTGTGAAGCTGAGTATAGGTGTTCATAGGGTTTGAGTCAACATAGTTGGCACAATGTGGAGTATGTGACAACCGTGGAAAAAAGACTACAAGTGATACCAAGAATCTGCGTAGAGATAATGGGACTGGAGGAGCAAAGGGAGACATAAGGGGTTCGAGTCAACATAGTTGGCACAATGTGGAGTATGTGACAACCATGGAAAAAAGACTACAAGTGATACCAAGAATCTGTGTAGAGACAATGGGACCAGAGGATCAAAGTGAGACATAAGGTGTTGCACAACCAAAGGAGAGATAAGGAGAGATAAGGGTGTACTTGTTATATCAGTGCAATGGAGAGATAAGGGTGTACACATGTAGAGATAAGGAGTAATTAGTTAGAGGGATTTGGTGGCAGTCAATGATTGGAGAGATAAGGATGGACGTCAATAGAGGTGGTCTTCACGTGGGGAGATATAAGGAGGGTGTGATACTACCAATGGTGGCAGTTGAATAGGGGATATAAGAAGAATTTGGAATGATAAGGAGGGGGACATAAGGATCTAACAATGCTATAACACGAGACAAGTATGAGAGGCACTAATGCATCAAATATTGAGATATAATCACTTTAGGGATGGGCCCCCCCAAATATGACCCTACTAGCTCATAGCTTCAGTCAAAAGCATTTACTGATAAAATAAAAACGGTTATGCATTATAACATAAACATCACTTTTTAAAGATGTTGTTTACTATTAAAAAAAAAAAACTATTAAAGGTTACATTAAAAAATTCAAAAATTATTTATAAGTTTTTAAATAAAATATATTTAGAATCTACTCACAAATCACTAGTTTGCATTCTCTTTGATTTTTTAATGATTTGATGTTATAGGTGTTTGAAAGTGGAGATTTGGTGAAATTTTTTGATTCGCTATCTTGATTTTGCCAAAACATGAGACTTTTTATTGTGTGTTGACCTAACAGTTTCTATCCTTAGCATTGGAAAAGGTGAGAGGAGGAATCAATAGGAGAAAGGAAAGCCAAGGATAGGAGGGAGAAGGTTAAAAGAATGGACAAATGAAGTGACCCACTTTATAGACAATCTAAGTCTATACATATTAGTTATGTACTTGCATCTTCCCTATTTCCATATGTTGTTATTTTCCCTTCTTGAGTATATATTTTCGCTTTCCTCTTCTTGATGTCAAATTTTTAGACTTCTCTATCCTACCATGATCATTGTCCAACCCTTGATTTGTTACACTTTAGTTGTGTCTTGTGTTATGGACAAACCTTAAGCCTTGATATTGTGGTTTATGTTTTTATTTCCCTTATAACATCTTAGCATGTGCCATAATATTTCTAGTATACTATTTGTGGCATCATCATTTTTAAACTAGGATCTCTCTCATCCATGATCATTATTAAAATTTGAATATGCAAATGTGCATGGTGGTCAACATAAATGTTTATGGAGAATATAAAAGACTAAATGTTTTAATCCAATATTTCACACACTTATTCAACTCCTTTCAAGAACTATTTTGAACACTTGTGTTCAAGTGTGGGAATCCAATGATGAAAATCCTAGTGATTTCAAATGACAATCTCATACAAAGGTAGCATTTGAGCTTCATTAGATGTAGGCTCCAATCGCATTGCATTCATCTAATTTGTCATTGTTATTAATATGAATTGTTGTTGTTACTAATATTGCAAAACTATTTGGATGGAATACAACCATTATTGCAACAAGAAAAAGCTTAGGATGTACACTTGGTTATTGTTGTTTATTATAATAATTGAATTTAGAGTTATTTTTCATTTATCGTTTGAAATTTAATAAAACTAGTATAGACAGTGATTTAAATCTACTTCATATAAGATTTAATTAAATAATGGAACCGAATAGTTGTGTTATTCAAATAATAAGCATTTTTGGAAGGTTAAGAATCAAATTTTGCATTACTATTTTGGATGGGGACATTATAGTGGTATTATAGTCGAATCTTCAAGTCAAGACTTGAAAAGCATGACAAGCCTTTGATGCTCCTAGTTAGACCCTGATTGATGTTCCTACAAAATGTTAGAGACACATCCACAGGGGTATTTACCCACGGTGTCATTATAGTAGGATGAAAACCTCATCCTTAATGCAATTGGATATCATTTACTAATAATGATTGTTTGATTTTTCATATAACTATATTGAATTCATGGAATGCCTTAAATACTAACATATAGCATCATATTACACCAAATGCGTGTCTAAATAGCTCAAGGCAAGAGGATGAATAAGGTTAGTTGGCCAAATTTGAATTATAAAATGAAGGACGAATTTATGATTATAAGGTCACTCCTAATTGCAAATTTGTCTAAGAATAGGATAACAATTGTATTTGTGACAACTGAATAAATGAGGAAATTCATAAGTGAATATGCTAATTGAAGGGATAAAGTAAATATGATTATTGAATATAAAAAAATGTACATATAAAAAATATGTATATATAAAAATAAAGTAAAACTAAATCCTTAAAACTATGTATTGTTAAAATCAACAAACTCACATAAAATATCACATCATTTGTTATCAAATACATAAAAACAGTTTTTTAACCTCACCCAACTTTACCATTATTATAGAATAATAATGCTTATTTATTCAATTACATATCAATTTAATATTTAAACATATTTACTAGCATAATTTAATATAATTACGAACTATGTGGTAGGTTGGACAAGTATATAAGCCATGCCAACAATCTTATAAACTTAGCTCTCAGAATTATTGAGTAATCATTATGAATTGATGAATAAATCAACAACATTTCGACAAGGAGGAATGCTCTCCTATGACGACGTGACAAACAAGAAAGTCAAAAAAGTCTGTTAAACTAAATGACCGTTAGTAATGAATGCACACGTTCTATATTTATTTAGTCAATGATTTTACTTGGTCCTTAAAAAACCGAAGCCGCGTAGACTACTCTCTCGGAATTTGTCTTAAAATACGTCATAAAACCGTGTTTTGATTGTATCTTTATTGACTGGCTCTTGCCCTAGATGGATGTTAAACGGTTATGTCCATAGTAGAATATATCTCGTATATGTATTTTGTTTAAAGAAATAATGAGATTTTTAAAATTAAAATTATGATATTATTTTTCATAGACATTAGAAATATATAATGTTGTCATTGATGTCATTTAATTCTATAAGTTTAATGTTTTTAATATTGATTATATTTTTAATAAAAAGAATGAGTTCATTATCATGAAGTTCAAATTGAGTTTTCTTTAAATTCAATTAAATAGATATGTTAATTGGTACAATACATGAACAAAAACCTAGAGTTTGTATGGTAGTGGAAGATCTAGTATAGGGAGCATAGACAACATAACTTGCTTGAAACGCTCAACCTCAATGAGCGCATTGGCCAACAAAAGATATATTAGAGGTGATTGTAGAAAACAAATTGAAGGTACCTCCCCTTGAAGAGTGGTGAATCTATTTTAAAGTAAGACATAAAACAATAAGTTGGAATAAGTAACAATCAATATATATTCAAATAGATCAAAATGTCATGAATCAATAGTTGACGCTAACAACAATGAAGACGAAGAAGATTTATTTGCAAATCTAGGCTTGGGAAATACACCCCTTTTTGTTTCGAACATTAAAAAAGATTGAAAAAAGGGATGGAAAACAAGTTTGTTTGCTTACTACTTGCCATGATGAATATCACCTCACTAAAGAAGATGAATCTATGTTCACTAGTTATAAACCACCCTAACAGTGTGAAGATGATTCAAGACCTCTAAAGACAAAAAATAAGTCAACATTGAAATGTATTATTTATATAGTGAAGACAATGCTAACAAAACTCAAACTTACTTGAAAGATTAAGAAGATGAGATATTTACTTCTAAAGCTATTGGAAAGCATTTGGTCACTAACATGCCTAAAATAAGGGATGAAAAGTAGTTTTCCAAATTCTCTAAAATTAACCCTTGAACATTCTTTTCATAAGCATGTAGTTCAAATTAAAAACATAGATGAATAAAAGATGTTGCAAGTGGAGTCTCATAATGTCCTAATCCCTAGTTGGTGTTTGGAAGCCTTAAATGATGAATTCATTTGGATTAATGAAGTCATTCTCTATCCTTTATCAATTGTGGAAGAGATTTGAACAATTGATAAAACTTGAGATGTAAATTCATTACTTTCACTTTCTCTTACATCATCATTAGGTAATCATTTCTTTGAGATAATAAAAACCAAAAGGGAGGAAGTGTCTTTTCAAAATGATGACTCCATGCTAGTGGAAGTTAAGTTACTATTCGTTATGTAAATCTACAACATTATGATGTTGTTATTCTAGGTCAAGGTATGAACAAAATAGGTGATGATTCTCTTTATGATAATAAAAATATATATAGTTTATATTTAATTGGTACTAATAGACTAAAGCACATTAGTAGATCAACATCAAGGTATAAATGTATTATCATTTTCTCATAATATGTCATCTTTAAATAATATAACTTTTTTTCTAAAAATAAAGAAGTTCCTCTTTAAAACGTGAAGTTTAATGTCAAAGAACACTATTCATGAATATAATTTGTGACTTTGTGACCTTGTTGTTCCAAATCTGTGTCTTAAGAGGCTAGATAATGAATTTTCTTTTGGTGAAGATATAATGAAAGGTGCATGTGTCATGTAGTTATCAAAAGCAAATTTTGAAGAAATAGTTCAAGATTTGAATTATTGTTTACCATCTCTTATTGGGAATATATCAAAAGCAGCGAGACAAAAAGAAATAGATGTTGATCAATTGAGAGAAAATGATGAAGATGATTCATCTTGTAGTAGTCTTGTATTATGAGGTTGTGCTAAAATGTATTAAGTGGTGATTTTTATTATAGAGAAGGCATTGTTCATGTTGAGGATAACATTGCTTTAGTTCAATATAGTAACAAGGTAGATATGCAACTTATCTTATATGCATTGTTTTAGTTTTTTTCAATAGGGGATGTTGTCCTTATAATCAAAGATGGTTTTATGTATATGAAGGTTAATATTCAAAAGATTTATTCCTCAATAACACCTACAAAGGCTCTTACACTCCACAATGTATGCATCAGATGTCAGTTCATAGTTTATTTTCCTCTCATTCAATTAGTACAAAGTATATTGGGTATCTAGTCTTGATATACTCAATAATATGCATAAAAACACAACTACATTTGTACAAGGTAGTAGGATTGTGAATCAAGGTGTTTCAAAAGTTTATGATGAGTAGGGATTGTTTGGTGCTCTACTTAAGAAGTTTTTGTAGTTGGTACATTCCAAGTTTCTCATGTTTGTTAGGTTTTTGTGTCAACAAGTTAGCAATTGTCACCGTGTTTTGAACCCTCCCACTATCATATCTTATTTGATTCAAATATATTTTGCTACCCTTAAATTTATTTGCTAAATTAAAGTTATTTGTATGTATTTGTTATCATAATATTTTGGTGCCATAGGTTTTTTTGGGTCCAATTTGACCTAGTTCACATAAAATAATTAAATTGAAAGATTTGTTTCTAATGGAAGCAAATAATATGATAGGTACCTTTTTTACTACATATAACTTGTTGTGGCAAAGTCTTGTTCCTAAATTCCTTGTCATTTGGGAGATTTTAATTTTAGAAATTTTGTAAGGTAATTTTTTGAAATAATAAAATTAGAATTTTTGAATGGTTATAGAAAAAAAATTAATGGAGAAGTTCATGGAGTCATTATATATAATGTAGCCAATTTTAAAATTAAAAAAAAGTTTGAGTCAATGTATGAATTAATCTTCTTATGTCTAAAAATATGAATCAATGCTTCACCTTCTTTATTGATATAACTATGAAATATATCTTATTATAGATAATGATGGACACAAGCAATCAAGAGATTTCAAAATAAGGTTAGAAATTAATGTTAAATATTCTTCATTTGTACATGGACAACTAATAAACCTATTTATAGGTGGCTCTATCACCTAATTAAGAGTGTGATCAAGTAAAGTTTATCCAAGGTATTAGAAATATATAAACTATATTTAATCATAGCCTACTTGTTTGTTATGTAAAGTCACATCTCATGCAAGATTCACATATCTCTTAGCATGCCACCCATTTAAAGATCTTTTGATCTATCTAAATTATGAATTGTAAAATGAATTTATGCTCCCAATTTCTAATGTTCTATTAAAAAATAACTTTATGGGTATTTGAGATGAAGTAGTGTAAATGAATTTTGGGTGTTGATATTTTAGACTTAAGTATTTGATATGCGTATTTTGGTCAAGGGTCATCATAAATTAGCATAAGGTACGAGTCATCCAAATGCATTATCCAAAGTAAGGTCCACACAATGTTCAATATTGGTGATAAAAAAATATTGGAAGATCTAGTCATTTGATGTTGCTTTTCTAGACAATAGCAATAAATTTCCTTAATACTCTATTGAAAAAGTATGTACAACCTATAAATTTGAAGTAAGCAAAACTTAGTGGCTAATGTACAAGATCAATGTGTGAGGTAGTTGCTCATATTTGAGATTTGAAGAGGATCTCCCGCTCATTTATATAGTTATATTATAGTTTGAATGAATTTGGTTATTTAAGATTGAGAGTAAAAACTATTGTTTGATTGATAGTTTAAAGTCTATCCAAACATGTGCCAAATTTTAATTTTCTCTGTGTTGTAATAATGTGTTCAATAATGCACTTTTGACTTACTCTATAAATATTATGATCCAAGATAACATTTATGTTATGTTTGGGTCTATAGTATTAGAGATTATAAAATAGTTTGTTAAAGTTTCAATCTTTAGCTTAAAGCCAACTTTACATAAACTCAAAGACTTAGAGAAGTAATTGACATAGGAACACTTTCATTTTGAGTCTAAGTATTTTGTGAGGTGATGAATTGAGATATACAAAGTACATAATACAATAACCAATATAAAGATTGGAGATCAAATTTCATATCAGTAGACACAAAGTATATATAATAATAAATAATACATAGATTGGAGATCAAAATTCATCTCATTCTTAAACTTTGATTTATTTTACATAATGTTTTACTCAAATTTATTTATATTAATTCTGACAAGCTTTGATTTTTATGGAGAGGAAAAAATTAGAGTTGGATATTTGATATTTGAGTATATTTCTACCATTTGGCATTGCAAATAAACATTTGTGGCTTGCAATGAATGTATGTATTAAATTCAGGCATGTTTATTAATTGACATTTCTATGTGTACACACTAAAATATGCACTTCTATGAACCATTATATGCAAGGTTACTCAAGAGTGAGGCCTCACAAAGCGGCTCATAGCTCTCTATGCATGGAGTAGCAAGGGACTATGAGTTTTGCTCTCAGCTAGAGCTACAAGAAGGTGACCTTGCTAGTCAACCATACAATGAGAGATTCAAGTGAAGACAAGGGCAAGAGTGCCAATATCTCCAAGAATCTAATATGAAATGCAATGCAATGCAACTAAAATGAAGATGCAAATGTGCAAGCTATGCTATGAAAATGGAAGTACAAACTAAGCTATGAAGGGAAATAGCAATGGATTACAATGCCTCCTATTTAAACTATGTGAGCTTATTCTATTGCATAAAAGGAAATCTAATCTATGATGCCATGAATGTAACTATGAAAGCAAAACTATTATGAAATGCAACTAAAAATGTCAAGGCTTCAAAGCTTGAGTGTCTTCAAAGAGAGCTCCAAAACCTGCAGCATAACAATAGCATGAAATATATGAATGTGCAAATGAAGGAGAGAGCTCTCCTTTTATAAGAAATGAGGTGAAATGGACCATTGAGATTAAGAGGCAAAAAGATCTTAATCAGCGGTGGAGCTTGAAAGAGGAGCAATCCATGTGCACAAGTATCCTCCAATGAGAGTGAAGTGTTGACTTTTGAGCCTCATGTGAGACAAAAAGTGCTTTTTCCCTTTTTATAAAATAGGAATAATACTTTATTTGTGCAACATAGGATAAGAGGAAAGTGGGGCTTTTTATTTAATTGAAAGGGGAGGAAATATTCCTTTTAATTAAATAAAGACTTAGGATAAATGGTTAGCCCAAGGATAAAAATCCAATATATGATCGAAATTAGGATTTGATCAAGAAATTGATATTGTTGAAAATATTGATTATTGATCAAAATGATTCAGGATTGATAAATCAAATAAATGGGGCCCAAAGTCTAGGCGACCATTTTAGGGTGCATACATTTGCCCCTCTTTGACTAATGTGTGATCGATCTGGAAACACATGTAGTCAAAGAATGAAGTTGAAATGTGAGATCGATCTGGGATCACAAAACAACTCAGATATGAGGTCGATTCGGGATCACATCTGGACAAACATAAACAAAAGCTTAGACCAACACCGTCGCTGCTAGGTGCAAATCAAGCTTTAGACAAAACCATCACCGTCGCTGCTAGGCAATAATCAATGTCTAAAAATGGGAGATAAGAATCTCAAATTTTGAGCAAAAGCTCACAAAAGATGTCTGAATCAGGAAAATCAAGAGAATTAGGGATGAGAATCCCATAAATACTGCCCCCTCGGAATCGAAATCGAAATCTGTTAGAGGAGAGACAGTGAACTAATAAAGATTTGACCAAATCATAATGAAATCATAATCGAATGTAAATGATAACAGGATAACCATTAGGCAATGAAACATGCCCCAGCGATGAGCTAGAAGAAAAGAGATAGGGCGAATGAAAGACTAGAAAATTGAGAGACATGAAAAGGAAGAAATTCCACCGAAAATCAAATTATGGCTCAAAAGGTCAGTCAACTGCTCAGAAGAAGGAAAAAAATTTTGAAATGCGACTCGGATTTCGATTTCGAGTCCGAAAATGGATAGAAAATGATGTGATATGAAAGACTAGAAATGAAAGATATGATCAAGAAGAATTAGAAGATGAACACAGTTGATCGACTAGTCCGTAAATGATGAAAAGGAGCGCTCTCTCCGTATGCAAAATGCAACACTAGACTAACATGAACCTAAAAATGCAAACTACTATGAAAGTGGTTGACTTGCAAGGTCACAACGCTTATAGACATCTAATTATCATCATCGAGCGTTATTGGTAGCGTCATAAGATCATACAATGCACACTAGCATAACTATGTGGATATGAATATGATCTTTATCAGATAGAGATGTGGGAATCTCACCTAGGCATCAAAGACATATAGGTCAAGATGACTAATGCAGTGAGATCACCTAAATTTGATATGGCGAGATTATGCTTGTATCAAGATACATGAAAGTCAGGATAGCTAAAAGCATGCACTCGCAAAACAGTCAAGGATAATATCTCGTCAATCCATAGTGTCAAGTAAGACTAGCATAAATGCTCATGATAGTTAGGATCAACAAAATATACCCACAAGTAGATAAAGAAAGAAAACATGGTCTTATTCCCTCAGTCTTCTAGCGATGCATCATCGAAAACTTCTCAGGGAGAGACCACTCATCAAAAGAAATCCTCATAGACAGCACACAAAGAAAAATAAAGTCATCATATCGTCAGTGAGTTGATTGTTTAAGTGCGTGTGTGTTGGTCATAGAGTCAAATTCTGAGTATCTTATCTGCAAATGGGAAATATCGCATCATACTTAGACTATTGGGTAAGACACCTGATAAGTGTTAAGAAACACTCGACGCAAGGGTAGTGTTGAAAAACACTGTTGGGGTGGTGTTTGAAAAACACCTATTGTGAAATATCCCAAGAGACAAACACACCAAAAGGACCTATGCGAACAGTTATGCCCCCTAGACAAAGACAAAGACCAATTCCAGACTAGGCCAAATAAGGTCAAGGCATGATGGAAAGTGGTTAAGTGTCGAGGACGGATGCTAACAAATAGGAGTGCAAAGGCCTCAAGTAGCGCTTGTTTCCAGGTTTTCACTACTTGGAATCATTTTTCATTTTTTCATTTTTTTGTATTTTTGCTACCAAGGCGCCTATTGCTAGGTTTTCACCAAGGCACTTTTTCTATTTTTTTAATTTTTTTGAATATTTTGATTTTTTTGTATTTTTCTCAGGACTTTTTATGCTTTGTAGGATTTTTTCAGCATCATATATGAATTTTTTTGGTATTTTTTCAGGACCAATAAGATATATACAAAAGATGCCCCCAGACAGAACGGGCATCAAGGATAGAACTTCTTAAGGTGCACAATGTTGATGGGATCAGGGAGCTGTTCTCCATCAGGATCTGATAGTAAATACGCACCAGTACCAAAAGCAGCTGTGATGACATATGGTCCAAGCCAGTTAGGTTCAAACTTGCCCTTTTGCTCTCTGTTTTGTTGGTTCTTAGGGTTTTCTCGTAAAACAAGATCACCTATTTGAAATTCTCTAGGGCGAACCTTCTTGTTGAATGCCTTGGACATACGTTTCTGATACGCTCTCATATGATCAAAGGAAGCCTTACGCTTCTCATCTAGAAGTTCTAGTTCCTGCAACCTCATGGCACGGTAATCCTCATCTATAATCAAACCTTTGAGTGAGACTTTGAGGGATGGTATCTCGACTTCTAAAGGTAATATTGCTTCAACGCCATAGGTGAGAGAGAAAGGAGTGGCTCCTGTAGGTGTGCAAATACTTGTTCGGTAAGCCCATAGTGCTGGATTGATTTGTAAGTGCCAATCCCTACCATTCTTGTGTACCGTTCTATGAAGAATCTTAAGAATGGTTTTGTTAGAAGCTTCTGCCTGTCCGTTTCCTTGTGGGAAATATATGGAGGACCAATGTTGCTTGATTTTAAACTTTTTGCATAGGTGCTTTAGGTCTTTATTCTTAAATTGACCTCCATTGTCAGTAATGATCTCAGAAGGCACTCCAAATCGGCAAATGATATGGTTCAAGATGAACAAAGAAATGGTCCTTCCTGAAGCAACAGAAAGTGGTACGGCCTCCACCCATTTTGTGAAGTAGTCAGTGGCAGTAATGATGAACTTGTGTCCACCTGATGAGTTGGGGTGAATTTGCCCAACCAGATCAAAGGCCCAGCGCTGAAATGGCCAATGAGAAATAGAAGGGATTAGTTCCCTACCCGGAGCATGAATCAGGTTGCCGTGTTTCTGACATTTTTCACATGACTTAGCAAAGGTGACTGCATCTATCTGCATTGTGGGCCAATAATATCCCGCCCTAAGCAACCTTCGGGCCATGGCAAGACCATTAGAATGCCCACCACAAATGCCCTCGTGGATGTCAACTAACGCTCGGTTGGATTCCTCTTTTTCCAAGCACCTAAGGAGTGTCCCATCTAAACCCCTTCTATATAAGTCACCAGAGATGAGGGTGTGGCGAGAGGCGTTACGGATGAGGTTTCGGCGTTCGGAGTGGGTGAATGTGTCAGGGATGATGCCATCACAAAGATATGAATAGATAGCACCATATCGGGAAGACTCGTGTGTGATAATGGCACGAATGACACGGCTTTCAGATGAGTCAAAGATGGGATGGTGTAGCTCTTCCACCAGGAATTCAAATCTGGATTCATGTGTCTCCAACTGAAGAAGTGAAGCTAATGTGGCCATGGCGTCTGTAGCTTTGTTCTCTATCCTAGGGATTTGTTGAAACGTCACAAAGGTGAAATAGCGTTTCAAAGAATCAACCATCTTTTTATAGGGTATCAATTTGTCATCCTTGGTTTGATACTCTTCATTGACTTGGTTGATGATTAGCTGAGAATCCCCAAAGACATGTAATTCTGTGATATTCCATTCTATAGCCATTTTCAAGCCATTAGTTAAAGCTTCATATTCTGCAATATTATTGGTACATGGGAATAATAGTTTATAAGACTTTGGAATGTTGTACCCATGTGGAGAAACAAATAACACTCCAGCACCTGATCCATTTTGCATGCGGGAGCCATCAAAGAACATTGTCCAAGTGCGAGTAGTGGTATATAAGATGTGTTCATCTGGGAATTCCACTTGGACTGGCATACTATCCTGGATTGGAAAATCAGCTAATTGGTCAGCAATAGCTTGCCCTTTTATTGCCTTCCTTTCAACGTACTCTATGTCAAATTCAGTGAGGACCATCATCCATTTAGCAAGTCTACCCGTCAGGGCGGCCTTACCAAGCAAGTATTTAAGGGGAACAATTTTGGAAATCAAGTGTATGGTATGAGCAAGCATGTAGTGGCGCAACTTTTGAGAAGCAAACACCACCGCGAGACAAGACTTCTCAATATTATTGTAATTGATCTCATAAGAGACTAGAGTACGGCTGATATAGTAGATGGCCCGTTCTTTCCCAGTATCATCTGTTTGAGCCAATAATGCCCCCAGGGAAGTGTCTGTAGCTGAGATATATAGAAGCAATGGTTTCCCTGGAATAGGAGGCATTAAGATCGGAGGATTAGCCAAGTATTGTTTGATCTGATCTAGGCTCTTTTGACAATCCTCGTTCCAAACACAAGAAGCACCCTTATGCAATGTCTTGTTGAAGGGTTGCGCTCTATCTGCAAGCTGAGAAATAAACCTCCTAATTGATTGAAGACGTCCTTGAAGACTTCTCATTTGGCTGATATTTCGAGGAGGTGGCATTTCTAGGATTGCTTGGACCTTTTCGGGATCAACCTCGATACCTTTTGCTGATATTATGAATCCTAAAAGTTTGCCTGAGGTGACGCCAAATGCGCACTTCTTTGGATTCAATCTGAGTTGAAATTGTTCCATACGATCTAGAATTACTTCCAGATCATTGAGGTGTGTGTCCCTTTTTCTTGATTTTGCCAGGGTATCATCCACATAATCTTCCATATTTTTGTGCATCATATCATGAAAGATAGTTGTCATAGCTCTTTGGTAGGTTGCTCCTGCATTTTTTAATCCGAATGGCATGACGTTCCAACAGTAGGTTCCCCATGCACATGTGAATGCTGTTTTCTCTTGGTCTTCAGGAGCTATTTTGATTTGATTATACCCCGAGAAACCATCCATTAGGGAATATATGTCATAGCCCGCTGTCATGTCCACTATCATGTCAATGTTTGGAAGTGGAAAGTCATCCTTTGGGCATGCTTTGTTTAGATCTCTAAAATCTGTGCAGACACGAATGGACCCATCATGTTTGGAGACCGGTACTATGTTTGAGATCCATTCTGCATAATCGATGGCTCTAATAAATCCAGCTTTCAAAAGCTTTTCTAATTCTCCTTTGACAAGTAGAGCTATATGTGGATGCATTTTTCTTAGTTTCTGTTTGACTGGCTTGACTCTTGGAGCTATAGATAAGTGATGCGTTATGAGATTTGTGTCAAGCCCTGGCATGTCTGAGTAGGTCCATGCAAAATTAATTTTCTTTTTCTGTAAAAACTGTACATATGCCTTGGTCTCTTCCTCTGATAAAGACTGAGCAAGATGGACTATCTGAGGATTTTCTTCTGTGTTTAGATTGACCGGCTTTGTTGGTTCAATCAAGATTGATGATCTATCCTGGAAATAACTCGGTAAGTTATTAAGTACCCCATCCTTAGGTGCCTCAAAGAGGTTTTCACCTTTGGATGCGTCATTTCTTTTTACTATTTTTGGTTCTGACACCGCCACAAAGTGGTTTTCGCCATCAGACCTATTTTTCTTTTTCTCTTTTGTTTTGAGACTGAGGTACTTAATATCAGGCTCCGTCATGCTGGTTGTTGGTTCACTGGTGGAAGAAGCCACAGGTTCGAGAGCATTCAGATAGCAAGCAATCTCGTAATCGTTGCGAAATGTGAGGAATGTGGGCTCGTGGTGGCGCTGGGGCCAGTCAATCAGGTCAAAGTGGACAAGGGGCAAGTCAATGGTAGGTTCGATGTTGTGAATGTGAAAGGTGTCATCTCTGGTGACCATATAATCGGAGCTCGTCAAGTCTGCTCCTAAGATACCTGAATTGGGGCTCATCCTATCAAACGAAATGTCGTCTACTAAGGCGATTTGAGGAGGGCAATCCTCTAGTCTGACACTAGGATCGTTAGTTGCATCGGGTTGGGTACTATAGGCATGAATAATATCCACATCTAGATCAATTGTTGCATCTGAAAGTGAATCCCATTCATATTCATGGGAGTCTGTCTCTGAGTCATCATTTAGGCCTCGTGATGTAGAAGCCTCAAGGTTAGGAAGGGTTTCCCCCTCTCTAGTGCTAGTATTGGTACTATCTGTCGCAGCTAGGACAGTAACACTTTCCTTTGTCGATCTAGAAGTCACACAATCACTATCCGTCGCAGCTGGGATAGTAGGATTATTAAGCATCAAATCTGTGGAATCTCCCCAAAGGAGATTCGTTGAGGGCACCCAATCATCAGACACATCTTGTTGGTTGGAGAGATCGGGTGTATAATCTGCATCACTATCACTGTCCGTTGCAGCTAGGACAGGGATACCTTTCTGCTTCTTATTGTCAAAACCTAAGCCAATCGTGGACTTATTTTTGCGTCCAAAAAGAGCATGATCAAGAGGCTCAGCTTTAGCGTCCAGCCTATGACTAAGGGGACCAAATCCCGGATATCCCATATTTTTAACCAGTGTATATCCTTTCCCATAAGTTTCAGGTGAAGGAGCAAAATTCTCATTATGTTTGTATTTCTCTTCGTGATATATCCAGTTCCTTACAGCAACTTCCTCTTTCTCTTCTTGAATGGGGACCGAAGATTCAACAAATTTCCCAAATAACGTCATTGCTGATGATGAAGGCTTCACATTTGGGGAGGGTCTCCCATAAGACCTAGGAGAGATTGGCATTTTTGAAAAAGAATCAATCTTATAATCTCCCATCCCAAGGTCCATGGTCTTGAATTTTTGCTTGCATTGTTCAAGTGAACTACTAAGATTGTCAGCTTCTCTATTCAAAGGTACATGTGATCCCGCAGAAATGTTATTAACTGATAGAGCACTGTCTCCCGGGATGCAAATTTCTACACCATTATGGGGGAACTTAACACACTGGTGATATGTCGATGGGACTGCCTGCATTTCATGAATCCATGGCCTACCTAGCAAAATGTTGTAGGCGAGAGGTCCAACATCAACAATTTGGAACAATATGTCTCTCTCTACAGGACCAATACGAATAGGCAAAACAGCCAATCCCTTAGAACTTCTTTCTGCTTCATCATATGCTTTGATTGTGATTCTTTTCTTTTTGTCAATGACGTTCTCAGAATACCCTAGAGCTAGCAGCAAACTCAGAGTACAAATATTGAGCCCCGCACCCCCATCTATCAGTACACGCCTAACATGGGTTTTATGAATCATGACCTCGATGTGTAAGGCCAAATTATGTGGGTGACTAATGGATTTGTCATCTTCTTCTGAGAAGGTGAGGAAATGAGGGCTAGCCAAATGGTTGACCATGTTTTGGAATTGGTCGATATCTAAGTTATTAGGGACATTGGCTGCTCGCAAGGCATCCTCGAGGACGCGCTTGTGCTTAGGAGATAATTCTAAAAGCTCAAAAATGGATATCTGAGCGGGTGTTCGTTGTAGTTGGTCAATAAGGTTATAATTGGAATCAGGACCAACGACAGGTTTTGGAGGAGCACCTTTGGACATGGGTTGTTTAGACTTGCTAGTGCTAGGACCTTTGATGATAATGGGTGCTTGAGCCTGACCCCTAGTGACAACATTGAGGGACCGGGGCATCCCTTGTGTGTGAGGACCTCTTATCACCACAGCGGGTCTTTCATTAGTCATAGGAATTGAGTCCACATTATGTCCATAAGGATCTTTCTTTCTCACCATGTTGATATTATCGTCAGCCACTTCAAGCATGTTAATCACATTATCAGCGTGTGTGTATGTATAGTTAATAGCCGCCTTGCCATTCTTACTAGAATTCTCTCCTTTTTCATATTTAGGCAAGGGCTCTTTAAAGGCTTTATGGTCTGCATTAGTAGTTAACCCATCCACTTGTAATTGTCCTTTCTCAATAAGGTCTTGGACAAGATGCTTGAGTTTGAAACAATTTTCTATGTCGTGTCCAATCCCATTATGGAAAACACAAAAAGCTTTAGCATCCCACCAATGAGGTAAAGGATCTGGTATTCGATGTTTTGTAGGATCCTGTGGGTGCGCCAGATTATGAGCAACTAGTGTCTTAAAAACATCTGCATAGGATTCTCCCAATTTAGTGAATTGTCTTTTCTCCGTTTTAGATCTCTTTTGATACTGAGGTCTGTCTTGTTGCGTTGATGATGTTTGCAACTTCATAGCTTGAACTGCATGAGAGAGATTAAGAACTCCTTCATTTTTGACCTGAGATGAATCAACAACTCCGTCGTTGACGACTTGCTTGTTTTTGTTCCAATAAGAGTTCTTTTTGTCCTTGTTACCATTAGTATTGTTATTTTGGCTATTGTTGTTATTTGTTGGTTTAGCCAAAATTCCTTGTTCTTTTAGGACATCCTCAATGCGACATGCCACCTCTACCATAGTATCAAAAGAATTAAATGGAATCTTCTTGACTTCATACTTGAGTTCTGGTATTAGATTGTTCACAATGATATCAATTCTCTCTTCTTCAGGGATTGTCCTTGGGTATTTTGAACACAATCGCCTCCATCGTTGCAAAAAGGTGACAAAAGATTCCCCTTGATTTTGCTTAAGTTTACACAAATCAAGCATGGTGACCGACCTGGATAAATTGTAAGCAAAATGTTGTACAAATCTTTGGACAAGTTCTCTAAATGTCCTTACTGGAGGGGAAAGGTTGGTGAACCACTCCATGGCTTGACCTTTTAAACTCCTTGGGAATAATCTCAGCAAGTAGGAGTCTTCGTGGTGAAAGGAAAAGCTCATTATGTAGAATTGTCGAACATGGTCATGAGGGTCACCCGTGCCATCATATTTGTCGTATGTTGGGAATTCAACTTTCTTAGGGAATTCTACCATCACCACACTTTTGTCAATGGGATTAGGACATATGGAGTCCAAATGAAATGTACTCTTGGGAGCCTTCATTCTGTCTATATCCTTTTGCATTTGTAAGATTAACTCATCAGTTGAAGGATTCTGTTTCTTGATTTTTTGGTGAACATCAAAGTTATATGGAACTTTAGCGCCTTTGTTGATAAGACTTTCCAAAAATTGGTCTTTGTTTTGTTCCACGTATTGCTCCACATAGGCTTGAAAGGATGGTTCTTGTTGCATAGTCATGAAGTCCATATGATCAGATTTAGCATAACTGCCTCCATGTTGTGAGCCATGATGTGCTCGTTGGGAGGGTTGCTTTGAATGTCTATGAGACGATTGTCTCCTATGATGGTCATATCTTGAAGTCCTTCTTCCTCTAGGACTTGGGGATCGTGAGGGTGTCTTTGATCTTCTTCGAGGGCTAGGGGAAGGGGTAGATGGGGGCGAGTTGGTCCCACTATTGGCTCCCCTCCTGTTAGATCGATTTTGGAGTTGTTGTGCATAGAGTCTATCTTCTTCTTCTTGGGCGACTCTTTTCTGTATATCCAACAATGCACGTTCCTCTTCCTCTAGTTGTTGGAATTTTTCCTTTTTTGCAGCCTGTTCATCTAAGTAGGCTTGCTTCTCTCTCTCAATGCTTCTTAATCTTGTATTTGCATATCGAGAAGTGTCCTTAAGTGGGGAGGTTTGTCTTGAATGCTTTATTGCATTAGCTGCGTTGATGTGGTGATCACTAGATTCGTTGTTCTGGTCTTCGTGTTGTGACCCTGAATCTGAGTGGGCTGACTTATGCTGTCTTTCAGCTCGTTGTTGAGCATCAAAATACCTTGCGTTGTTAGGAGGTGACCCGGGTGGACTGGCATGAGAAGAACCACCATACTCTCCTCTGTGTCGTTGAAAGATATCCTCGAGAGTTTGATTCATGGCTTCTCTTTGTTGCCGGGTGAAAGTGTAACTCATTTCCATGCTTGATGAAAGTGGTATGAAAGAGGTGCTCACTTCACTAGGGTTAGCTCCCGGATTGAAACAAACCTCGGATTCACTCTTAGGAGATTGGTCAAAAAGGGGTCCTTTTCCCTTAGGTTGTCGACGGGTCTTGATAGGTGGTAACTGGCTAAAGGCAACAGGGGGTCGCTTCCCTTGATTAACTTGGTACCTTGTCGTAACTGACATGAAAGAGAGATATTCTCAATGATAAGGTGACCTTTCAAAGTGTCAACACCAAACTAGGATAATCGAAATCCTCTATTGTCCAAAGAAAGATGAAAAAAAGAAAAGAAAGGGGGCTATACCAACACTGTCAAAGAGGTGCTTCAAATCAAAGGGTGACTACCCTTGCACTTTTGAATCAGGAGGTTGGACTAGGCCAAAAGATAATTGAAAATGAAAGCGATTTGGACAATAAGAGAACTGAAATTTTCCCAGAATATAGCTAACAATTTTAAAGATGAACCTTGGCACCAAGAATAGCTTTCTAACTTGACAATTATTCTAAAGTGACTTTGTAAATCAAATGATGCTATCCCGGAGAACTAAGAACCAGAGATTTGGAGTCAAGACAGATCTCAAACGTCAGGGTGAGAAGCCTGTTCTAAGACCTGGCCTAATTGACAGCAACTGAAACTGACCAAAATTTAAGCACGACAAAAATGAACCAGGCGATATACTCCAGGCTACTGGGGCGATAAACCTCTACCCGTGCGATACTTCGCCCTAAGACAGGCGATACTTCTTAACACTAGCGTGCGATATACTCCAGGCAGGCAGGGCGATAGTCCGTCAGGGGCGAACTATCGCGCGATATTTATCTTCAAAGGGGGCGATATTTCTATCATGTGCGAAGTATCGCACGATACTTCGCCTTACAGGGTGCGATACTGTTACAGAAGTATTCAACTCTTGACCAGAATTGTGTGAAATTTGCGTTTTTGGGTCTGTTTGGTCAAAATTTTCAGTCTAAGGGTTAATGTTTTCGATTTCAGTCGCAGATTCAACAGCATTCGGACAGGCTTGCAAACAGTAAAGGATCAAACATGTCTTCAAACACTTGAAACAAGGGCAAAAGCAACCTTGCCAAGACAAACACTTGTGATATCAAAATTGAAAAAGCACCCTATGAATGCTACCGATTGTTTGTATGTTGAGAACGTTTACACTGATATCACACAATCAAAGACAATTCAAGCAATTACTACCTACAAGACAAGGCTCAATACTTATCAACTTAGCCCACAACTTGATGCCCCCTTGCCTCACACCAAGTGGTTGCCCACAAGAGATATTGGCTTTGTCATGGAAATGTCAAAATGACACAACCAAAGGGACACATATGGTGAGTATCTTAAGGTGATCCGGGTAAACCACTTGGATCAATCCTTGCACTAAGAAGATAAGCGGCTAAAAGAGGGTGGCTTCTAATCTATGGTTCTTAATAAGGATTTCCGTTCACAACACCCCTCTTGCTCCTCATAAAGGACTAGGACCTCGCGGCCTCAAGAGTACCTTAAGCATTCTTGCTCAATGTTTTCCTCATGGTCACAATCCCACAAGTACTTACGTCAAGCGAAGACAAGTGTTATGTCTATCAAGGTTTTTGGTGTCCTTGATAGCCTTGAGATTATAGTGAGTTGGAATCACTTGCCACCAAGGAGAATGATGACAAGGTTGTCCCCACTTGAGTCGTTCCTCTTGATTGCTCAAGAGCAGGCCCTCTAAAGGATTCCTAAACTAAACAAAATGGATCAAAACTTGAGGTTCAAGGTTTTTGATTCACCACAAGGGTGAAGAGCATACTCCCCTATCTCAAGAATTTTTCCCAAACACACCAAACAAAGAAATCAATTACCCCCTTGCTTCCAAAACCTTAAGATGGGTCAAGATTTTCTGATTCACCTAAAGGTGAAGAGCATACTTCTCCTACCACCTCAAAATCCCTTTCACAAGGTATTAAGATTCCTAATACAATTAGTAAATGCCACAAATGAAAGAAAAACAACAACAAGCAAGAAATGGAAATTTTTTTTTTTGCTTTTATGCTTGGGCAGCCCTGCAAAAACCGTTAGTAGCCCTCTTTGACATGCGTTTTTAGCAATTTTTAAGCAAATGAGAGCACCTACAAACACAACTTGTTAGGCCCACAATGTTAGTAAAATCAAAATCCAAATGTAAATGTGCAATAGTCTAATGGATTTAAGCTAAAAAAAGCAGGTTAGACCTAATTAAACAAAGTAAAACAAAACAGCAAGCTAAAATAGTCGAATTCGGACAAAAAAACTGAAAGTGTAAGTCTCTGCCAGACCAGGCGATGTTTCTCAGTCTCCAACAGTATCGCGCGACACAGTTTCCTATAGTCGGGCGATACTTCCCCAGTCGAGCGATACTTCGCACGATGCCAAGCGATACTTCGCCCGATGCCAGGCGATAGACTTCGCTACAGGCGTGCGATACTTTTTCCGAGCGAAGTATCGCGCCAAGACAGGAAGTATATCGCGCGATATTTCTGAGAAGTGTCGCGCGATAATCTGAGACAGAAAACCAGAGACACAGATTTTTCCGACAGTTAATCCAAAAATGATGAAAAATGTATCAAATAAAAGGACAAAGCTATCTACTCTGCCCCACGGTGGGCGCCAGAAATGTACACACTAAAATATGCACTTCTATGAACCATTATATGCAAGGTTACTCAAGAGTGAGGCCTCACAAAGCGGCTCATAGCTCTCTATGCATGGAGTAGCAAGGGACTATGAGTTTTGCTCTCAGTTAGAGCTACAAGAAGGTGACCTTGCTAGTCAACCATACAATGAGAGATTCAAGTGAAGACAAGGGCAAGAGTGCCAATATCTCCAAGAATCTAATATGAAATGCAATGCAATGCAACTAAAATGAAGATGCAAATGTGCAAGCTATGCTATGAAAATGGAAGTACAAACTAAGCTATGAAGGGAAATAGCAATGGATTACAATGCCTCCTATTTAAACTATGTGAGCTTATTCTATTGCATAAAAGGAAATCTAATCTATGATGCCATGAATGTAACTATGAAAGCAAAACTATTATGAAATGCAACTAAAAATGTCAAGGCTTCAAAGCTTGAGTGTCTTCAAAGAGAGCTCCAAAACCTGCAGCATAACAATAGCATGAAATATATGAATGTGCAAATGAAGGAGAGAGCTCTCCTTTTATAAGAAATGAGGTGAAATGGACCATTGAGATTAAGAGGCAAAAAGATCTTAATCAGCGGTGGAGCTTGAAAGAGGAGCAATCCATGTGCACAAGTATCCTCCAATGAGAGTGAAGTGTTGACTTTTGAGCCTCATGTGAGACAAAAAGTGCTTTTTCCCTTTTTATAAAATAGGAATAATACTTTATTTGTGCAACATAGGATAAGAGGAAAGTGGGGCTTTTTATTTAATTGAAAGGGGAGGAAATATTCCTTTTAATTAAATAAAGACTTAGGATAAATGGTTAGCCCAAGGATAAAAATCCAATATATGATCGAAATTAGGATTTGATCAAGAAATTGATATTGTTGAAAATATTGATTATTGATCAAAATGATTCAGGATTGATAAATCAAATAAATGGGGCCCAAAGTCTAGGCGACCATTTTAGGGTGCATACACTATGGAGAATAAGGATTGTAGTGAGAATGTGGAGAACAAAATGGATGAAAATCAATCTCTTTTGTTTTTTATATTTGTACTTTAAGGAAAGGGAAGCAATGTAATGTAGGGAATTATCCTCATTTCCTCAATGCACAATCAGAATGGAGATGATCCAACAGGCTCAAATTGAATTCAAGCGTTGAATGGGTCAATGATCCTTCACTATAATAAATTGAGGGAAGTTGGATTTTAAGTAAAATGATTTGATGATGCAAGATAGAGGGCCAAATAAGAAAAAATGATAAGATTCAAGAAATTCAGACTTACAAAAAATAGATAGATAATTGAAATGACTTGAAATGAGTTCTAGATGACTGTACTAAACTACAGTCTAAATTTGGAGTGAAATTGCAAGGAACAAAATGCCCTGGGTGTTTTGCTCCTAGGAACAATTTGTAGAAATTTGATTGGTTCCTTGTGATTCTTCCTGAAACATTTATAGTCAGTTTGAAAAAATCCCACTCTTTCTAGATTAGTCTCAATAGTTGCGCCACCTAATCCTACACATAGAAAAATGGGGAAAAAATTGTGGAAAGGGGTTTTCCTTAGTCAAACCTTTGTTTAGGAATCAACCTTTAAAATGTAATGAAATTGCATAAAGGAAAGTATGTAAATGAAAAGGTTAATGCCAGATCTACCTTGTAAATAAGTATACCTTTATGAACAGATGTAGAAATTGCACATGTCCATGAAGATGCTTGTATGTTGCTTGAATTATAGTTAAATGTTGACTTTGAATCAAAGATGCTTTCACACATACATGGATCTATGAATGCCACTCCTATATCTTCAATATTGTTATGCTTGATGAACACTTGCAATGAAGGAATAATGAATGTAGATGGACAAAGGATCTTCTTGCTTGGTTGAGAACTCCTTTACTTGGCTATAATGGGCGATAAGCTTGCTATAATGGAGAAGATTATCTTCAAGGTGCCTTGGATGCTTGAGGAAATGCTAGATATTGGATGCCTTCCTTCAAATCTTGAATTTACTTGATTGCGAAATGCTTGAGTATAGATGTTATATAATACTTGATCTTGGTTATCAAAATGAGGAGAGATAGGGTGTTTATATACCTCTCACACATTTCAGGATTCAAAATTAACCTAGGTCAACCAAGGAATCTAATTTCCCACTAAAACACCGTAATGGGGCCCCAATTCAAAATTGAGGCCAAACATGGGGGAACACAATGCTCTAGGCATTATGTGTCCAAAATAATGAGCCAAACTTGAAATGGGAGATTAGGAAGATACGAAAAATGTCAAAATAAGGGGAGATAGGTAGTTGGATCAAGCATAATAGACATGAAATCTTGAAACCACCAAATTGGGACCTAAATGAACATCCAATTATAGGTACTAACTTTTTAGGATAGTACAATATTAAACAATAGAAAAAAGGGCGTTGTTCCTTACTTAACTACAAACCAAGGGTGTAAAAACTAGCAACAAAGATCAACAACACACTAACAATTGTTATTGATTTTCGCTACTAAGCTCAATCAGGTAGAGCTTCTGTGATTTTTAAATGAAGTAGGGTACATTTAGTTCAGCCGTATCATATTCAGATGCATAAATAAAAAATAACAAAAGATTACACTATTGCATTGCATCATGCATATTGTTGTCATAAGAGAGAGTGCAAGAAATTTTGAGATCAAGTAGTCTTTATTGACAATGTAAATGAATAATGTCTCACACAAGCTGTGAGACTAACCATTATAATGCACATGAAAAGAACATTATACATTTACAAATGCTATGAAAAGTAATGCACATGTAGTGAAGGGTGACTCCTCATTTTCTGAGGACGAGCTTAGTTTGAATTGCCCTGCATCATCTTCAACCCTCCCACTTGCCTTGCATCCATCTCTTGCTTCCCTATCGCTCCTAGTCCCTTCATTTGAGTGATAAAATGACATTAGATCCATGATCTAAGCAATGTAAGGTCATCATACACTACATGTACCCACATCTACAACTATATAAATTTGTTCCACACATGCATAATAAGTGCTAGCCTATCATGGATACATGAGAAAATAAGAATTATCAAAGCAAGATCCATATGCTCATTTTTATCTGACAAGTTTGTTTTGTGTGAAAATTTAAAAAATACTTGATCACAAATAAATTCAAAATTAAAAGTCCAGTCCTTTATGATAATATGTTGAATGAGGTGGGGATTGCTCATATTGAAGCAATTACTATGGTGCGACTCATAAAACATTTAAAAAGAATTGAGTAAATAGAAGAGGGCAGATGGCTAATTTTATCTTCAATGAAATTTTGTCCAAAAGAAAGAAGACTTGGATGCAACAAAATAACAAATGATTTAGTGAATAGGGTATTTACTTGAACATGTGGCCCATAAATAGTATAGAGACATGAGGTTTTGTTACACGGATAAGTTCTACAACTGTTCTTATGATAAGGGACTAAGGAGAAAGGAAAAGTATTATATTAAAGAGTGTAATCCGACTGATAATCATCATCAACAAGTGTATAAAAGTGTTAATATTTCTTGGAGAGTCAAAATTCTTATTGCTCAATTAATTATCAATGCTCATCAACTTCGCTGTGAAATCAGGTATTGGAAAAGACCAAAAGAAGCTTGGGAAGAAAGAGTGCATTTTTCGCACTTCTGAAAAAGTGGAAACAAAAAGCATTTCATTTTAGAGTGGGATATCAACATTTAAGAACAACAAGAACAATTATATTAATATCTTGACAACTAACTCTTGGGTTGATTGATTTAGTGAGGGGAAGAGGCACTCATCATCAAGTTGTACAAGAAAAATGTGGAATTCAGAAATCAGTATACAAGGCTGTCTGTCCCATAGACTATCTTAAGCCTCATGTTAAAAGTATTTTCTTTCTTTCCTTCTTACCATTTGTAGGGGAAGAGCACTAGTAATTGAACACATTCCAATAACCGCACACTTCACACACACTTGATCCCCAATTATTAATTTTAAAGGAGCCCTAAAATGATAACAAGTGTATTGATAACAAATTATTTTTTAGCTTTTTTGGTTGGTAATTGGCTCATTTGTGTACCACTATTGGGACATTTGTGTTCAACTACTTGGACATTTGGCCACAAGTATTGCCATTTTTGAGTAAACTACTATTGATGCATCTTTGAGTGGGTATTAGATGACACTTTGAAATGACCACTTTTTGGCCCTTCGATGATACTTGACGATCTCTACAAGGAATTTTGTTAATACCCATAAGCTAAGAAATATTTTTTAAGGTGTCAACTTGAATATGAAGACAAACAAACAAAAAAGTCTAAATCCAACATAGAATTTAGACTCTACAAATGTACAAAGTTAGGTTGTGCAAATACTAGTGGTCTTCCCCTACTTAGGAACAAGATATCCATTACATCTTCATGGAGTATTGTGATAGTAAAATTACTTACAAAAGAGTACTTCAATATATTGGAGGGACCTACTAGAGGTTCCATGTATGTAGGCATTAACCCATAAAACAAAGACACATGCTAACTCCTACCCAAAAAAGAAGAAACACAAATGATTTTTTAACAATTTTTTATGATTTCGAACCACATATAAACAAACAGGCTCAAATTTCTCGGAAACACTTCTGAACGTATTAGACTACGCTACGCGTTATTTACAATAAATTTCTCGATTTGAATTTCAGCCAAAACAAAAGCAGTTTTGAGGATTTGGAAGCAGCCTCGGCGAATTAAGGTCCAAGCTGTTCTAATGATGGTTGCGTTGAAATTAATCGCTTGTTTTCAATTACTATTCACATTGCTGCTACTCGTATCTCCACATTGCCTTGCAAATGCTTCATCTTCGAAACCCAACAAAACTGCGCAGGCAAGCTTTTGTGTAAAATAACCATAATTTTTTCGATTGGATACGACTTTTTTCCACACAGCGAAATGCCAATTTTGTTTTTATTGATTGCATTCAACACTTCCTAGATACCTAAATGCGAATGTTATTTTAATTTATTTGTTGTTACAGCCAACTTGCAGCAGGGAGTGTATTGTACAGGATTGCAATTGTAAGCCCCTTTCCTTCTATTATAATTGTTTTGGATCCATATATATGGGAGTAGACCTAATCTTGGAATCTTTATACCAAGACCTAAACGATTGCAAATTGTCTCTGTTTTTATTGTTTATAATTGAGATATTCAGCTCTGGGAATTAGATACGGGAAATACTGCGGAGTAGGATGGAGTGGTTGCCCTGGAGAAAAGCCCTGTGACGATCTTGACGAGTGCTGTAAACAGCACGATGAATGCGTTGAGAAGAAAGGTCAGCTGTTTTCTGAATTTCAATATTAACATGTGGGAAATTATTTAATTAAAAGCTGAATGCTCGATCATTAGATTTGTTTAGGAGTTTGAAAAACTCATTAAAAGCTGAATGCCCAGCTGCAATGGCTACCCACTGTGGACCAGCCAGTTGGTAATGCTGCTTCCCCTGTGTAGCTTGTTCATCCCTCGTGGTCAAATCAGTTATTTGGTTGAGCAGCTAATATATGTATCGAAAGACAGGTTAAGCGGTCTTATCACATAACCTATTGATTGAGAAAAGAGGTTCATTGTTCAAAAACATAAATAATCGTTCACTAGTTTGATTGAATGTTTAGAGGTTCAACGCTTGAATGTTCTGTGCGTTATTATTCATGGTTGGTGGGACGAAGTCTCTCTACCTTTGATCAGCAATTATTTTCGTTCTTTGTGCTTTGTTTTTGGACCATTCTTCTCAAAATTGGACACACATCTAGGGTTAGTTGCAAAAATATAGAACATATTGTCTGCTATTTCTTCTGCAGTGTAAAAGTTAACATCATCTTAATGAAATAGAGTATCGTGAAGAGACGGCTTGTCAACTTTTATCTGCAAGTAAGATTTTCAATTTTCAATTTATCTTGAATCCTTAGAGTCACTACTGCAGTATCTGCTTGTTTTTTTCCATCGCGGGAGAGACAAAAGCCCATTTTGCTATGGTTACCCCTGTGAATTTTCTGTGCAAGAAATTTTGAGAAATACTGTACCAAAGAAAAATTGATCTTATTGCTGGTTAGACTTCTTAAAATGTCGTTCATTTCAAAATTGCCGCTGCGGTCAAATTTATGCAGAATGTCGAGGAAAACAAATATATTACTATTTAAGAGTATTTGCGTTTCCTTTATGAAATGCAGCAGCTGAAAGAGAAAACCTCTGCCTCGTCTGTTGCGATTTGGTAGCTATCTTTTATTATGACTCAGGATTTCATTCTTACATAAGGCAGGAATTAGTTTTGACAAAATTTAGTTGATGCTTATAAGAAAATGAGTCCATGACCTGCTACAGGGATCTCCATCAGAAGTGGACGTTTTTGGCCCTTTGCATAAACATTCTGCTTTGGGTGATGATTTCCAGTGGGCCTGTCTTTTTTTTTAGGTATCTAATTTATAGAGAATTAAGCAGTAGATGAGATTCTGCATTTGAGACTGCAATTGTAACACAGCTTAGTAATTTATCCCTGATTATACTTAATAACACTTTATACATCCAGTATCCGGAGAATCTCACCCAAATTGAAACAACTTAACTCAGAGGAAGAAAATAATATCAATCACATTCAAGGATAGGAAAGAAAAAGGAATATCTTCATCTATAAGTTTTCAACCACTGCAATGCAATAATGCACAAGAAGAAAAATAATAGGAAATATGCTGTAAATATGTGATAATAATATGCCACTTCAAGGGGGCAACCTCCTTAATCCACTTTGAGGGGGATACCTCCAATAGGTTCACTAAAAACATAATACTCTACATGATGGTAATAACTAACCTATGCCTTGGATACCACCTAGGCTGACTCAAATATGACTCCTAGGATGTCCTAAATACATTTATAATTATAATAACATTTATGTAACTTATTTGAGTTAAGATAGTCACAAGCTGATTACTCATAACACAATATACACTATAGGGTTAGGGACATAACATTGCCCGTCTTTACAAAAAGCATTGTCTTCAATGCTAATTTCTTCTTCTTCTTCTTCTTTCTTGTTCTTTCTCTTTCTCTTTCTCTTCTTCTTGCTTTTGCTCTTGCTCTTTCTCTTGTGCTTGCTATTTTTCTTGCTCTTGCTCTTTTTTTGTTGTTCTTCTACTTCTTGTGCTTGTTATTTTCCCTGTGTTTTCTTATTTTGCTACAAAGCCTAGATATCACTTTCCAAAAACAATCTCTAAGAAATTAGCTGATTTGTAGCCCTGAGAGTGAAGTCATTGGAATCACTAATTTGCAACATGTCACTTATTTCTGCACCAACTTCTTTGAAATTTGGATTGTAGATTCTTCAAAGACATTCTCAAAAACCCTTTTAAAATTAGGAAGAAATTCTCTCAGACCTGTGAGATACATGCTTTACAAAAATTTAGGGCAAAACCCTAATCCTGCAATAAGTATGACTCACTCAATTCTGCTCTAATTGCTCTAAAACTTAGACTAAAGATGCTTCAATATGTTCTAAAAAGCCCTTTAAAAATCAGAAAAATTTGCCCAGATTTGAAAGATTTTGAATTTCAAAAATGACTTCCACATGTTGAAGAACATGATTTGCCTTCATGGTGCCAAGATCATGCTCTGATACCACTTGCAATGAAATAACTTGCTCAAGATGAATATAATAGGAAATATGCTGCAAATAGTTGATAATAATATGCCACTTCAAGGGGCCAACCTCCTAATCCACTTTGAGGAGAATACTTCCAATAGTATTCAATAACAACTCAATACTCAACATGATGACAATAACTAACCTATATCTCCTATACATAGCATTTTATGCCTTGGATACCGCCTAGGTTGACTTAGATACTTAAATATGACTCATAGGATGACCTAAATACACACACACATATAATTATAATAATTATATGTAACTTATTTAAGAGTTAAGGTAGTCACAAGCTGACTACTCATAACACAATAGACACTATAGGGTTAGGGACATAGCAACCACCTCCTATATTCCTTGTTAGTTGGCCAATTAGCATCTTGGGTTGCTTTGAGCTTATTTGTCTTAGAAACATATTCGGCATCCAATGCTATTCTGGCTTCCATGACAAAATTATCCATCCTTGCTTCTAACTTAAGTATTTTGCGTAATTCTAGGCTGCATATGGCATGATTGACCTTTACTCATTTAGCAAAGGTTAGACAAATTGAGTCACAATTTGACTGAAGTCACCCTTCCATTCCTCCAAAATTTGTATATTGTTGCCCGCATCTTTCAGACTTGGTAATACTTCGCCTGCTAGAGCATCAAAGGCATTTTCATTTTCTCCAAGGACTCTCATAACATGATACATAAATGCTGAAACATCACTCAATAAATTTGTACTCTCAGAAATGGATGGGACTTTAGTAGGACAGGCTGGATCAAACTTGACATCCTTGTAAATTATTTTTATAATTGAAACTCTAGGAAGCAATTTGTTACACTCCTCCGTCCAAGAATGCACCTTGTCCTACACAAGTGTGATAGCTTTTTGAATATTATTGCTCTCTTCCCATAAAATGCTCCTTTTTGGGATCAACCTGAATTTAGTCCTGAAATAGTAATTCCAACTTAAAATGAGAATCATATTACCTTTAGCTATTTAACTTTATAATAAAATTACCAATTGTAATGCCCTTTATGGGATATGCCTGGTTTAGGGCCTGCAAACAATATTAGTCACTAGAAACTGACATTAAATACATTAAGTGCCAAGAATCCATGTTAGCATCTAATCCATATAAGCATCATTCATATCTAAATCATTACACCCAAATATGAGTAATATTTGGTCCAAGTTGTATTCTTATAGTCAACCATATTAGGAACTCATTGGAAATGCTTGCTAACAACAATCTCAAGGATGTTCGTCCTTGTATTGTGAGAGCATGGAAGGATTTCTGGTCCATTCCATCCCTTAGTCCATCTTCGAGGCTGGCCATCCTCCTCGACCAAGCCCAGGTGCATGGAAAGGAATTTTGGTCCATTCCACCTAGCGTCCTAGCCCATGAGCATGGTAGGATTTCTGGTCCATCCATCTTGGAGTGGTGTACTTAATAAGATGCATTAAGGATTTATGGTCCTTCAACTCTTGTGAACTCGGAATGTTGGCCATCCCTCCTATTTGCTAGACATTTCAATAAATTCAAAATAGATTGCTAAAGGAATTGGCTATGCTAATTCTAATTAAATATCTCTTGATGAAATAATAAATTAATTCTCAAATGGCTGCCTCTAATAATTTTTTGAATATTATTTATTGCTGCTCTCAATTTCTATTCTAATTTATTCTTCAATTGATTTCTGAATAATCCATTTCTATTTTCAATAGCTGTCTTGGATTCTGAAATCTCTCCCCTTTTTATATCTTCCATTTGAGGGAGACACACCTCTTCAATAGTGGTGCCCTTTTTGAGAGTTACATCTTTACCTAAGTAATCGCTGCTTCAGCTTTTAATTAATTCAATTTGTATGCCCTTTGGGAATTGCTGCCCCTAAAGGCTTCTTAGCTGACTCCTTATTGAATCGCTGCCCCCTTTATTATTTTGAATTCCCTTTACTTTGGTCGGCTCCTCATAGAATCGCCTAGCTTTTATTTATTTTATTTTCAAATTCCTGTTTCCCCAATTGGCTCCTTGTAGGATCACCCAACTTTTATCTATTTACGCTACAGTGATCTCATAGACTGGCAGGGTTATGACATTCCACCCTTCCCAAGATTGCTTGTCCTCAAGCAATGTGCATGGAGAGAGTGTTCAAAATGTTTTGCAATATGAAATCCCTAGGACTTGCCACTTATAAGTTCTCTTTTCATGAAGATCTATCTCACAAGTCAACTTTGACTGCACTACTCTAATATTATCTCAAGTTGCAAATTTGAACAAGGATATGTTTTTGCCTTTACTTCAAAAGTGAGGTATCAACTTTCTCTCATACTTAGAGAGGAAGGATGAAAGGTCATCAACCTAAAAATTGATTTTTTTTATAGCATAGTTAGTGTAATACGCGGATGCGTCCCCCCTAAACCCCCTTGTTCTTGGGTCAGGGACGTCCCTGGGACAGGGATGTGGCATCTCCCCATCCCCCCATCACTGCCTTCTTGCCATCAAGTTGCCGTTGGGACGGTCAGATGTCCCCAGGACATTTGATGATGCCCAGGTGCCCCTTGATTGTTTTGGGGATGTTTACACGTCCCCCATCACTGGACGGTGTCAAAATGACAAAAAAGTGAGTTAATTTTTTTTTAAAGTTTTCACTTTCATATTAGGGTTCTATTTGATGAGATTGCAACACAATGGGATGTAGAGCCAGAGGAGCCATCACATATTGATGAGGATGAGACTACAAGAGCTAGAGATGTAGGGCTGGTTGGTGTTCTTTTGACGGATCATGACCGTGAGGAGTCCAATGGTTCCAGTGGTGAGGAGTTTGCCTTTGAGGATGATTAGAGGCCTCCCTTCACTACATTTTGACATGATTTTGTACTTGTTTTGATATAATGCTTCTCATTGCAATCATCTTTATGATATTTTTGATATAATATAAAGCAAAATCTTCTATTTGCCGATAATTTGAATTTTTAATAGTAATTGGTAATTCGATATCCAATGTTCGAAGTGAAAATTTCAATGTTCAATGTTCAAGTATACTACATTCTGTATTGGGTATGTTGCAATTTTGCTATATTCAAGTATTTGGTATTATTAGCTCTTATATTGTTATACATCATTTCATAGCTAGCATTTCAAGTACTATATGTATAGTATACTACAACACCCCCCCTGCCGTCCCCAAATTGAAGCCCTCTTGTCCCCCGTCCCGACGTCCCCCAATACGCGTATTACACTGGCATCAGTTGTATTGGCAAAGGACCCATTTGGTGGATCCAACATTTGCACAATAATGTGGATATCTCTTTGAGTCAAAGCAAGGGTGAGCTTTCCACATATTAAGATGATGATTAGAAGCATGACACACATTATGATTTTAATTGTGATGTTTTCTTTTAATGCTGGTCTTCCTTCCCACTCACCCAAGTTGCAAAACATAGGAACATTATGATGATGCACTGTAGATGATACTGTCTGCCTTGGTAAAATGAAACTCCCTTTTCAACAATAAATGATCTTTATTCTGCAAAAGAATCTCTTCATAGATAGGTGGTAGGAATCTAATAAACAAATTTTCTCATTCTGTATGAATTTATGTGTACCAGTGTGAGTTTTGTGGGATGGTTATTCAAGGTTCCTTCCAATGAATACTATAATAAGATGAAAAATATTGTATCAAGGCATACTTAGGTGGGCATAATACTATTTTGTACCAAAAACATTGTTTGATGGCAAAGAAATGCTCTGTCCATAGATATGAGGGTTTCTTTATAGATGATAGACCATACATAGAATAGTTATGTTATGCATAGCAGGTAAGAGTATATCCTAGGGTGAAATGGTAATGCTAAACTATACATCATAAAATGGAGATCTTATGATTTTAAGAATATGTTTACTGAATCCTAATTATTTGTGTGATAGCTGTACCTTAACGCAATTGTCTGAGAGAAGGTGAAATGTTATGAGTTTGACTGTTTAATACTCATAAAGAAGCTTGGCATAGGGACAGTTCACCGTGTACAATTTTGTTCTTTTACCTGTACTTTATTAGGTTTCAATACTTTTTCAATCTTGACCATGATCTTGGTGATGTTTCATAATTTTTGATAGTGGTCAGCAGATAGTGAAATGATAAGTACTGTTTACAGTTTGAAAATGGAAGAGCTTCCATTACAACGAGTATCAAATACAGATTATGACCATGGCAATGATTCTGAAGAAAATAATATACCCTAAATGATGTTTACTCCACCATTATACACTGTTCATGATTGGTGTACAGAGATGTCTAGGTTTCTTGCTCTATAAGTTATGGGATGATTATGTCTAAGACATTAGTTAAGAAACTTTATGACGATTGGTGAGATAAATTTCTCAAAAATGTACAGAGCCTGTACCCTTTAGAGAACATGAAAGATGTTTGATCCTGATTAGATAGGTCTAGAATGATGTGAAAAGTTAATAATAACGACACTTAACTTGATATCAATACTGTCTATATAAAGAATTTTTAAGGCCTAGAGTGTATATTGAGCTTGAAGCTTTAACATTGGAAAGTAATTAGCCAATGAGAAGATATGTTTGTAATGATAATATCAATGACAATGTAGTCACCAAATAGAGTTGAGTAGATGAAACAATCAAACTAATGGATTTTATGATTGATAAATGTGTCAAGCTGATAATTCATATGTTTATCAACTCTTGAATGATGTTGAATTTTAACTTTAATTGGAGCAACTGATGGTATCTTACACCCACTAGTTAAATAGATTATTTAACAAGAGAACAAGAGCGCTGAATAGTTAACACTAACTGGATGGCTATTGACTATTAAGGGTTGCCAGATAACATTGGGTTCAATCATGTTCAAGTGATTGTTGGAAATATAAAGGGAGAACCTGAACTGTCATAGGTTTGGTTAGACCTAATGGAATAGTATTTCTATATTGATCAAGTGACAAGTCACAAAATACAATATAAGAGAGCTAGTGTGTCCATCCATGCTTATTAAGTTCTGCACCCATTCCTTAAAAATACCATTTATTAATTTTTCAATATCCACCTTTTCATTTCTCCTAAGGGTGAGTTCTGTTTCCCTGGATGCTTGCAATTTCTCTTTAAATTCACAAATTGCTTTGAGCAATGTATCATTATTAATTGGCTGACCAGAAACATTCTTGAAGGGTCCTGAATGCTGCTCCTCAATTTGAAGCTTCAACTTTTCAACAGTAGCCCCTTCCTTATTAAATTCACATAAAAATTTGTTATGTTCTTCTTGTAACTTATTAAAAGCAGTCTGGAATTTCCTTGCGCTGGCTTCACTAAACATGGCTATATTTACTGCAAAAGTTGGCCTCTGGGATGGATATATTCCCTACTCTCCTTAGTATCAAATGACCTCCCAATCCTGGAGGGTTTTGGTATAAATGTGGTTTGTCGTATTTGGGAGGAATGATCCATACTGCCAAAGTTTCAAACTTTGGGTGAAATTCTGAACCAAAATCTGACTTTTTCACTTGATTGATATCTCGAAAAATATCCTGATCCTATGACCCTGCATCTCTCCTAATTGTTTTTAGAGCAATTATAGAAGCCATATCCCATTGAGGCAACAAAAGGGAACAACTACCCTGCACAATCCGCCTTAGGAGTAATTTTATCAACTTCAATATCTAGTTTTTTTATTAAGCTTTAAGCATCAGATTACTCATCCGGGGTAGGAAATATTTATCCCCAAGTTACTGATTTACTATCCTAGATTTAATCTTCATTCTTAATATAAGCAAATTAAACTTATCAGTACTCACAAAATCTTCATCAGTCACAAATTCTTCACATGATCTTTTTCTCACATCCTGCATTGCAGGATCCTTTTCAAGAATAGCCATCAATTGGCGAGCTCGTGCTTCTTGATTATCAAAATTCTCAAGTCTTTGAGGGGATGCAAGATTAGTACTTCATCAAGGATATGCTCACCCACTTCTTTAGTTTTAGAGTATTCAACTAATGCCTAGATAGGGAGCTTTCCTTTATCTATTTGACCAGTTGCATTGGGATGTCTTTTTGATGATGCACCATCAGGGGCATCCCTTACCATAGTTGTTGATCACTCCAACAAGGGCAGCAATTTGATGTTGAAATGGTGTCAACCTTGGAGGAACGACTCCATGGTGTCCACAGTTTGCAGCAAGATTTGAAGTATGTGTACTGGATTCTTTATTTTGCCAAAAACCCCATGGTATCCAGGATCATTATGCTTCTTCCTCAACTCAGCTATTACATTTCTTTCCATGTTTTCTCTTTTCGAGTCTCTCTCCTTCCTGGTGAGGAATTTTCTCATCACCTCTTGTATTGGCTGGTAATTTACACTTAAGTATTTTTAACCAGATCTTGCAAATCTAGAATTTCTGTCACATTTACACATCACATTCACAACCCAATCTTAACCAATGTAGTCAACAAAGAAAGATAAATTCCAGAATTTTCTTATTCTTTAATGAAGTCCAAAACACATCAAAATATGCTATAGCAATAGCAGGAGCAACAGCTGCAATAGCAGCAAAAAAACATTGAAACTACATTACTCAAATCCACAACAATCTGCAAATTATACAAACTTGAGGCAGCTGAAACTGCAACTTTGAAGCTCATTTACAACCTTTGAGTGAGATTGTCTTATAGGACCAATGAGGTTTTTCCCTTTGACTCTTGAAACCAAAGGGGTTTCATCCTTTGACTCTTGAAACCAAAGGGTTTTCATGGTACTTGGGTAAGGGGAAGGCCAAACTCCGGCTCAGATAGGTAACATAGTGCAAGAGTTGGGGAGTTGGGGTTTGGGCAAAAGGCACGCGACAAGGAAAAGTGCAATACTCTGACAAAGGTAAGGGAAAGAATGGGGAAGGGATGAAAGGAATGCCTGGATGGGGAAGTCAAATATTCCAACAAGGATAAAATAAAAGGTGAGGTTCAGAGAAAAGGGCATTCTAGCAAGGGAAAATCTGAAACTCTGACAACTTGCACACTCTTAGAAAATTGAACATGCCTCCGCACGTAAATTTTTTTGAGACCTTAGCAACTTTCAAACTTTTGATTGAAAACTGGTAGAAAGAGAACATTACAACTCCTCTCTTTGGCAATACTCATGCTCAATGCTAGACCCGTGTACATTTTTCCTCAACCTACCAATAAAGCCTTCAGGCTCATAATTTTTTTAACAGCCACTTTCATTCCACACTCTATGATTTTTCCTACCAAAAGTTCAAGCTTTCTGTTCTAGGATAGTAAAATCCCCTACTCTCATTTGCACTTTTGTACTATTTGAATTGAACCTTGCTAGTCACATACATTTGCCACGTGATTCCAAAAAGGCAACTTTGTCAAATAAAAACATGGGCAACTTATGGGGTGCTATTGGTTCACCATAAATCCATAAATCCTTGTGACAATATTGTCATGAGATAACCCATAGTGGCAAAAATTGTTTGGGGGAAAAATTAGCAAACCGAAAGTAAAAGAATTTTAGAAAAAATGGAGAAAAATGGGATTAACAAAAAACGTAAATGTTTTTAGAAAAAGAAACAAAATCTACCTTTTTTTGATATTTAAGGGCATTCCCATAGTATAGAGATACATAGCTCAAATAAAATAATGAGTTATACGCATCAATTGTACAAAATAGATTTTTGAGGTTTACATTGCATAAAGCATGTCTATTGCTCTATCTGATAAAATAAATAAATGAATTAACAATAGAGATGACAATGCATACTAGATATTGGAGTAAAATATATCTTTATTCACATATGAAATTGGCAGAGATGGTCTGCCATGAAATGATTGAGAATTAGATGATTGATTAATTACAAAGGAAAGGAATACTCCTTAAATAAGAGATTAGAAAAGATCTTTCCATAATGGGCACGATCGAGAATCAAAGATGGAAAAAAAGTTAGTAAAAACTAACTAAACGACTTACAAAATAAAAAGTTGTTAAAAACTAACTAAATGACTTAAGTTACCATTATAAGCTAAATATGCCAATATTAAGTAATAAGCCAAGGAGCAGAGTTGATCCGATTAGACCATACTACTTTCCTTGATGACAAATAATCTATTCAAAAGACTCGATGGTTGGCAAGAGGAGCACAATTGTCAACAAACCAAATTGGGACTAGATTGGCAAACTTGATGACATCCTACACTACCTGGTTTTTTGAATTGTTAAAGTGGGCTGAACACTAGAGCTAGGCACTAGTGTCCTTTCAATTTAGGCTGAACACTAGAGCTAGGTGCTAGTGTCCTTTCAATTTGGGCTTTTGAACTATCAGAAAGGGTAGGACACTAGCACCCAACGCTATTGTCCTCCCAATTGGGCCTTTGATCTATCAAAAAGGCTAGGACACTAGCACCCAATGCTAGTGTCCTCCCAATTGGGCCCTAAATTTGGCCCCAAATTCAAAAGCTTGGATGTCAGTTTCAGGCCCTTAACAGATATAATCTTATGTCGACTTCTTCTGAAAAGGTGTTAGTTGCATACAAAGGCATATAAATGAAACTCCCTTTCTCATTTGCAACAACTTTAAGAATCTCTCCTGCCAACCCTAAGCAAGCAAGATCAATCAAGTGAAAAGTCTAAGGGCACTATTAAGCTTACAATGATATGCTATCAAGTATCATTCATTTTTTTATGATTAATCATCTTTATCATGTTGTACTAACCTTTTGCAAGACTTCATGAGAGCAAGTCAACACTACCTTACATGAGATTCAAGCAAGGGTTTCATGCCTAATGTAATTTTAGTTTATGTTATTCATTTGTCTCTGCTCCTAAGGGAGCACATGATGATTTTAATCATCATTCATTGCTGTTATGGAGATGGGAACACCAACATGAGGTTTGACTAGGCAAGCTCCTATATAGCGCAACTTTTTCCCTCTTTTCATGTGTATAGGTTCAAATTTGAAGATTGTGAGAGACAATGATATAGTCGCATAGAGCAGATAGTGACGAACAATTTCAAACTTGGAACAACAAATAACCCTAGGATACTAGAGATGAGTGCTAGTGTTTGGACACTTTTTCCTGAAATTTGGAGGACAACAACCAAGTAGGCCCTTGACCCCATTTCTGACACTAGCTTGTGACATAACAACCTTCAGAATAGAGGCACCTAACACTATTGTCCAACATAATCAACACTAGGATTTTCTTTGTATCTCGTTTCCAAATCTGTAACTCTCTTGTGCCTTTTTTTTATTTTTTGCATTATGTCAATCTTGTTGAATTTAGCCTTCCTTAACTTAGTTTGTTCCACACACACTCCATCAATCCCAATCACATGCAATAAGAAGCGGTGTGAGTCCAAGACAATGTGGCTCTTCCTTGTGGACAACAAGCCAAGCCCACTCACATCTCTAATGTTTTATAGGAGAAGGATTGACTTAGGTTAATGCACGTGCTAGCTAAGGGCTTTTTTTTCTACACTTTATTTTGGTGAACCTGACTTAGCTTACACTTGCAAATATTTTGATTCATTTGCGTTGCATTCAAATTTATTTTTCTTAGATTTGATTAGTTGATAAATTAATTAGATAGTTAAACTGATTAGATGTTGCATTTGTTATATGTTAGAGCTCTTAAACATTCTTTCCTTAGATTAGAAGACAAAAACAAAGACCGCACCCTCCTTCTTTAATATGACTCATGCTTGTCCCTGTCCCAAATTTTGTCCTATTCATGAGGATGTTTTGGCGCAAGAGGAGGATATCATTAGCACTTTTCTCAATGCTCTCCATTCTAGAGATGAAACATTGATGAATCCTAGAATGTCTTATTCATGAGGATATTTAGGTGCAAGAGGATGATATTCATTAATACTTTTCTCAATGCTCTCTCATCTAGAGATTAAGTATTGATGAATTATGCTTCTCCCTACCCCAAAAGTTATCTTATTTGTGAGGATATTTTGTGCAAGGTGTTATGAAACTTGATAGTTTGATATTAAACAATGGAGACAAAGTCTCTCTAAATAGAAAAGTACAAGACAATGTTTCTAAACAAAACAATCAATAATTGAATACGAAAATAGAAAGTAACTAATAAAACTAAACTCAGTAAAGATGACTTTTAGAAACATTACATTATTTTCTTAATACCCTCCCTTAATGGTCATCGTACTAACTACCCTAGAAGATAATCTGCAAGTCTTTTGGTCATGGATGCATAGAAGGTTGCCCCCTTCTCATCAAAACACTTTGCTACTGAGACCCTTCTTGAATCTACAAAACTTCTGGAAATGACCAAGATAACTAGAGTCCATCCAAGTTGATGTTGGGAAATAGAGATACCACTCCCTATAGCTAGAGACACCGATATGAGATTGAAACTATGATTTTGAGGAAAAATGAGCAAACCCTTGTGTAGACCGTTGCCCTAGCAACTCTAGGTGCGATCTAGAACAAAGGCAAGAAACTAGGATCTTTGTGCAAAAAATAAAAAAAACTTTGAGACTAGCAACACCAATTATGATACGATTTTTGAGGAGTAAAATAAATCAAAACCAACATGATTTTTTAGGATTAAAATTGATCAAAACCCAACACAAAATCCAAGACACAAACCATAATACAAAACTTTGTTTTTTGAGGAAAAACAGTAGAACCCCTTTACAAGATGATTTTTAAAGCAAAAAATTGCACAAAACTAACAATATTTTTTTATGGACAAATTATAAAACCCTCCCAAAATTTTTTAAGGAAAAAAATTATGAAAACCCTCAGAATTAAAAAAAATAAAATGATGAAAACCCACAATATAATTTGAGGACAATTATTAAAACCCAACATAATTTTTTTTAAAGGAAAAAATTATTAAAACCTGCCCACTAATGTTTTAAGGACAAATTAGAAAGCCACCTCCATGATTTTTAGGACAAAATCATGCAAAACCCTTGCACTGCAAAAAAATAGGTCGCAGCTGCAACAAACAAAACAAACGATCACGTAAACATTAACGCGGCAAAATTCTAGACTCCGCATGGTAAAATACCCCAGAAAATGGCCAAACTTCATCATGCAGTAAAACAAGAAAACACTTCGCACAAAAAATAGCATGTGCAAGCAACATGCAACTCACAAAAAGCACATGCAAGTACATGCAACCCACATAACTTTGGGCCTCCCGTGAGGGAGTTAGACCTAGACTGGTTCCTGCTTTGGTACCATGTTATAAAACTTGATAGTTTGATATTAAACAATGGAGATGAAGTCTCCTTAAATAGAAAAGTAACGAAGATGTTTCTAAATGAAGCAATTGTTAATTGAATACGAAAATAGAAACTAACTAATAAAACTAAACTCACTAAAGATGACCATTAGAAACATTACATTATTATCTTAATAAGAGGATGGTATCATTAGCATTTTTCTCAATGCTCTTTCTTATAGAGATGAAGCATTGGTGAATAAGGAGCCTAATGAAAGTATAGTCTGTTTAAATTATGGAGCTCTAATAGTATGTTGGATTTTTCAACCCAAACACTTGCAAGATCAAACAACAAACAAAAAGAACACCTTCCATAAACGAGAGCAACAAGAAAGATTTGCCATAGTCCTAAAAAAAAAGATTACAGAATGAAGATACAATGCACAAAGAATTTGCTTTACAGAAAGAAAGAGCCCGAAAATTAGAAATTAAATTAAAAAGCAAACTAAATCTCAATTAGAGCTCAATTATGCTAAATTATGTTCAACTAAAGCTCCACTAAGTGATCTCAAGCAAAGAAAAGCACGTGCACAAATATTTAATGCAACAATATGCAAATATGCATGATGCAACAAATATGCATGCTCTAACACTCCCTCTTAAGTGAAACTTAGGGAGAAGCAAAAAATTTGAAGTGGATGAAATGCAGGAATGAGTTCTAGCAACTAAAGGCCTGATGAGGCACCCATGTACAAAGAAAAAGTTATTTGAGAAAAGGAGAAAATCCCAGTGGGAGAAAACTTCTCTCCAAGAGAGAAAAAGAGAATAAAGGGACTAAGAAGCCTCCAAAAATATGTCCCGAAAAAGAATAGGAACATCAAGAATATCCTCAAAGCACAAAGAAGTTGCAAACAACTGTCAAATGATACCAACTATAGTGCTAAATGAAGTACCTCCTCTAAAACCAAGGCGATGATCAGGATCAAGAAGGCAACAATCTACATGAGTGCACCCAACAACACTATTAAACGATTGAAGAGTTGCCACCTCCTCATAGCTTATTAAAGGAAGGATAAATCTCACTTATCAATCATCGGAGAATAAGAATTATAAATGTAATTGATACCGATCATAAGAAAGGGATCAAAAGGAAATAGAATAATTGCTGGTAACCGTCGTATAACAACAAATAGATGTGCTGTGACTTATGTATCATCACTGATTTACAAAATATTATATATGAATGCTGTTAGGAATAAAGGGACCAATATATGGTGTAGTAGGTATGCTGTAGCATAAATAATAGTTTATAATAGCAGAATCATTATATATATATATATCAGCTATGCAGTTATTTTGTATTTTATTTATATATAAATACTTATACATACATACATACATATATATTCCCAATTATTCATAAATTCATTTGAAGTTAATTTATTCATAGCCTATTCCTTAATCACTTGCTATAGCCCCTGGATAGTATAGGTTGGTTTTGTGTAGGAATAGGTGTGGGAAAGCCTCACAAGGTAGGTGAATCCCAAGATGGGATAAGGATGGGGTCTTGAAGCCTTGAGGGAGCCTACTTGTAAATTGGTGTCAAGTGCCCTATGACAAGTAAATCCCCATCCTCCTTAGGGTTGAGTTTAGGAGAAAAGTCAGAAAACCGGCTTAAATATGTGAACTACCAAATGTACTATGAATTATTCCTTGTTTCCTTAAATTGAATTGATTTGGATGCATAGTAATGTATGTTAAACATTGGAAATTGACAGCCTCCTAGTAGGAGACATTACAGACAAAGGTGTGATGACGAAACAAAAGGCACTACACAACCCCCCCCATGGCAATTTATATTATAGTGTATGTACAAAAGAAGGAACAACAAAATGTGCAAAATCCCCCAAAACCATACACAATAGCAACAATTTTTCTTAGTGTGTCTACAAATAGACAAGTGCATGTAAGCGATGCTCAAAATGCCCAAATAGTGCAAAGTACAATAAATTCATGTAGAATAGCCCGAATGAATTCATCCAATGTAAAAAAAATGTTTCTGCAAGACAAAAGATGAATAAAATATACTGAGGGTAAAATCTAGAAAAAGTGCATAGATAGATATGAAGAGCTTGAAGAGACCTTTCCAACACTGCAAGAATTGCAAAACGCAGAGGAAATGATAAAAATATATTTAGGTTGGGGGAGAAAATTGTTGGCTAAAATTTTTGTAAGTCATTGTGACCGCAACTTACAAAATTGTGACTTTAGGCAATGTCTCATGAAATTTCTCTCTCCTCTCAGCAATAGGGGAGGCTCCCTTCTTGCAGTAGGTGGCTTCAACAGGGACCTAACTGAAATTAACAATAGGGCGGTTCTTCTTAATCACTTCCTTTTTCTTTAGGAATGACTTATACACAACTACAACTTTTAAACTTAACAAAATGTATCTATTGCTACGATAATACCAGTGGCTCAGGAGTTGACATAAGAACAACACCTGATACAACATTCTACTTATATATTTGTGGAATAAGTACAAGAACCCAAAGTCTCTTGCGCTTATTTCGAATGAAGATTCAATAATCAGAATAGCCAGTAAGGCAAAATGTCTCTTACTAGATACTCTCAAATTTAATAAAAATACTTACAATTGAAGCCCAAAATCTTTCAGTTCTAAGTAATTACAACCACTACTAACTATAACAATTTGTCCTCCTGTAGCACAAAGTCTTCAAAAGTTCAAATTGACTCTGAATACAATAGGCAGCTCAAAGTCTGCACAATTGAATTCAAATCCCTCTTGAACAAAGCATTAAAACTCACGATCAACTCAAGAAAATGTTGTCACATAACAGGTTGGATTTGCACAAAGTCTCAAAACAACCTGCCTCTTTTATTGAAAGCAATTCAGATTTACATCTAAGCTCAAAGTCTTACAGTGCATATACAAACTGATAGAATTTTCTTGCCTTGCCAAAAGATGATTATTTACAATGAGCTCCCTCCTTTATATAGGAAAAGAGTGGAGAGAAAGGTGGAGAAAGAAGGGGAAAACCCTTAACCACCTTGACTTATTCTCTAACTAACTAACTTTGACTTATTCAATACTACAAGGCTTAAAGCACTTGCGACATGATTACATGAAACAATTTGGCACGTGATACTACCACATGTAATTACATCTTGTTTTTACATTACATATAATCTGTCAAATACAAATTACAAATACTTGATGAAAATAATCTAAGTGCCTAACAAGACATGACTTCTATTACACCGTCCTTTATTGGTCCTCATGCTGCTACAAGATGCCCGATGCTTGATGTGTTTTGGTTTGGTGAAAGCATCTCGAACCGGAATGTGAATCTGCATCCTTGATTGTTCTGTATTGATGGCATCAACCAATCACTTGCTTGAAATCAGTCTTGAAAGCTTTCTATGCTATCATCATTACATTTTTCACCTCCTTGCATCCTCTTGTAAGTGGGGTTTTAAAGTCCCATTACAAGTCATTTTGAAAAGTACTTGCCGCTTACAAACGGATTCTTAATGCTCATTTGCACGCATTGAAAAGAGCATCAAGAGTGTGTGGAAAACACTTATAGGTGGGCTTTTTAGCTTGCATTACAGAGAGGGGAAAAACCTTCTTGGTTAGAACAACCTTATGAACGGGGTTTTTAATCCCGATTGGACATGCAAGAAAAAGGAGTGTTTGGAGCTTTCTCATGAAGGGAAGAACTTGCATTGTTTTGAAAAACAATGCTCTCATTCAAAGACTACAAATCTTTCAAATCGCAATGACTTCGGATCCAAGAAAGACCTCCAATTTGTAGCTATATAGATGAAAGAGTTTGATTTAATCTTCTCACCAAAACTCAGTCCTCCATGAATTTTAGACAAATGGCTGCGCGTGAGAAGAAATTTGCTTGAGAATAGCTCGTCTATGACTGATTCAATCTTGCAATACAAAGTTTTTACTTGAAGATGCAAGTCAAAATGCCAAAGAATCCAAAAATGGCGTCTATAGAAGACACGCGGTTTTGTTGATGAAGAACAAGCTGCATATTATGTGTATTCACCTTGGACGACTTCTTACTTGCTGTTGTAAGTTGAAAAACATTCTCTTTGCTCAAAAATCCCGTTTTTGTGCTCTACACAGGGTTTTATGAGGCATGATACAAGTTTAAAATGCTTCCTTCTTCAAAAATTGGGCTTCCACAAATAAATCACATCCCAAAACGCTGCTGTAGTTGTCATTTTTGATAAAAACGGGCATTACCACTTCAAACTCAGCTTCTATATACCATGTTTTTGCATAAAATACCCTAAAACGGGCTTTATGGAGTCAAACACATATGATTGTATGCATATTAAAACATGCAAAGGCCATTAAAATCGCCATTTGGGCCTAGAGAAAGAAAAACGTAGGTTAAAATACCCAAAAATATGCTTTTTAGCTCATAATACATATGCTTAAATGACGTTTTTTGATTAAAAACGTGATTCTCCCTTCATAATGCATAAATGACAGGCTTTTTGAAAGAGTTCGCACATGCAAAAGAAGCTTATAATGCCCTATACGGGCTTTAAAATGCACTTTGCATGCCTCGAGACTCATAACAGGTTTTTAGAAGGAAAATACATGTGTTTCAATGTATATAAAAGCAAGTAATGGAGACAAAAATTGCCACCTTAGAGCTTAGACTGGTTTCTAAATGCAAAACACATACATGTTAATTTTTTTTTAATATATGCGTAGCATGTGTATTCAAAGAGATATAAAATCACCACCTTTAGACTTATGATAGGCTGTTTTGGTCCATTTACATGTGTTTGTAACTTTATTTTAAATACATTGTAAATGCATTTAAAATTGCCACTATTGACTTATAATGGATTTTAAAACAAAACACATGATCAAACATGATTTAAGACATGCGATGGACACAAAAATCACCACCCTTGCACATGATGGGTATTCTCATGTGTATTTACAAGCAAACTTTTAAAAGAGAAAATATGTAATCGAAGTTTAAAAACCCACCTTCACATTATAAACTCATTTAAAACTAATACATCCTTATGCGAACATACAAAGATGGAGTTTTATTTCCATTTTACATATAAATACGCCCAACATTTTATGCAATGGTCAATGAAAAGTCCACTTAGGCGAGATTTTAATTAAAGAGTAATGACATGTAGTCAGGCTAAAAAAGCCCACCTACTGAACCCTTAATTCTTTAATATCTTTTAATAGACAATTCCGATTGACGTCTACGATAGCTCGAAACGAGCAGAATTGAAAATGCCATCAATCTAGGATGAAAACAAAACCAAAATCAAATAAGACAACTAAGAAAACGCCTTAGAGAGTTTATCCTACAAAATTTATCATAGGGTTGCCCCAATTTTGCGAATAAAAAATTGAGGATAACAACTGGCTTTGATTGGGGAGCATAGCTTGTTTGTTCTTAGAAATGAGGAATGTAGAATCTAGAATCTCCAAGTGCCTTAGTATCCATTGGGTTACAGAGTCAAGCCTCAAAAACACAAGACGACAAAAAAGATGACGTGATTGACGCAAAGCAAACCTAGTTAAAACAAAACAAACTTGTGCAAACGCACTTATTGAAACAAAGAAACCTACCTAATTAAAACTAGCCGACAATGCAACTTTTCAGATGAAACCATTTGCTGACTCAACAAAATAGTACCTTTTTTCAGCAGCTCGCAGTACCTTGCATGTCCACAGGCAACTTTGTAACCATGAAACACGAACAACTGGAGCAATAATGCCAATGCTTGATGCAACACCTCTTGAAACAGATGAACAAATTTATCTTCTTGAGATGAATCATATGTACTGCTGCTCCAAAAGAGGTCCATGAATTTAGAATGCTCCTACTGAACTGCAGATGCCTGTTTAGCCTCTTCTTCAATTGTATCTTCATGCTCAAGTACAAGTGGAACTACTGACTTTCCACCATGGGCCTCGAACTGAGCAAGATGTCTTATGGGACATCCCCTTGATCGTACAAAGACTGACCTCTTCTTGCCAGCTGCAACTCATTTGATTGGTTCATCAACCACTAGCACTTCAGGTTGATCAAATTGGGTTACCTCATTACTTCTTTTTGCATCATGCTAGTTAGTTTCAGACATAAGAGAATTGTCTTCAATATTTGAACAAAATTCCTTTATGATTTTCATGATAAGATCCTCATCAAGTTTTGAGGTAGATCTTTCATGTGACACTTGTTCAAGTTCATGACCTTCAAATGAAGATGCATTATTTGCAACTTGACTAGGACTTTGATACATGTCCATCTTTTCATTTGCTTGATCATTCGAAGAATGATTTTCATCTTTTTGCTTTTCATCAATGGATTTTTGAGACTGCATGAACCAGAAATAAGAGTCCCCAGCTATGTCTGTTTCTTTTTCTTGGAAGAAAATAGCAAGATCACTAGATTCAGATTTTGGATGCTTCACCGCTGCCTTCATTGATGGTCCCTCAATAGCAAGCTTCTTTGGTGATGAAACTAACCTTTGTTGATTCCCACTTGCAGGACTACGAGCAACAGTTGGAAGAGGTGTCCTTTTGACATCCTCGTGAGGAACGAAGAACATACCTTGAGGTATTTGCTTTTTAAGGGCAAGCAACTCATTTGCTAACCTCTGCACCATAGGATCCGTCCTTGTCATGGAAGAAAATGAATCAAAAGAAAAAAAACTTTCTTCAAATTCACTTGCTTCAATTCTTATCTGCCTAACAAGAATGAGATCATCTTCAATTCCAATTGCCAATGTCTGTGCAGTTGCAAGAGTAGTCGGGATGCTCTTCTCAATAGAAAACTAATTTCGGCAATTTGTGCATTTACAAAGAAACACTTCAAATTTGAAGTTGTAGGCTGAGCAACAACTGGAATTCTTTGTGTCAACTTGTTGAAATGAGCAACAAACTCACGCATAGGCATGTGAGATGCCTTCTTCAATTGGGTGAGTTGAGGCAACAATGCATGAGCATCTTCAGGAGGCTTGAACCTTTCTTCAAACTTGGCTATGAGAGTAGCCGAGTTTGTGATTGTCTATGGCGAGAGATGATAAAACCAATCAGCAGCCACTCCTTGGAGAGTTTCCACGAACAACCTTACAGACATGTCCTCATGTTCAACACCATGAACACTGCATGCAATGTAAAAATCAACAATATGTTTATTAGGATGTTGTTGTCCATCACCGAAGAACTTGGGAAAATTTTTCCGTGAGCCATCAGGAAGAGCATGTAGAGGTAGAGTCAAATTTAATAGGCCAAAAGAATTTCCCCAAGGACCTTGGATGACCATTTACATGTCCTCGGTAAAACCTTGAAAACTTACAAGAAATAAAATTACAATGAATAGGACATGGGTATACTTCAAACAAAAGCATGAGGCTTTTGAATGTGTATTGTATCCCCAACAGAGTCGCCAAAAATTGTTGGCTAAAACTATTGTAAGTTACTGTGACCACAACTTACAAAATTGTGACTTTAGACAACATCTCATGAGATTTCTCTCTCCTCTCAGCAATAGGGGAGGCTCCCTGCTTACTGTAGGTGGCTTCAACAGAGACCTAACACATGAGGCAAGATTTGGTGACTTTGTAATGCTTTTGAGAAAAGAAAACCCTAAAACTTGAGAAGGTGTTTGCTGAATCCATGCTCTAATACCGTGTTGAAGTTATGGAGCTTTGATACCATGTTGAATTTTGCAAAACAAGCACCTGCAAGATCAAATGACAAATGAAGAACACCTTCCACAAACGAGAGCAACAAGAAAGATATGCTATATTACTCAAAAGAAAAGATTACAAATGAAGATACAGTGCGCAAAGAATTTGCTTTATAGAAAGTAAGAGCCCTTAAAAATAGAAAAAGCTAAAAAACAAACTAAAGCTTAACTAGAGCTCAACTAGAGCTCAACTATGCTAAACTAGGTTCAATTAAAGCTCCACTAAGTGAACTTAAGATGAAGAAAAACATTTACAAGCATGAACACAAAAATGTAATGCAACAATAAGCAAATATGCACGGTGTAACATAGTCAATACAATTAATCTTTCTGGTCCTACAAATGAACCTGTGAAACCTCCAATCATTGTTCATCTTTGTCTTGATGTTCCCCAACCCCAAATAAAGATTGTTATTACTGTTAGAGGTGTCCAAAACCCCCAACCACAATCTGAACCAGGGATTGATATTCAAGGTGTTTAAAATCCACCTCGACTTCCTAAATACATCTTAAAATTTGCAAAACAAATAACTCAAAACAATAACCTTGATTAAAATGTGTCACAATTCCCCCTTGACCTTGTCTTCCTCCCCCTCCCTCCCAACATGTTGGTAAAGAGTATGATCTTGTTGAGCAGCTTCATATTACTCTAGCTAAGATCTCACAAGGGGACTTCAATATAAACTTCGCCTACATACCACATAATGCTCTAGGAGGCCCTACAAAGGATAGTTGTCCCTCCTTTTGTTAGACCAGATGATGTAGCAGGTCTGTTAAATTCTATTTATGCAACAAGTTTGGACATAATCTTCTCACAACGTGAGTAAGTTTCCTTGGAATTTTAACATCTAATTGATCCTCCTATCATTGTGGCTTTCATTATTTGAAATGGAATAAAACTTACTCTAATTGATAACCGATCAGCCCTTAATGTTTGCAGCATAGACTTGTTATGTAAGATTGATGTTGATACTTATCTCATTACACCTAAAGTCTTTCAACTTGTGGCTTTGATAATGTGGGTAGATAATCATTAAGTACAATCACACAACCAGCTAAGGTAGGACCTGTGCTTTATCTACACTCTTCCATGTCATGCTTGGTGTTCTTTCATACAATCTTCTTCTAGGTAGGTGATGGATTCATGCAATGTGGACAGTCTCCTCTACTCTTCACAAAAAGATAAAGTTCACCTAGAACAACAAAATTCATAAAATTAAGACTAATAGTAATCCAAGAAGCTGTTTACAAGTAGAGACCGATTGCCTTACCTCCTATAACCACATCTCTTAGCACTTTGATTTCTTCCTCAACAAAAGCTGATCCACTATTCTCTGCCACAAACAATGGTGATGATCATAATAGAGCTTCATCTTTGTGTGTGCTCTTTGGTGATGATTGGGGTTTGTTAGACTTTACACCTTTCTTAATTGGAGAATATAAAGTCTCACAATCAAAACCAATTACTCTAGTGCTGGCTTTTGTTTCTTTTAAACAAATCAAATCTGTTGAGGATGTGCCCTTTCCTATTAACAGATGTCTTGATGATTATTGGGGCTCTTTAGATTTCACCTCTCACGGACCAATTAGGTCTGAGATTGACCCTCCTCATCTTGACATCTCAACAACCACCAAGGATCCACATTCTCCCAAAAGGATTGATCTCTCTTCTCATGTTAATTCTGCTACAATTGCTTCTTCAAAATGTGATAACGCTTCTCATCTAGACAAGGTTAATAATGTAACCTCTTTGCCTCTCTGTGAGTTGGAGACACATAAAGGACCTGGATTTAAAATTCTTTTTGAACTTGGATACAATGGAAATAGTTTAGGGTGCATGGAACAAGAAGTTAAGGCTCTTGAGAAACCTACACTATACATTCTCCTTCGTCTACATCTCCTCCTCCATTGTCTAAATCTTCTTGTGAAGAAGAGCAAATATTGTTGAGGCTCCTCAAAGCCCACTTGATTGCTTTTCCTCCAACACATAAGAAATTTCATAAACATAATCATTCTTTGTATGCATATCGTCAAGTGCTTGGCCATTCCATTAGTGAATGCCAAGCCTTGAGGGGCAAATTACAACTTCTTGATTATGGTGATATCAACCTCCCATTGGTTGATGCACTTGTTTGTTCTTCACATGACAAGTAACATTGGGTTTCTCCTTGTCTCATTTGATAAAGTTTTTCTATTATGTTGCTTCTCACCATGTGACATTTGTAGCTCTACATGAGGTCTCATTGTCGTTCATGGTGGTACAATCTTAAGTGCAACCATTCTTTCTCTATCGTAGTAAGACATAGTCTTTAGTATGGTTATCCTTACCTATACACTAGGGCACATGGATAACTAGTGTTTGAGCGATGTGCATCCTTGTTTTAGGATTCACTTTCCTTGTTTAGGAAGTGTATTCCTAATGAGGATTCCTTCCCATTATTTTGGAAAGGTTTATCCTTGGTGTGGGTCCCTTCTGTTTGTTTTGGAGATGTGTATCTTTAATGAGGATCCCCTTCTCTTCTCTCTCATATTCTTTAAATGTTAACATAGTAACATACTAACATTTTAAAGGGGGTGTGTGGCCTCCTTTTTTGCTTTGTTTTCATTGGAGTGCCCCCTGGTGGTGGTGTTATTAGAATATTGTAATGTTTCTTTAGTGGTCATCTTAGTTAGTCTTTAGTTTATTAGGTAGTTTCTATTTTCGTTTTTAGTTCGTGATTGTTTCTTTTAGAAACACCGTCTTTGTAAATCTTTATAATGAGCTTTTATCTTCTTTGTTTAATACAACATCAATTTACCATAACATGGTATCAAAGTGGGTAGATGGAATTTTATAAAATTTGGCGAATTTTTTAAGAAAAAATCGAGCCTTTTGATCTGGAATTTTTTTCAAAAATTTGTTTTTCGATTTTTTAAAATAAAAATTGTTGGAGGTATTTTATAAAAGTTGTGGTTCATCTTTGAAGATTTTTGCTGAAAATTGTGAGCCTGGTTGAGGGTTTTGATCGTGCAATTTCCTGGTTTGAGCAAAAGTCTCTGATTTTCGAGGGTTGCATGTACTTGCATGTTTGTTGCATGTACTTGCTTGTTCTTGCATGTGCTTTTTGTGAGTTGCATGTTGCTTGCATATGATGTTCACCACACAAAGTCTACTATTTTGGCGCATTAAGGTTTCTTTGATGGGTTTTCATAATATTTTCCCTTAATTTTTTTTGATGGGTTTTCATACTTTTTTCCCTTTAAAATTTTTTTGGTGAGTTTTAATAATTTTGTCCCTTGATTTTATTTATTTATTTTGGGTTTATAATTTTTTCCTCAAAAATTAAGGGTTTGCTCCTGTCAAGGAGGGCTCTCTGGTTTCTAGAAAGGTTTTACCATTTTTTTCTTAAAAATGATGTTTTGTATGCTGATTCATGTCTTAGATTTTGTGCCAGCTATCTGTTTGGTTTTTTCGATTTTATCCTCAAAAATTGTTTCTGGATTTTGTAATTTGCAAAGTTGCAAGGGATTCCTTTGTGGCTTTTCACTTTTTTTTCTGAAGAAAAAAATGATGATTTGTAATTTTGGATTTGCCGTTTTTTTCCTCAAAAATCACGACTTTTTGCAATCTGTTCTGGGGCGTTGTGCTCATCTACAAAAGTTTGGAGGGTTTGCCATTTTTTCCTCAAAATCATGGCAGTTGTTCTTGGTGTGTGTCTTAGGCTATAGGGAAGGACAACTTTGTTATCCAACATCAGGTTGGAGTTTTGTGATGATTTCAGGTAATAAGTTTTGTAGATTCTGGGAGGGTTAGTTGGAGACTCATCTCAGTGGTAGAATCAGTGGTAGGCTCTTGTCTCTTGTTGCAGAGCATTTTGAAGAAGGGGGCAACCTTCTCTATTTTTTTTGGATGGATTTTTGCTACTCTTGGTCATTGACATTTTGTAGATCTAGGGAGGGTCTTAACAGTAGTAGAATGTTTTGAACAATTTATGACCATAAGACATGTACAGTCTTCTGTAGGGTAGTTAGACGACGACCATTAAGGGAGGGTATTAGAATATTGTAATGTTTCTTTAATGGTCATCTTAGTCTTTAGTTTATTAGGTAGTTTCTATTTTCGTATTGAGTTTACGATTGTTTCAATTAGAAACATTGTCTTTGTAAATCTATATAAGGAGCTTTCATCTCCTTTGTTTAATACAACATTGATTTACCATTATAGGTGTTGTGTTGTATAACACCCCTTGAGACGTGGTTATCAATCCCTCTCTTGCAATTTTGGTGGTTTATGAATCACCCAATATAACATAGCTTGCCGACCAGTGGTATTCATATGTTTTACCTTTGATCATCTAGTAAAGTGTGGCTTGCTAGTTTGACCAGTTTTGTTGCTTACATTCCCTAAGTTGCCAGTGGCATATGAATCACCTAGTGTAACATAGCTTGTTGGCTAGTGGCAATCACATGAGTCACCTTTGATCACCTAGCATAGCGCAGTTTGCTAGTTTGTGATCATTATTGTTTATGCTCCTCGAGGCATTGGTCATCCATGGTAATCTAGCATAACCCAACTTGCTAGATCCATGTGGGCTTTAGCATCGCGCATGACCCCTAGCAACATAGCAAACTATTGCCAGAGCTATGTGCCCTTGTGTGTTTTTACCAACTTCTTGCATATGTTTATGTTCTTGCGTATGTCAGCTATATATTGAATTCTTGTATGCGTTTATTACATATTGATGAGGTCTTTCCATGTGTTGGTCATACTCTAGGGATGATGCTTGGTATCGAGACAACCTTTTATATCAAGGTCTCCTTACCTCACTGACATGGAACCTTTGCTTGCTTTAGTATGTATTAACACCATCATTGTATGCTTCACAATTGTCTTGCCTGTCTTATGTGTTTACCTCATGCTTGATGTGTTTGCTTCATGTCTTATGTGTTTTCTATGTGACTTAGGTGTCTTCTATGTGTCTTGCGTGTATGCTTTGTGTCTCAATGTTTGCATTGTGCCCTGTGTGTTTTCAATTCATGTTGAAAAGAGCCTTGACTTTGGCCTCTCTCCACTTTACCACGGATATATGTGTAAACTAATACCCTGCTAAAGTGAGGGCTAAATGTAGCATTGCAAATTGTGTACCACTCACAATTTCTCATGGTGTTTAGCACTCATTTTGTCCCTTGCAATTGATCAAATGAAAATGTGCATACCTTAGGACTAGATTGGAAGACTTGATGACATACTACATTGTGTGGTCCTTTGTGTTAAGGTTATTAGGATCATTGCAAATGTAATAGCACTCCTTATGATTGTATATATTTTCCAAATGCATCGATCTCTTTGTATTTATACATGACAAGGACAAGAAGAGACATGTCCCTTCATGGGACATGTTTATTCATTAATTTATTTTATCAATTTAACTATTTAGTTAGTATGAGAATAATTATAATCTAACTATATATATATATATATATATATATATATATATATATATCAATGTATATAGTAATATCAATTATTATATATATTGATATACATGTATATATATAATAAATCATTTCTCATAATAATCATATAGTCAGTATTATTTATTTGACCGATGCTACAAACATCAACACTCCCTCTTAGCTAGGGAGGATAAATCAATCCAATGTCAACACTTAAGACACTTGACAGCGTCAATTATATGATGTAAGCAATAAAGACATCATCCTCGTGATGTAATCAATAGAAACATAGTCTCAATGTGTGGATTGCCTCCATTGGCGATTCTATCCACAAGTCCTCAGGTGGATTGCCTCCATTGACGATTCTATCCACAAGTCCTCAAGTGGATTGCCTCCATCGACGATTCTATCCACAAGTCCTTAGGTGGATTGCCTCCATCGGCGATTCTATCCATTTGATATCTTGAGTATTTGCCTACCAGAATGTCAACACATGACATTCACCTCAGTGCTCAAGAGTTCATAAAGATGTCATCTCATGATATTGAGAGCATTGGCCTGCAGAATATCATCTCTCAAGATATTCACCAAGTGCTTAGAGTAATATCCTACCAACATCAATTCTCATGATGTCCACCAAGTACTCAAGAGTTCATAAAGATATCATCTCATGATATCAAGAGCATTTGCTTGCAGAATATCAAGTCTCATGATATTCACCAAGTGCTCAGAGTAATGGCCTACATAATATCAAGTCTCATGATATCCACCAAGTACTCAACAAATGTTCATAGGTAATGTGCACTTACCATAAGAACATTCACATCATCTATTATGATTTGTTTCAGCCATCACAAGATGTCTATCATAATAGAAGATGCCATCTATCATGATTTGTTTCAGCCATCACAAGATGTCTATCACAATAGAAGATCAAGTTATTGTAAGATCATCACCTTCCAATAACTTTTGTAAATACAAGTGATAATCATTTCGAAGTCGTCACTTCCTCATGATTTACACAGGGGGCAGGCCCATTAAAAACATTCATGATTCATTAGTATAATAATCAATTATATCAAGTTTACCTCAGAAGTGTTTCACCTTCAATATTGAACTCCCTCTCAATCAATATGATCAAGATTGTCACAAGTTGACTGAACCATCTACTCCCTCTGAAGCTCAAGTTTATCAAATTCTTGACTTGTTTTGAAATGTCAGACTTGCTTTGCATCTAGTCTCAATCATCAATTTGTTTGCAAGCATCAAGTTCTTTCTCCCTCGAATGCAATTATCTTGTGCTTCTGTCCTGAAGGTATGTCAAAGAGAGATTACAAATAGCTCACTAAACTATCTCGACCAAAAATACCAATGATAGAAGCATATAAGATTTTACTAACCAATAGTATAGCATGAATTACAAACTTAAAAATTATGTGCATTAATAAAACATGAAATACTTATCTTTTATAAATTTCAAGTATATCATTCTGTAAGGTGAGCCCATATAGAAAATATCATGCAAATTCACAAAATGATGTCGCCATTCTTGAACATTACCATAATTCTTCACATGAACTATCTTTAATGTCCAAAGGTTCTATACACTATGACAACCTTCAATATGATCGGATCTCCCTTAAAGCGGTTAGGCTTTTAAAGAAGGAACCTCGCTCTTTTACAAATTTTGCATAGACCCGTACACAGTCAGTCATAACTTTTGAACCTGACATTTTCTCTCCAATCGCTCCGGTTAGATTCTTCTAAATATGTTTATCACCAAAATATCCAAAATTCAGCAAAATCCAACGGTGCATTTGTGAGATATGGTCCTCGTATTGAGACTGTATTTTCTGAGACAGTCACACATTCACCATCAACAAAACTACTCTCTTACATTTGCAACTTGGCTCTGATACCATGTTAAGGTTATTAGGATCATTGCAAATGTAATAGCGCTCCTTATGATTGTATGTATTCTCCAAATGCATTGATCTCTTTGTATTTATACATGACAAGGACAAGAAGAGACATGTCCCTTCATGGGACATGTCTATTCATTAATTTATTTTATCAATTTAACTATTTAGTTAGTATGAGAATAATTATAATCTAACTTTATATATATATATATATATATATATATATATATATATATCAATGTATATAGTAATATCAATTATTATATATATTGATATACATGTATATATATAATAAATCATTTCTCATAATAATCATATAGTCAGTATTATTTATCTGACCGATGCTACAAACATCAACACTTTGAACTATCAAATTGGGCTGGACACGAGAGTTAGGCACTAGTGTCCTCCTCTCAATTTGGGCTTTTGAACCATCAAAAAGGCTAGGACACTGATGTCCAACGTTCATGTCCTCCTAGTTTGACCCCAAATTCAATAGCTTGGATGTTGGCTTCAGGCCCTTAACAGATATAATCTTATATTGGCCCCTCTCGAAAAGGTTGCTTGTGAAAAGGTGTTAGTTGCATATAAAAGAACTCTCTCTCTCTCTCTCTCTCACACACACACACACACACACACACACTTACACTTAACACATTTGCAACAGCTCCTAATAATCTTTCACTCCAATCCTAAGCAATCAAGATCGATCAAGTCAAGAAGTTTGAAGGCACTATCAAATATTATTCTTTTTTTATGATTAATCATCACTATCATGTTGTAGCAACCTTTTGCAAGACTTCATGAGTGCAAGTCAACACTACCTTGCATGAGATTCAGGCAAGGGTTTCTTGCCTAAGGTAGTCATTTCAGTTTATGTTATTCATTTGCCTTTGCTCCCGAGAGCATGGGATGGTTTATATCATCATTCATTATTGTTGTGGAGGTGGGAACACCAACATGAGGTTTGACTAGGGAAAGTCCTTGTATAGCACAACTTTTTCCCCTCTTTTCATGGGTACAGTTTCAAATTTGAAGATCGTGATCAAGACAATGATATAGTTGGACAAAGTAGACAGTGATGAACAGTTTTAAACTTCAAACAGTGAAAAACCCTAGGATAGTAGAGCTGGGCACTAGTGTCTATACACTTTTTCTCAAAATCGAATAGCAACGCAGCAGGCACCTGACCCCCTTCCAACACCAACTCGTGAGGAATCAACCTTTAGGATAGAGGTGCCTAGCACTACTAGCTGGCTTAACACCATATTTCACCGCCAGGATCTTCTTTGAATCTCATTTCCAGATCTGAATTCTCGTGTATCTCTATTCTATATTTTTCTGCATGCTGTAAATCTTGTCCAATTTAGCCTTCCTTAGCCTAGTTTGTTGCACACTCACTCTAATCCTAATCACATGCAATCAGCAAAGGTGTGAGTCCAAGACACTGGCTCTTCCTTGTGGACAACAAACCAAGCTAAATCATATCTCTAATGTTGTGTAGGAGAAGTATTGGCCTAGGTTAATGCACGTGTTAGCTTGGGGCTTCTTTTCCTACACATCAAGTTCTTTAAGGCTTCAATTGTAAGCCTTTATGTTGTTGTGCTTACCTTGCTTGTATTATAGACCTGTGCTACAATTTCTTTGTCATCTCCTAGAAATTTAGATTCTTCTTCAAAAGCTTTATTTAATATTTCCCAAGTCATTTTGGAGATTGGATCATATTTTATGTACCAATCAATAGCTATACCTCTTAAGGCTATTGGAAAGGATTGTAGACAAAAGTTTTTTATCTTCGTGGCCATTCTTTGTCCAGATTGTTTCACAGGTTTTGCAATGTTGTGGGGGGGGGGGGGGGGGGGGTTGCTTGACCTATTGCTTATGAATTTAAATAACTTCTACCTTTCATTACTTGGACTTGACAAGGGAGTACACAAAATTAGAAAACTCTAGCCTTAACCTTGAATCGTAAAACCCTAAACCCTAAAAAAGATGAAGGTTTAGGATAAGGGTGCACTCGAACTTTAAAAAAATTCCTAATGGCTAACCCTAAACTGAAAAATAACTTAGGGTTAGCTGCTAATGAGTGACTTAGTACAAAGTCACAACTTATGAAGTAGGGTTTAAAATGAATTAATAAATCAGAAAAAGCCTTTTTAGGGGCTAACTCAGAATAACTTTGTGCAAGACGTAAAGCTATTGAAGAGCACACTCAACCCATTCTGATTGAATGTGATGTTGCTCCTTCAAATGCTGTCAAACTTTGACATTTTGCCCAAAATTGCTTTTGGAAAAAATGTCAAAATCCACTGCAGACAGGAGTAAAAATGCCTAGAAGACAGATTTATAGGTAAAAAAATTATGAATTATTTGTGATTATTTGGTTGGTTTTATTGGTTGACCAACTAAATGAAAAGAATGGCAGATTTTTGGACAAAAATCAGAAGCAGGGGAGAGTCATGATTAATCACACATTTCTGCTTCTATGACTGTAGGCTATATACAACATATCTCTGCTCAATTCTGGAACTGAAACCGAGACTATGTATGCCTGGTATTCAAGGCGGGGTGGAGATAGCCATGGATGGATGGGTTAGTGTGTCAAAATGAAAGATATACAAAAGCATGAGGCAGCCATAATTTGACTTTTGCAGGACCTTAATACGTTTTGGGCGTATATCTTTTTTGTCAGTGATAAGCACTAGAATAATATTGCTTTACTGTGATAATTTATATGATTGCAAACGAGGTAAAGAATGCCATGAATGCTTGTTATTGATTTATTGGTTTAAGATGATGAGTTTTCTGACACTCTTTTTGAAGGCTGCACTGCAATATCCCATTCACTGTTGTGCCTGTTCATCTATAATCTTATTTCACTTCACAATAATGACTATTTGGTAAGTCTTGATTGAGTTTTTCTTGTTCATCGAGCTGGATTTTAATGGTAGTTATAGTTATCCTTATATTGCAGGGATGATGAATATCAAATGCCATGAGAAGTTCAAGAAGTGTATTAAGAAAGTTCAAAAGTCTGGAAAATCTGGATTTTCGAAGAAATGCCCATATGACATTGCAGTGCCAACGATGACACAGGGTATGGATATGGCAATTATGTTCAGTCAGTTTAACAACCCTGGTTATGAATTATAAGGACTATTTGTCAATTATGTTCATTTAAGATGAACACTTCACCATTCTTTGTTTCAGATTGGGAATCATATTGAATACTTGGAGTAAAAGAATATTATATTCTTCAATTCAAAAAGTGGTCCTCCATGTTTGAAAATCATTTTTGGTCAATGTTATTCATGACTAAGGAATATATTCCCTTTATTCATAATATTTATTTTTGTACTTTGTTAGACATGTTGACATTTTCATCCTCAATAACCCCGGCAAGAGTTCTGAGAAATCTTTAGTTGTTAGAGTGTCGCTTATGAAGAGCTTCCTTTATTTCTTTAATTTTCTGTCAAAAGTTTCATGCTAAAATAATTCTGTAATGAACAATGAAAGGTTTTTTTGAAGGCCAAGATTCTATATTCATTATGCATAAGTTATAACAAATCAGAAGTACAAGCAACTAATGCCATGCAGAGGCGACCTCATAAATCCCAAGTAGTTAATATTCCAATGTGTCTTTTCTTGGGCTTCTGAATTCTGTTTACTGTTTGAAGTATGCTATGCGTATTACAAGTAACCTCTCAAGCACGTGTTCTGAATTATTATAATTATTTATTTGGCTTGATCTCAATGTTGTAATGTACTGACGGCGTACGACACCTACCTTCCACCCGTACAGCACTTGTCTCACTCCCACACAGCAAAGACTTCCCTCCACGTACGGCCAAAGTCACCCGTATGGTCCTTTCTCTCTCCACCTGTTAGGCCATATTACCTGTACTGCCTTCACACTTCTGCTCGTATGGCAAATTACCAGTACAGCTCATTTCCTTCTTCACCCATGCGGAAATGTTCCATGTCTGAGATGACTGTTGAACTGATATATATATATATGTATACTGGTGTGATCACTGTGAGCTCAGTATAGAAGTTGCGCTATCCTTGTATCATCTGCGTTGCCAATGAAAGCACAGTTATATATGATCTCTCACCCCGATCTGTGCAAATCTGATATGCAAGCTTGTGTATATAATATCACAGATCACAGGGAATCGAATAGAGCACAGCGCCCTTGAATATGAATTGTATGTGTGCTGACAGTGATCGCAGTTTCTTCCACCAACAATGTGATCGATCTGATTGCTATATGTATTGATTATGAATTGTGTTTGGTATCGGTCTGATGTATTGAGCCTCCATGTGCAATCGCTGTATATATGTGCTTCCTCCAAATAAATATCGCTTTGATAGAATAAGGATGTCTGATGCCGTAATGGAAACCACCGCCACTATTCTGAATATTAATCGCACCAGGGATAGAATAGAGGCTTTTATCCTCCGTTCCTTAATTATGTCGATGCGCTAGTCCACATAGGCTCCCGACAATCGAATATTATACTCAATCTTCAGAGATATGAATCACGATGATTATAATCCAATGTAACACAGTAGATCGCAGATCAACACAAAGCATATGCAAACCACATAAATGAATTGCTGTCAATTGGAGACTTGTATTCTCAGATAATATTCGTATGCACAAATTTGTCTTCTCAAGAAGACTTTACAAATTTGTACAAATTAAGCACGAGGTGAAATATCTGAAGTGATATCTCCAACAGAAGATTAGGGTGGCTGCAAACCAACAAAATTGCGATTATAGACTAGAGAGGGTCTTCCGCCTCCAAAATTGCAACAAAGAATCCAATCCCCAATTCCAACTGCAGTCATAAATACAATAGAGTAAATGATTGATCGATGATTATCACAATGCCCAACCACCCTCTTATAAAGGCTTCCAAGAAGTGTCTAGAAAGTTACAATAGGTCATAGCTCGACATAATTATTTTATTTGTTTATTTTGGCACTCTTTATTTAATAATTAAATTAATATATTAAATAAGTCCCTGTGATATTATTTAAATTTTAGGACTTCTTAATTTATTAAGTTATTTTCAAATAATTGGGGACATTACAATCCTTTGGGCCCAAAGATTGCTTGCCTTCAAGCAATCTGTAAATTGTCTGCTGTTTGACAAGCTCTAGGATCCAAAATCATGTGTGGATGCCGGTAGTCATATCCACTGAAATATCCATGCACGGTGTTGTGGAGTAGCTTGTCAAAATTGCATTGCTGCAAAACATCAAACATATCAATGCTTGGATCCCAAGCTTTCATGCTATCATGCGAATCAACTGCTTTCTAAAAATGATGGTCTTGAATCTCAAAGGTCAGCTGCAACTTGTTCTTCCCATGTAGCTGCACTCATTGGGAAAGATGGAAATCCTATACGCCTCATACCCAACGAAGGGAAAAACTCCATACTCAACCAACTATAGAGCTTGCTGATTCAAAGGGTCATTGGTAGAGTCCCCATCTCCATGAAACAATCAACCAATGTTGGCTTGGCAAAACTCATACAAGCATCTTCATCCTTGTGGCTGCCTTGAAGATTTGGAAGTTCTCCATTTGAAGGGACAATTGTTGATTCTTGTTTGTCCATATACTCCTGTTGAAGCGAAGTTGTGAGGATGTCTTCATCTTCCTTAGGGTGCATGGTGTTATGTAACTCATTGCCAACCTACCGTCTTAGATTGTTGTTGCAGATTCTATTACCTTCAGAGGATGGATACTCCATCCTTAGGCCTATGTAGTCTGTGAGACATATGCCCATCTGCCATCCACCATCAACCCAATCTTGCATGAATTGTTTTAGTGACTCATTCAAAATGAGTGTATGCAATTCCTGTTGCTTGATCCTTGGAAGAAAAGTTGGCATTGTAGGCCTTGTATTGGACCAATGTGAAGCTCCATTCATCCTTACTTCTGTCATGTGATTGAGTTTCTCCTCCATCTGTTGTTGTCCTCTTGCTAGGGTTTTGCTGAATTGTTGCTGACTTCTTGTTAACCCCCTCAACAATGCTATTATATCCACATGTGCATTTCCCATTCCATCACTGGGTGCCATGATTCTCCCAATAGGCTAGTAGGATCACCAACTTTGATATCACTATAATGTACCGACGACGTACGCCACCTACCTTCCACTCGTACGACACCGTCTCACCTCTACACGACAAAGACTTCCCTCCACATACAACCAAAGTCACATATGTGGTCCCTTCTCTCTCCACCTGTACGACCTTATTACCAATATGGCCTCCACACTTTCGCTCATACGACAAATTACCCATACAACTCATTTCCCTCTTCACTCGTATGGAAATGTTCCATGTTTGAGATGACCATTGAACCAATATATATTCTGGTGTGATCGTTGTGAGCTCAGTATAGAAGTTGCACAATCCTTGTAGCATTTATGTTGCCAATGAAAGCATAGTTATATACAATCTCCCTTCCTAATCTGTGCAAATCTTATATCCAACCTTCTATGTATGATATCGCAGCTCATAGGGAATTGAATGGAGTACAAAGCCCTTGAATATGAATCGTGTGTGCTTACATTATTGTAGTTTCTTCCACCAACAATGTGATTGATGTTATTGCTACGTATATTGATTATAAATTGTGTTTGGTATCAGTCTGACGTAATGGGCCTCCATGTGCTATCCCCGTATATATGTGCTTCCTCCAAACAAATATCGCTTTGATAGAATAAGGATGTTTGATGCCGTCATGGAAACCACAACCACAATTTTGAATATTAATTGCATTAGGGATAGAATCAAAGCTTTTATCCTTCGTTCCTTAATTATGTTGATGTGCTAGTCCACATAGGCTTGTGACAATTGAATATTATACTAGATTTGTTCAAAGATATGAATCACGATGATTATAACCCAAGGTAACAGAGTAGATTGCAGATCAACACAAAGCATATGCAAACTGTAAAAATTGAATTTTTGTCAATTGGAGACTTGTATTCTCAGATTATATCCGTATGCACAAATTTTTCTTTGGAAGAAGACTTTACAAATTTGGACAAATTAAGCACAAGGCGAAATATCTAAAGTGATATCACCAAAAGCACACTAGAGTGGCTGTGAACCATTGAAACTGTGATTACAGACTAGGGAGGGTCTCCCACCTCCAAAACTGCAACAAGGAATCCAATCCCCAATTCCAACTGAAATCACAAATAAAAGAGAATAAATGATTGATTCATGACCATCACAATGTGTAATGTCACTGCTTCTGGCTTGAGTATTTGATGCTTAAAACTTGAAACAATTGTTAGTAGACGAAGATATAATGTAAAGATATATGAATATTAAAATAATTATTAGTGATTAACAAGATAAATAAATATTAAATCATCTAAATATTAATCCCATACTATACCCACCTAATCCTTAGAAAGAGACTCTACTCAGATTTGCCTAACTCTCTGATGAGAATAACTCTCAATTAGGTAACCAACACATTGAGAGTGCCCTTCTAAGGCCTCTGGGATCTCTATTAATGAGCGAACTCATTAACAACAAATACTTGGCAGAGATCCTACCTCTAACCAAGCCTCTTGTCTCTAACATATGCATATGATTAACCATTACAATATATATTGCCTCTAAGAGATTCTCTATAAATCTCTCTCTAGATTCCAATTTGGAATCTTGACATTCATAAAGAATGCCCTCTAGTCTCTGTGAGTCCTCTTTTAGAGAAACTTGACATTCTTAATGAATGCCCTCTACAAAGATTAATTTGGTCTTTATAATAATCATAAGTTCCAAAATAGTAATATCTCTAAAATAATTACCACTATACAAATAACACTCTTGACTATTAATTTATAAAATATTATTTAATTTCTGCTACATACCTCTTCTCCGCGATTATCCTTTATATACAAAGCTCTTCTTCTCTTTTGGCAGAGTGCTATATATTTACAATCTTTATTATTTCTTATTATTTAATATTCCTCCTCACTGTTCTCTTAATCAATGACTATTTTTTTTCCTCATTATTTATATCTCTACCAATCGTTGTTTCTCTGCCTATTTTCCCTTTTCATATTTCTTTGCGACTTAATATTTATCACCCTAATTCTTATCACTATCTTTTTATTTTTTTATTCAATGGTGATTTATAAATCTTTTTTAATTTGTCATCTATGTCCTAAAAAAGTCACAATCCTTCATAATCACAATCCTTTCAAAAAGTCACAACACTTCCTAAGTGCAACCTTTTCAAAGAGTCACAACCATTCATAATTACAATGCTTTTGAAGAGTCATATCCTTTCATCATTACAACCTTGTATGAAATCCCCTTCACAAATATATTTATACCTCTTTGAAAGTCGACATATATATGCTCATAAATATGCTTATAACTTCTTCATGAATTTGCTCATAAGAGCTTCAAATTATGCTATAAGGTTGTTCATAAATCTTCTATAGTATTGCACATAAATCCTTCATGAAGTCTGCATATGTACTTAAAAGTTTGTTCTTCATATGCTTGGATCTACTGGTATACATGTAATATCACTCATTGTTCAATCCACACATTCTATCTCTCACACAATGCTCACTTTAAATCGTCGCAAGAGAGACATTTCATTTAGAAGCATCTTCTTTCACTTTTGAAGTGTAACTCTTCATTCCATATGCCAATTGTGCCTCTTCATTAATAAAATTTATTGTGTTTCAATGATATCCTTTTTTCCTTCTTCTCACATCTCTTATTTCTTTTTATATCACGGTGCCTCATGAAGAGAGGCATCTCTTTGAATAGAGATTCACCTTTTGTCAACAACCCTTAACAAGCTTAATGATGTCTTTTGTCAATATTTTATTGCTGATCTTGACTATCACTTTCTTATTAATCTCTATCACCAACTTTTAAATTTCTTATTTGCTAACTTTTAAATTGCTTTCCTTTATCTATATTTAACCCCATGAACGTTAAAATTATCTTCTTCTAAACATAAAAACTACTTATGATCGCTGCTTTATTTCATGTAATATTATCAGTGAGCTTGCAGATTGACTTGGGTATGATTACATTTGTCTTTCCTTAAAATCCATCGCACCCTTATAAACCACTTCATACTATCATGAATAAATAGCTCACACATATAATGATTACTTGGGTGATTCACGAGTTTATTTATGCTTTTGACTTGGTGAATATCATGAATTTGACCTCTTTCAAATGCTAGTTCTAGCCTTAGACACTTATAATTTTTACCTCACATAATTAGTGACTTGTTTTATATATTATGGTCGACCATCATGAATTTAATCAAATTTAATTTTCTTTAATTTGGTATCCTTAAACTCATTAGCCTTATTTGACTCGTTAACTTGTCACAAGTTAAACTTTATTATCAACCTTATATCTCTACTGAAAAACAAATCTAATCCATGATATCAATGATCTTTATCTTTGTTCAAAAAACTGATCCAACTCATCTTGCCATTGAAAGATGATGATGATTTCAATGTTGACATTTACATTTACATTTTGTATATAAGAATATTACTATTTTGATATTGATGGTAATCAAATCATCAATTTTGCTCATTTTATGACATTAATGTTAAAATGTCTTCACCTTTGACATCAATTACAACTTCCAATTATCTACATACCCTTGATATCAGCAACAACTTCCAATCATCTTATATTGTTGACATCAATAACAAAATTTCTAACAATCTCCCTCTTTGTCATTGATGACTACATAATTTTCTCTCTTTTCTAACTATCCCCCGTTCCATATCTCTCCCCTGTTGACATCAATGGAAAAGGGATGTTCATAGAACACTTATTCACAAATGGATCATGAAAAACATCCAATTATTTTCTCTAATAGGGTATGTGTAGGATCATGGGGGGTCAAAAAGTGGTAATGTGAAAATAAAAACCTTTTTGATCCTCCTCAAAATGTGAAATCCATGTTGACTTTTTAGTAGGCCTAGGTGTTAGTACACCTGGCCAAAGAAAACACCTTAGAAAAACCTGTATTGGATATCGAATAAGTATTCATATTCGATATCAGATATGAACACATGTAATATTATATGCTTATGTATCCGATATTAGTTGATTATTTCATATCTGATATCGGATATGAACGCATATATAATATTATAAATAAATAAATAAATATATAATAATATAATATATATATATATATATATATATATATATATATATATATATATATATATATATATATATATATATATATATATATTATAATTATAATAATATAATATAATATAATATAATATAATATAATATATAATATATAATATATTATATATTATATATTATATAATAAATTATAAACTCTATATATAATATAGAATATTATAATATAAGATATTATTTATTATTTATAAAATATTATTGTATATAATATTTACAATTTATTATATAAATAATATGTAATGTGTATCATTTTTCTTTTTGGATTGGTAATGGGTCGGAGTCAATATCAACATGGGGCTCGAGTAGACTTGAACCCATGATCTCCCAGATGAGAGGCTCACAACTTACCGTTGCGTTGTGGGGTGTTCCCCATATATATATCATATTATATTAATGATATTATAATATATACTAGCACTTGCACCTAGACGAGGTTCAAGAGATAAGTCGATAAGAAATTATACGTAGAATTTTAATTTATTATATATTACATAATTAATTGTATAATGTAATATATCTATATAATTTGATAAGGTTGTAAGCAATTAATGACAACCAGATATGCAAGGAGATAATTGTAGGATCAAGTGCCAAATTTTTATAATGCACTGTGTATCAAGGGATCACTGTCATAAAGTATGTCTAATTTGCTTTTAAAGAGATTATAATATAAATATATAATTTTATTCTATAATAATTAAAATATCAATAAAAAATAAGTCTAATATATTTAATTATTATTTATAATTTTATAAGAATATATAAAATAATTAAATAAAATTTTAACTAAATAAAAAATAATTCTTTAAAAGGAAGAAGAAGAAGAATTAGAATTAGAATAAAGATTAATTTTCATTTTTAATATTCCTTTCTTTTTGCTTTTCAACACATAAAAAATATAATATCTTAATAAAAGAAGATAATATTAAAAGGTATTCTTATTAGAAGACTTGATAATAATAAAATATAATTTTTTCGCATTCTGTTTCTTACTGATAATATATATATATATATATATATATATATATATATATATATATATATATATATATAAGCACAAAAAGTACAAGTGGACCAATGAATAACTTTGTCATAAAAAGGTTTGCCAAGAGGTTTGGCAGTTTGGGAAAACTTGTTTTGTGGTTTTTTTGGGTAGTTTTATAAGCGACGATCCCTACATGGGGCTGCCACTGTTTAAAAAATATTATATTGGTATCCAAAATCAGATATTTGTGGATATACATCTACAAAAAAAATGCTACGGATCATTAAAAATATTTTTTTATATCTGATATCCGATTGAAGGAGGGTGATTTTTTCACAAATCCACCTCCATGTATGAGTTTTATTTGTATTTTTGAGTTTCATGTTAGGTTTCTTGGTTAAAACTAGATTTTTTAAATTTGAAATTGTTTCTATTGTTTACACTTCATTTTAATTATATGAATTTGTAACTTAATCAGGTATGACAGATAATACCGATAGTCCTGAGCTTGGAAACTCACCCCCAAAAACTCACTGCCCAGAGACCCACATGAAGAAAACCCTCTAGTTTTAAACCCTCAGCCTTTAAAAGACCTTATACTTGATAATTTGAATAAGTTCAGGGGTATCATAAATGTGTATATAATAGGATCCCTAGATTAGCCCCAATGTTTACTATAGTGTATTCTATAATATAGTTAATGGAGACCCTCACCACACATCATAATGTTGTAACTTGATGACAAGATGCCATGCATGCCCAATTTGATGATGGGCTAGATTATGATGGGGTGAAGGCCCTTGGAATCAGTAAACAACAAATGACTTTCCTATTTGTGTATCCCTGTACTGGATAAATATATGATACCAAAAAAGAGAAGTTGTCCATGAAATTGTGCACAAATGTTGCTATACAAGACAACTTTTGGGATTGTTGGTGGATGGTTTTTGATAAACCACCCAACAACAATATGGATGCCCCTTTTTATTTCATTAAAAAACTATATGCCGAGTTTGTGCTAGGTCATTGTGTGAACTATTGGAGTATGAGAGTGTTCATGGACATAGGTGGAGGCTAGCCCCAAGATAGAACATGGGCACATCAAGTAGTACAGGGCCCATATGTTCCCCCTACTCTCATTGCTCCCCCTTCTCCAATGAAGCATCCAAATGTTATTGCACATGCTACCTCAAAGACCATTATGACCATTTACACTTTGAGCATCCATTTGGTTATGCACATTGCATCATTGGTGCAACCTCCTAGTGCTAGTGATGAATGGATAACAATAACCTCTTTAAATTCTATGGTTTTGCTACTTCAAGGTACACTTTTCTTACTACAATTGATTTTAATGTATGACATGGAAGACTTGGCCATTTGAATTCTGATTATATTTCTTTGATGCAAAAAGCAAATATGGTTAATGAATTGCTTAATATCGTTCCTTCCAAAAATGTATGCACTGGTTGCATGAGTGGTAAGATGCATAGGGAACCCTTTCCTCATGGTCAATCATGGAGGGCAAATCATAAATTGCACCTCATTCATAGTGACCTTTTGGGACCCATGGAGAATCCCTCCATCCAAGGATCTAGGTATGCACTTACATTTGTTGATGATTTTTCAAGGAGAACTTGGATATATTTTCTTCATAGTAAGGATCAAGTTCTTGGTGTTTTTGCTGAATTTCATATGTTTGTTGAAAGGCAATCTAGTTTTAATTTTAAAATACTTGGAACTGATAATGGGAAGGAATATGTTAATAATACATTTAATGGTTATTTGAAATCTTTTTTTATTAAACATGAGCTTACCATTCAATATACACCTTAACAAAATGGTGTAACATAAAGGAAGCATATAACCATTGTTAAAATGGTAGATGTTTATTGCATGCTAAGAATATGGATTATAAATTTTGGGTTGAAGCTATGACTTGTGCTACATATCTCATCAATAGGACTTTTACTAAAGCTCTAAAGGATATGACTCTCAACGAGGCTTGGTCTGATATGAAGCCCAATCTTAAGCATTTAAGGATTTTTTGGCTCAATTGCTTATGTTCATAAACCTAAACAAAAAGGGAAAAAGTTAGATTCTAAATCTTCTCCTTATTATCTTTGTTGGTTATGATGAACATTCTAAGGCATATAGAGTTTACAATCCTATTACTAACAAGGTGAAAGTTACAAGAGATGTTTGTATTGCAAAAAATGGAGTATATGATTGTTCTAATATGTAGGATGTTGAATTTTGTGGAAGTAAAATTGTGGTTGTGGAGGACCAACCTCCTCTAAAATCTATTCCTAATGCGTCTCTTTCTATTCCTTCCAGTGACAGTGATGATGATAATACTAATTCTACTCCTCATGATTCTTCTTCTAGTGATGATTGTGTTACTTCTAAGAGAAAGCCTAAATGGTTTAAGAATTTGCTTCAAGAAAGTGGTGATTATTTAGCCAGAATAGGTGAACTTAAACCTCAGAGAATTAATTATTGCAATTATGCTTTGATGTCTTCTATTATGAATTCTAATGATCCTAAATCCTTTGAACAAGCTGAAATTCAACCCCATTGGTAAAAATCTATGCAAGAGGAATATGATACTTTAATTTCAAATCAAACTTGGGATTTAGTTACTTTGCCTCATGGTAAGAATTTGGTTTCATCAAATGGCTATATAAAACTAAGTTGAATGTCAACAATGAAATTTCTCAAATGGCTAGATTACTTGCAAGAGATTTCTCTCAAATTGAAGGCTTAGATTATAATGAGACTTTTGTTGCTATTGCTAAAATGCCTACTATTAAACTTGTTCTTGCTTTAGCTTCTAAAATGAATTAGCCTATTCACCAAATGGATATTAAAAGCACCTTTTTAAATGGTGATTTGCATGAGGAAATTTTTATGTCCCAACCTTCTAGTTGTTAAAGAAGGTAATGAACATTTAGTTTGTAAGTTGAAAAAATCCATTTTACGGATTAAAACAATCTCCTAGAAAATGCTATTCTAAGATTAATGCATTCTTTCTTTTTCAAGGTTTTGTTAGAAACAAAAATGATCCTAATCTCTATATTAAACATACTAAAGATGATATTATCATTATAATTTTATATGTGGATGATTTTATTCTTACTTGAAGTTCAAATACTTTAAATTTTGATATTAAGTTTCAACTTCATAAAAAATTTCAAATGACAGATTTAGGACTTTTATATTATTTCCTAGGAATGCAAATTTGGCAAAGCCCAAAGGGTATTGTTCTATCTCAAACTAAATATGCTCAAGATCTTCTAGACAAGTTTAAAATGAACGATTCTACTCATGTTTCAATTCCATGTGAATTAGGCACCAAGTTGATGATTGATATGCAAACTCCATTTGTTGATGCTACTTTATATAGACAACTCGTAGGAAGTTTGAATAATTTAACTCTTACTAGACCTGATATTGCTTATAGTGTTGGTTTAGTTTCAAGATTTATGTCTAAAACTCAACAAACTCACTTTAAAGTTGGTAAAAGGCACTATCAATGTTGATTTTGTTTTATAATACAAATTCTGATTTTCTTTAAAAGGATTTATTGATCTAGATCTAGGGGGAGATCCTAATGATGGGAAATCTACTTGTGGATATTGTTTCTTTGTTGGTTCAGGTGCTATTTCTTGGAATAGTAAAAAGAAACATTCTACATCTCTTTGTTCTATAGAAGCTGAATATAAAAGATGCACTAATGCCTCTAAATAAGCCTTATGGCTTAGAACATTGCTTGAAGATTTGGGGCTGCCTCAACAAGATCCTACACCATTGTACTATGACAACCAAAGTGCCATTGCCTTGGCTAAAAATCCTATCTTTCATGGAAGGACAAAACATAGTGCTCTCCAACATCACTTTATTATCCAAAACAAATTGAAGACACGAAAGTGTCACTTCTATATTGCAAGGGGGAAGATCAAGTTGCTGATATTTGATGAAGTCTCTTTCTAAAGACAAGTTTCAATTTCATTATAAAAATCTAGGTTTGCAACCCATTGATGTAAACTCTCCAAGTAAAGCTTAATGGGGGTGTTAAAATATTAATCTTTCCTTGATTGTATTTAGTTTGGGATATTCCTTTGGAATCCCTACATGTAATTTTTCCTCTAGTACACGTGCAAGGACATGCCATTTCTTTCATTTTCCTATATTAAGGAATATTAGTTTATCCTCCTTAAGAGCATGTTGACACATTGCACACATTATGAATGGTGGCATTCATAGATTTGTGAGTTACTTTGTAACTCCTCTCCTCATCTCTATTTAAGAGATGCTTCTCCTCTCATTTCTACTTAATGATGTCATTATAATTAGTCTCTCTCTCTCTCTCTCCGTGCCTTTATTCATAATATACAAGGGGGGTTTTCTTTGCTTTTCCCCTTTCAGAAGGTCACATGTCTCCTCTTCAAGCTTTGGGTGATTGCTCACAAGTTATTCATCTTGCATGATAACATTACTTCAATCAATAAACTTACATGGATTTATTTTTTATTTCTTGATCTGGTATTTCCTTTTAGTAAATGAGATAAGATAAGATAATATTTGATCAAGAAAATTAAATCTTATAGAAAGATTTGTTTAACCTAAATAAACTTAACATGTGAATAAGATGACTAGGTGAACTAGTTAGGTAAAATACCTTATTTACACAGTCAGTTCACTCAATTGTCTCATTAGGATTGGATAGTGGTGAAGTAGGAAAAGTGAAACTCATTAAATCATCTTATCTCCTTAGTCTCTTGAAATAGAAACTTTATACCCTTTTCTTTTTTTTAATACTATGTGTTGAAGCTTATTATAGATCCAATATTATCACTATTTTGTGGAATTCCAACTTATGTATATTTGTAGATGTTGACACAAAAAATTATAGTCTAAACACTGATGTAACAATGATGTCATTTTTTACCCTTAATAAAAAATAATGATGTCATCCTTGTGTCATATACGACACTAAATTAATTTATTTTATGTCTTCATTAAATTTCACTTGATTTGTGCATAGTGAAGAACTCTAAAGTTTTCTCCAATCTCCATGATTCCATATCTAATTTCTTTATATGATGGTCTTCTATCCACAATGTTAGGTTGGAGTATTGATGGCCACTCTTACCAAGACTTCCTCCTTAATATTACATTCTTGTGAGTAATCATGAACTGCACCCTTCATGTGTCCGTCAAACTCACAAGTGAAAGTATTAGTTTCCAAATCATTAAAGTAAATTATCTCATAAAGACTCTTGCATATATTTTTATATTATATTCATTGTCATGATAAGTGATTAGTCCATTTTTCTTTATAATCCCCTCTCTCTTTTTGTAGATTTGAGAAAAGTATGCCCTCCTTCAACAATTGTTCAATATTCTCATTTAAACAATGGATTTACTTCCAAAGAACTCTATTTTCCTCCATAACAACCTCATGGTTTTCTTAGAGATCTTCAAACTTCTTATTCATGAATTTAGACATGGTTGATTTCTTACAACCTACACACTTCAAGATTAATTTCTTATATGGTTATAAAAAAAACTTTTATGATAATAAAATAAGCTTGTAGCCCCAAAGAACTTTCTACTGGTATGCGAATTAATTTGTAAAATCTCAAGACCTATGCTTATAGAATTATAAAACTATAATGTTTAGATTCTGATACTTAATAACATAAAATGACATCCATTAAAAAATAGATGATTATGGAACATTACTTAAATAATAATGTGTTCCAACATAACACCATGTTTGAGCTAGGAAAACCTCGACATGGGATGAAAAATTTATTTGGCTCTTCTACTTGAATATACTACTCGTGAAATAGATGATACAACTTATAATTATTCTCCCTTGCTTGGAGAAGTTACAAATAATTAGAAACTGAAGATGCATGTGTCATCTTTCATATCGCTTTTGAAAATAGAAGAAGCATAATGTATCATTTCTTCCCATTTATGTGACTTCTCACCTCCTTTGATGGAAAGGATAATAAAATAGTGTATTCCTCTTCTTTAGGAAAGTGACAAAATAGATAAAAAATGTGAGTCATCCACGTTTATACATCTCTTCTATTTTATATAATATTGGATGCCAACACAACTATGTAGTCTAAGATGATAACAAAAACACGATGTAATCTTGTGTACTTTTTTTGCTCTATTTTTTCATATCTTTATTCTTTAACTATCCCTTTATTTAAAGTCACTTTCATGTTCATATTTCTCTTATCTATTCATGATCATACAAATTCATTAGTTACTTTAGAATCCATTCAGATCATATTATTTTTATACATTATAATTCAAATAACACATGTAAAACCATTAATAAATTCAGTTTACAATCCTCACACCAATATCATAGATCTTATGATGACAATCGCCTAAAATCGATACATTACTTAAATTAAAATAATATTACAACTAAAACATAATCTTCAAATACAAATCCATTCAAAAAAAACTTTTAATTACTTTTTCCAAGAAGTTTTCTCTAATAGTGATAAATAATAATTGTAACATACGTTGGTCTTGATTTATTTGTAAATCCTTTCCTTCACAAAGAATACCATTTTCTAAATATACATTATAAATTAAAGCCCAAAATTTATATGTGATACCCTCTTTCATTTAAATTAATGAAATCTTATCTGTATGCCCTAAAAGATTTGACACAACATTTTAGATGTCCAAATAGTACCCCACACTAATCTAATATTCTTCCTATAAAGCCAACTAAGGGACTAGCCGTTGAAAGTTTGGTTCCAATTTCTTTTCAAACCATGGAAAAGTGTGAGGGAAGGAACAAATTTGGGGTCCATATGAAATTTGATGATTAGGAAACTATGAATTAGGGGCATATCTTTCGTGGGGATTTGTTCTTGTTCTTGGTTTGGATGGAACAACACAACTCAAAAGTATTTTCCTTCCACGTGACACCTTGCACAATTATTCCATTTAATCAGTACAACCATGCTGCATAATAGTTAGTGCTTGCTTTTCTAATCACACGTCCAACATCACTCTCAAAGTGGAAACATGACATCTAAAAAAAAATGTAGTTTTTGATAGGTTCATGAAGAGTTTATTAATATTAAATATTATTGATTGTAAGATTTGATGTATGAGGAAATAGGTTAGAATATTGTTTCTCAAATTATTTGAGAGAATGAAATCTCTTGAAAATGATTTTTCATCAGAATGAAATTTCTTGAAAATGATTTTTCATGTATCTTATGGTTAAGGGTTTTATTCATTAATCTTGACTTCTTTAATTTTTAGTAGGAGATAGATTGTCTATACTCTTGATATTAGGTTATTAATTCTATACTCTATATTTAGACATCTATGAATTATTATTCATGCATCTAATGTCTATGAGCTATTATATAGTTTATCAAGATTTTGGTCTACATAATAAAAAAGATGTTCACAAATTGCTATTTATACATAATTGTGACTCTCCCTAATCTTTAATAGGAGATAGATTATCTATACACTTGATATTAGATTATTAATCCTACACTCTATGCCTACGAATTATTATTCATGCATCTAATGTCTATAAGCTATTGTATAGTTTATCAAGATGTTTTGAACCACATAATAAAAAGATGTCCACAAATTGCTATCTATATAGCTAATGCATGCATGTATACACGCGCGCGCGCGTGTGCATACACACACACACACACACATGTTAAAGAACCTTCATGAAAAAATATGACTCGTCAATTATAAGATATATTATTAATCACCAATTCTATCTAGGACCCAATAATTTTCAAATAATAGTTTTGTCCAAACTATTAACAAATAAAAAGAAAATCCAAATAGCTAAACTCACCTTATAAAAAAAATGTTATAAAGCACATAAGTGACCAAATTTAACACCTTTTGACCACCTCACCATTATAAATCTACTTAAAACATATGTTCATTTCTACCATCACCAATAGATACAATATCACATAATAGAATACACTGTTGACTTGGTGGTCAACACCTCCTTGGAGATTTATGACATGGCTTAACTGCCTCCCGTGGATTGGGTTAAATCTGGCATTTGTATTGGGCATTGATAGTTCGAGCTTTTGGTGCAACAACAAATGATTCCAACAATTGGTATCAGATCCTTGGGTCACGGGTTCGAGTCTCTCTTCAGTGGGTGCTGAAGGCTTAGTCGGTGCTGAGGGGGAGATTGTTGACTTGGTGGTCAGCACCTCCTTGGAGATTCACGACTTGGCTTAACCGCCTCCCGTGGATTGGGTTAAATATGGCATTTGTATCGGGCATTGATAGTTCGAGCTTTTGGTGCAATGACAAATGATTCCAACATACACTCCCCACCATCAAATCATTTTGTGTCCTTGTCATATATAAACCCAACACATTTTTGTATCTTCCTTCTACTAATATTTAGTATCTAGCGTAAAAAGGAACACTTAGATTTAAGATCCTTCTTCGGTGAGTATCTAAGCATCGTCATGTTACTTCTACACCCACACAACTCTCCCAACACACCACTTGCCACCCACCACCATTTTTGGAGACGTTACAACAAAATTATTTGATTATTATCACCTTATTTTGTAACTAGTTAATCTCTACACCGATAGTCCACTATAACTTCCTTTTTGCAAATTATTTCTTCTTGATTACAATAAAACAAGGAATGAAACACAATGTAAAACAGGGAAAGAAAATCTCCATGCACTTCAGTTATTATACCTCAACCAAACATGCACCTTTCAAAAAATGAAGCCATGATTACATCACAAACTTCATAAAAGAAATTAACTTCTTCAAAATTGTAACTACAATCCCAAACAAGCATCCTCAAGTCCACTAACTTAAACTTGTGTTTTTAAAAAAAAGCTATTAATATTTTAATTTCAGCAACTCTATAAACATAACCTTAAAATATATATACCACCTAATATGCTTGATCATTGTCCAAGCACTACAACCTTGGCCACAGCACGGGGTAATGGTGATCTTAGTTGATAGAGAAAACTAATTATTACCTTTATTTGCTAGACAATCAACTAATACATTCACAATATGCCATTGCTTCTGTTTCACTATATAAATAAGCATAAAACATTTTATAAAAATAACTTACATTCTATCACTTCTTTGATTAAGCAATTCAATCTCAATTCTTCTAAGACTCTTTTAACAATTGTTGGACAATAATTTGATAATTACCTTCCACCGGATCTTTTTTTAAAATGGAAACATGTTAGCATACATAAATGCTGACATCTTAGCCTTTATATAGCTGATTGCAACGATATGAGTAAGCATACATCTAAACTACAAGTCTCCTTCAACTAAGCAGCCACGTTTAGGAGTTCCAGTCCTTCAAATTACCCAGAGGTCGAACTTGACCAAAATACACATTCGAAAGTTTGAACCTTAATAGATGACATCTATATCACATACCATCAAATTTTGAATACTCAACTCCTTAGTCATACTTAGACCCTCTAAAAAGACCAATATTTCTATTTCATTATTTGTCCTATTATAAAACAAATAAAACCCCATCTCTAGATAACCTTACATCTTTTCCCAATATTAAGCCGAAATTCAAATTCCTCTTCTTACCCTGACAAGAAGGATTTAAAAAGATTGTTAGCTTTATTATGAAAGATACTAATATAGTAATAAAACAATATGAATTAGTCACATTTAAACTTCTTTATCTAATCTTAGTGTGTACATACAAACTATGCTACTGTACATGTTTGGTCAATGAAGCCTTTATACAAAAGAAAAGGCTTTTGAAATATTGAGTGAGTTTCAGCCCCCTTACTTTGTAGACTAAAGGCTAAAAGCATTCTACATGGTTGTTTCCCATTAACTTCCTTTCACTTCTTGACGGCCCCAAATATTCTCCTTGTTTCGTTCTTATATTGCCCAGGATTTTCGCTCTTTATTAACTTAACTTTGTACTTTATTCTTGCAGTTTAATAGCTTTTGACTTATCATTTCAAGTACATTCATTGACAGAACAGTTTGAAAACAGTCGTTTGAAAGAATCTTTGTCTGTGGTTTATGTTTCGAGTTTTTGACAGCTATTAATATTTTTATGTGATCGGCTTGAAATCAGTATTAAATTTATTAAAATTTATATTAAAATTATAAAAATCAATAAAAGCAACTTTTACATATTCGAAGCAACCCACAAATGTTTTCCCTCTATTAAATTTAAATTGTGTGGCCTTACAATTCACATTAGAAGTGAAATTAGAGAGACGAGGATATAAATTGTAAATATAAATAATGTTGTAAATTGTCTAAAACTCTTTGTGAATGAAGGATTTACAAACATAGAAAAATATAATACAAGAAAAACATAAGAAGGTACGAGTTTTTAATATTTTATAATAAATAATATATGAGTGTTTTTTTTGATTAAATGTACTATTTTTATTATAATAGTATTTTTAGATTCAGTTGTGTATATTTTTTCATAATATTTTAGATGACACTTAAAGATCTATTGATCTAGATTGCAGACTAGAGGCTTGAAAGAAATAGAAACAAAGAAGTGATAGAAATATTAGATGAAAAGAGAAAAAGGGGAAAACACCAATAAATGTTTAATAATATATTATATATTTTAGAAAATAATATGTATATAAAATTGAGAAATGAGAAGCTTAAAAGAATGTGCAACAATAATCTATATAACAATGTAGAAATGTGAATGATTATAAGATATTGTAAAGTATAGGAGAACAAGTTCAAGAAAAAGATATTAAAATGAAATAATGAAAATTATATGATAGATGTAATTTCTTTCATGGATCTATTAGGACGAGGAAAGTGATTATAGTAACATTAATAGAGTTGAAAAGAAGAATATTAGACAAAGTTGGTAAATAGATTAAGAAGAATATTAGACAAAGTTGGTAAATAGATTGATATTTCACTCCTTAGAAATTTCTTTCTATATTTTTTTATTGAATGTGTTTATTCCTTGATCATGGCCAATCCATTTCTTCCCTTGGTTTTAGTTTATGAGTTTGTTGTTTTGAGATAGACACTTTCTTAGGTACGGCTTCTAATTAGACAGTTAATTTTATATGAGATATTTTTTCTATTATTTTTAAAAATTATTTATGTTTAATTATATTTTTTATATAAAAAGAAAATTAATTAAAATATTCATAATCGTTGAAACATTATTTAAAAAGACAAATAAGTTTGTTTAAATTTACATATGAGTATCTTATAATTATATAAATCAAATAAACTATTAAAACTATTTTAATCAACTTTATTCATATACATATGCATATCTATCTATCTATAAAATATATTATTTCCTAGACAATAGAAAATTTGTACCAATTATTATAATAAATTATATATAAAACTTTTATACACAATTAAAATCAAAAGCTATTATACACTACTCTATAGACTATGAAAAACTTACATCAATTATTAAATTTAATTAATTATAAAAAATTAGTTTCAATTATTATATAAAAATATTTTAAAACTTCCATTGATAAAAACTAAAGATACTAAATCTTTTCAAAATTGATCCGCCACAATTTTAATAATAATAAAATGAAGTATTTCAAAAGTTTCCAATAGAGATTGTGAATTAGGCGAAGAGCATGTGACCACTCATGTTCCAATTAATGTTCACTCCTTCCTTACCCAATCTCCTAATTACTAACTTTAAAAAATTAAAAAAATAAAGACACACCCACTTGTACCCTTAAAAAGCAGACTTTTTGAACTTAAATTAGAGCAGTTGTGCAACTTTAGCAACTTTATTAGTACCATTACAAACATGGTGGTTGTAGTACAAGGTTATTTAGAGAACGTCTTTAAATAGGTATTGGACACCAATTTGAAATAACTACTTTTTGACCTTTGAGTCCATAATAGATATCAGAATATACATTTAATGTCCAAATCTAATATACCATTTAGAATTAATAAATATGCAAAATTAACAATAACAACTAGAATACACTAACCCTATGCTCACCTACTTTTATTTAAGAAAACTGTAGCAACAAATTAAAAATACATAATAAGTCTCCTCATTTAAACTGGCCACACAACCCCTTGTTTTAGATTAGACAAACGAACAAATAAATATGTAGTCAAGATTTGGTGCTACAAGCAATGATTAGACAAATGAACAAAACACCCATAATGACGTACGTAATTTACAACGCACTAATGTTTTCTTATGCAAATAGTAAATAAAAGGCGAAAAACCTACGAGTACGGTATATTATTTCATTCCCAAGTTATCTCTACAGTACCGGTAACAAAAGTGTAAAACATCACTTTTTGACTGGCAAGTTTGTGTGTGACAAGACTAAAGCAAAAGCGCAAAAAAATGGCATCACAATAATTACCATACCCAACGTTGCATGGACGGATTATTCCTTACTTATAGTTACACCCCTCTGCTCTCTCTCTACGCCTTCCTTTTCTCTCTCCATTTTTCTCTTCTACTTATACTTTACAGACAATTTGTTGTGGAGTAGTTGCGCAACAGGAGGAGGCCTATAAATACCCGTAGTGGACTCCAAAAAGCGAAGAGATAGTCCTTTATTAAAAATGAACGTTGAATGCTGCAGTGAATAAGCGTGAGGAGAGAGGAGTAATGGGGATCATCCCCAGTTTCTGCTCTGTTTGCTCTGTTGCGATCATGATTGTTGTGATCATTGGCGGCCTGGAAGAAAATGCTGCTTCTGAGGATGATAATTTGGCTGAACAGAGAAAGGCTTTGCTGGATCTCAAAGCCGGATTTGTTGATTCTTCCGTCCGTTTGCAGGACTGGAGTGATGCAGAAAATGCTTCGCCCTGTTCTTGGACCGGAGTCTCGTGTGACCCTGGGCGTGCCAAAGTTGTGGCCTTGAATCTCTCCAACATGAACTTGACGGGCAACATATCGGAAAGCATTCAGGAGCTGAGAGATCTTTTGGAGTTGAATGTTAGTAAGAATCTGTTCAGCGATGCTTTGCCCGCGGCTGTCTTTAATCTGACTGAGATTCGAACCCTGGACATCAGCCATAACGATTTCAATGGCGATCTTCCAAGGGGAATTTCGAAGCTGAAGAATTTGGTGATATTTAACGCTTTTAGCAACAGTTTTAGCGGGCCGTTGCCTGTGGAGCTGGCTGAGTTGAGGCTTTTGGAGGAGGTGAATCTGGCCGGGAGTTACTTTGAGGGCTCTATTCCGGCGGAGTATGGAGATTTTAGCAGTAATCTTAGGTTTTTGCACTTGGCCGGGAATTCGATCACGGGACCTATTCCGCCGGAGCTTGGGAGGTTGCAGAGCCTGCGGCATATGGAGATCGGCTATAATTCATACTCAGGCGGGATTCCGGCAGAGCTCGGGAACATGACGGAGCTGGAGTATTTGGACATTGCTGGTGCTAATCTTTCTGGTGGCCTGCCATCAGGTATTTTTGTTGTTTCTGTTTTCTCAGTTTTAAACAGTTCTTTGTCATTTTCGTCGGAATGAGCTTTGCAAACCCCTCGCTTTTCTGTGTGTCAACATCCTTGGCCTTCTGGTCTCTATGTTGGTCAACATCCCTGGCCTCCTTTTTTACCGACTCCTGTAACAATCACATGCCATTACCTTTTTGTATTTTGTATTTCCCATCAACATCTCTGGAAATTGAATATTTTTGGATTTTACGATCAAAGATATTAGGTACACCACTGTTTAAATGTTATCAATCGTTGAATGTTTTAGTGATCTTCTGGATTCCTCTTCAAAGAGTTGGTTTGGTTGTCTGTCTGCTGCTGGTTATTCTGTGACACACCACCTAATCTTATATTAACGATTGAATATCAAAAAAGATATTGGCCGGGCTCATTACCTACTTGAATTTAAATCTCCCACAAATTACTGTTCCTTTCTGATCTGTTTCTCTTAAGGAGCTCGAATTTAGGTGGGAACTAATAATAATTTTGTTCAAATAATGCAATGAGTAGAAAACTAGTACCTAACCCATGATTTAGACCACAAACAGGAGTTTTGGTTATTGTCAGGTTTTTAATTGTATATATTTTTGAATTAACATTTTAAATCAGGCTTAATTTATAAATTTATTTCTTTTATAAAGTTCTGTAAATGTATATTTATTTTGATTCATTCTGATACAATAAATTTATATTTAGAAATGTTGATTCAAAAATTTAAACAGAAACAGCATTATCTAAATTAAGATGTTATACTGGGAAAAGAACTTCAAAATTCTGATTTTGTTATTTCTCTCCGGTGCCTGCAGAACTGGGCAAGCTGTCGAAGCTGAATTCCATGTTCATCTTCCGAAACAATTTAAGCGGGTCTATACCTCCACAATTTGGCAACATGAAAAGTATGCAGTCGTTAGATTTGTCGGATAACCTTCTCTCCGGATCTATTCCGGAGACCTTCACTAAACTTAAAAAGCTGAGTTTGCTGAGCCTCATGTACAACAGCTTGAGCGGGACAGTGCCCGAAGGAATAGCAGAGCTGCCAAATTTAGAGACGCTTCTGATATGGAACAATTACTTTTCAGGGAAGCTGCCCCAGAATCTTGGAAAACACTCCAACCTCAAATTCCTAGACGTCTCCACCAATAATTTGACGGGAGCCTTACCGCCGGATCTTTGCGCTGGCGGCGAGCTTTTCAAACTCATTCTCTTCTCCAACAGATTTTCAGGCGAGCTGCCGTCGGGTCTGGTAAACTGCCAGTCTTTGTGGCGCTTGCGCATCCACAACAATGCCTTCACCGGTCCGATTCCTCAGGGTTTCGGTTTGCTGCCCAATTTAACGTTCGTGGATCTTTCTATGAACAATTTCACGGGAGGAATTGATGCAGGTAATTTTAGCTAAAAATCTCTAAGAAAATTGTGATTTGTGTATAAACTGTAATTTATTAGCGGTAAGTTTAAAAATCTATGATTTGTGTATGAACAATTTCACAGGAGGAATCGATCTAGGTAATTTAGCTAGAAAGCTTTAGGAAATTTATGTTTTTATGATTTTTTTGTGTATAAATTGTAATTTATTGGCGGTAATCTTAAAAAATTTAAATAATTAAGTAGGAAAACTTTGTAACCCCACCTTACAGTCAGCCAGCGCAGAAAAATTAGGGTTCGTATTTCTTTGTATAAGATTCTTCTAATCGATACTGTATCAATTCTTCATTACATGTTGGAGCGTGTTTGTTTAAGAATTATTGCATATAAATATCTTAATTATAATACTGTTACAACATCAAAATAATTTACAGTTTTTCCGAAACTTCAAAATAGAAAGTGACACTAAAATTCTTCAAATTTGCTTGCTTATCGATCTACTGGTAAATGATTTCATTGAGGAAACATCATTAACAAACCCTAAAAAATATAACTTTAATTTTAGTTTATTTTATTTCAGAGCTACTGTTTTCTACAAATTCTAACTTTACAGCTCCTGCATTAGGATTCCCCGGGAAGAAGCTGACATATTTAAATATCTCCCACAATCCTCTAAGAGGGAGACTTGCGGCCGAATTCTGGTCATCGCCATCGCTGCAAACTTTCTCTGCATCCTCTGCAAACCTCTCCGGAAACATGCCTCCTTTCATTGACTGCAATTCGCTCAGCACTTTGGAATTACAAGACAACTCTTTTTCCGGCAGCATTCCGACTAACATAATCCGCTGCCATAAACTGCAGACCGTGGATCTGAGTCACAACGAGCTGACGGGGCTGATCCCTTCTCAGCTCGCCAGGATCCCAGCCTTAAACAACATTGATCTCTCCCACAACTCTCTCGCCGGCACGATTCCCGCCGACTTCAATAACTGTACCAGCTTACGATACTTCAATGTCTCTTTCAATGAACTTTCCGGCCCAGTGCCCTCGGAGGGGATTTTCCGGCAGATAAACGCCGGGGCTTTTACTGGTAACCATTTCCTGTGCGGCGGCGTTCTGGCGACCCCTTGTTTAAACATGACATTCTACGGAACCCCTGGCTCTCCCGGGGATTCGAATCAGATGCATGCCAGAGCAAAACCGGGGGCAATTGTATGGGTTATGGGAGCAGGATTTGCAGTATCTTTGTTCATTGTTATTGTGGGGGGCCATTGTTTTTACAAGCGCTACAAAGCAGGAAAATACAGATATAGTGCTAGAGAGAGGCAGGGTGAAATATACAACGAGGAGGGGCCAGGTCCAGGGCAGGCCCCATGGAAGATGATTTCTTTTGGGCGCCTTAGCTTCACTGTAGAGGATGTTTTGAAGACCACTAAGAGCTCCAATGTAATTGGAATGGGATCCTCTGGGCTTTCAACTTCAGGAGTGACTGAGAGCGAACCACGTTCAATTGTGTATAAAGCACAGATGCTAGGCGGCGATGTTATAGCTGTGAAGAAGTTAAGGATTTTCAACGCAAAATTGAAAGAAACAGCAATGCAGGAAATTAATAATCTGGGCAATCTGCGGAATAAGAATATACTGAGACTGCTGGGTTTCTGTTACAGCAATGAAAATACTAGCCTTTTGCTTCTCTATGAATTTATGCCCAACGGTAACCTGTGTGATTTGATTAATAATAGGAAGGGTGATTTTGGCTGGGTGAGCAGATATGAAATTGTTGAGGGAATGGCTCAGGGGCTGAGCTATTTGCACCATGACTGCAATCCTGCGGTTGTGCATGGAGATGTGAAGCCAACCAATGTACTAATGGATGGTCATATGGAAGCTCGGATAGCTGATTTTAGCTTAGCCAAACTCATGCAGAGGGAAGCCAGCATGTGCTCCAACGCCTACACTGCACCAGGTATTACTCTTTACTTCTAATTTTCATTTAAGTTCTACATTTGAATTATGACAACTCATTGCCTATATTTTGATATCCGTTCGGTCTTTTTAATCTTCCTATGTTGGGATGTAATATTTATTATAAATGATGGTTTTCTTAACATCAATAAAATGATTATAGAATTCCCCCTGGTCCAGACTTCGTTTTCCATCAAAATATAGGTTATAAAAATGAATAATAAAATACTGATCCAAAAGTACTATGATTGAAAAACATTCATTTGAAATTATGGATTTATAAAGCCTAGATGTTTATTATCAGATATATTTTAACAATGAAATTATGGATTTATAAAGCCTAGATGTTTATTATCAGATATATTTGAACAATGAAATTATGGATTTATAAAGCCTAGATGTTTATTATCAGATATATTTGAACAATGAAATTATGGATTTATAAAGCCTAGATGTTTATTATCAGATATATTTTAACAAAGCAAATATTTTTCCATTGAATTTATAATGTAGGGAGCCACTGATCATTATATGTTTCCCTTGCAGAATATGTCTCTACACAACGCTTTGATGAGAAAACAGATATCTACAGCTTTGGGGTGATTCTTTGGGAGCTCTTAACAGGCAGGAGTCCTGTAGATTCCGATGGCGTCCCCATTGCTGACTGGGCTCGCAGCAAATGCAGGGAGATACACAACAGCAAAGGGTCTGTAATGGACATTTTAGACAAAAATATGAGCTCTGTGAAGGAACAGCAAGCAATGCTATTACTTCATGTAGCCTTGCTCTGCACTAACAAACACCCATCTGATCGTCCATCTATGAAAGATGTGATTAACATGCTCTCTGAAAAAAAGCCACTCAGACAAACAGTTATGGACTTTCACTGCTCATCACAAGGAAGCACTTCAACCTCCCAAATAATCATATGAAAGGAAGATATGTCAGTAGAGTGTATGTACATTTCTGTTATTTTACTCATGGTTCTTATTTAATCTACATAAAAATTATATTATGTAATTTGATATGTTTAGAGATTTTATTTACTTTTCATACCTTCATAAAATATTCAAATTTTGACTCTAAGGTGAGTGTAAGTCAAATGCATTTGAAGCAAGAATGAAAACAATGTCATATAAAGGCTATGCTTGTATTGTAATCAGAGAATTCAAGGCCTTCATTCTCTGTGACTAAAATTTCTGGTGTACGTGATAAATTTCTTATCCATAGACAAGACAAGAAATATGTGATTAAAGCAATAAAGAAAACTTCTCTTTCGTTGAACACATTTCTTATCCATAAGCAAGACCAGATAATTGTTATATTTGTATAGTTTCTTCAAGTCAACTAAGTAAATTTCGAGTCTTTTTAGTTCACAACAGCCATCTCCCATTATCATGAATGGTCCACATGGTAGCTGTTTTTCTTTTGAAAAAGTTTGGATGGTCAAAGAATGTTGATAGCAGTCTTTAATGAGTTATGCGTTGTAGTCAACTTTTAAACAAGCGTACAATGTACATGCATTCAGCCTGATCATATTTAAGCATGCTTTTTAGCTTTAACCTGTTCCTTGGAATCTCCCAAGGTGACACTTTATCTGCTTTATTGGGAGGATCTGATCTAACTTGCTTTAAACATAAACGACTAAAGTTATTCTTTAATTGATTATGGTGAGACCACAAGACATGGAGAATATTATAGTTCACTGCAAATCATTTGGAGGTGGTACCAATGCAGATGAAGTCACTAAATGTTTGAGATCTATCATAATCGGATTCTCTATTCAGTGGACTCCAATTTTTCTGTATATATGAGTTAATTGAAAATAAAACAAATGTATTCTGATCTTTAATTAATTAATAAATAAATATAGTCAACCAATGCATTTTGATAATATTGATGTATAATAATAGTGTTGTAATTGTTCATTTTCAAAAGAAGTTAAAAGAAAGCTGATTATGATATATTGTAGGTGGTGGTGTTTTTTTTTTTCTTGGTGTTCTTTATTGTATTAAGATTTGTTGAAAACTCTTTTTATCCTCAGTTTTTTTGAATTGTTATTCTTTTATTGTGATTTTAGCTTTGTTCAATACAAATTAGATACAACTGATGTAAAATTATATTTATTTATTCAGATTTGAATATTTTACAAACATTATCTATTAAAGACTTTCATAAAATTTATTGATTTGAGTTGGGAAAAATATGAAATCTTTTAGAATTGTGATATTTATAAATGTATTTCTAAAGAGAAATAACAAAATAAATGTTTGAAATTGAAAGTTTTGAAACATGAATGTATAAATTTTTATTTAAATATATTAGTAAAAAATATAAGATTGTGTAATAGAAAGTAGATAGTGAAGGTGGGAGCTTAAAAAGTATGTATATTCAAAATGAAAAGAAAACTAGTTATTTTATGATTACATGGAGCTTGTTGCCCCAACTTAAATATCATGCAATTGATGTTTATGATGTAGTGAAATATTGCATTGAAGAGGTAGATGATGTAATTATAGAGTTATTTGAATTTGTATTCTTTTTTTGGTAATAAAATAATACAATACATAGTTTTGCCATTTCTCTTCCATTAGAAATCCCGACCTATAGTGGTATCAAAGCACAAGCTTATTTATATGAAGCTTCCAAGGTGTTGGAGCCCTCCACAAAAGTAATAAGATAGACATTATTTAGTCCAAGATAAGGCATATAAACAAGAATAATTGAGCGATAACTTTGAATTTGCAAATTGTGTACATTTTTTAAAATTCACAATGAAATTTGTTGTAGCAATGACTGGGAAAACTTTAAATAGATAAGATACTTACATAGAATGACATAGAAAAATAGAAAATAAACTCATTTTCAATGATCTATGGTGTAATATTTGTGATTGAGATGTCAACCTACAACACCAATTGTTGTTAAGGAGAATGAAAATATAACAATATAAAAATTCAAAATCCTTGCCCTTAATAAGAGCTTATGTCAATGGAGATGCGTTCACACACATACAAGGGTGCAAATTTTCTTAGGAAGCCCTTCATGAATTGAGATTTCTATATGATTCTCATTTTGAATTGGAGTTTATTTAGTTACAGTTAAAGTTATTCAATCTTGAGTTCAAGAATGGAGATGTCATGAGTTTGGCTTCTAAAATTAGAGCCATAAAACAAGATGTTGATGTTGTTTGTGGGAAAGTTGATATCTATCTCACAACCTTCATAAAGACACTTCTTCCAATACATTCTACTTATTTAGTCTCTTCAAACAAGTAACCAATTGCAGACCATCACTTTTGATCAATTGGTTGATAAGATAGCAAATAAAAAAAAACAAACTTAAAATCCATTCCCAATATGACAATCAAAATGGTAGTCAATATTTGTATTGGAAAAAATGTGGTTGAAATGGTAGTCATGAAGCACACAAATGAAAACTATCATGGGATAAGATAAAAATTTCTTTTCAACAAAAATAAAAAGCAAAAACACATTATGATGATAAAACTTTAGCAGTAGCCCAACTTTCTTGTGAAAGTGATAATGATCAATATGTGTTTTTTGTTTTAGGATTTTCATATTATAATTCATTTAATGCTTCATGGTATGATGTTTCCTAGTCTTAAATACTAGAGCCACACAACATATGACCTTTAAACATGTGATTATTTTGAAGAAATTCATGAAGGTCTTTGTGAAAATTTATTTTGAAGATAAATCTGTTGAACACTTATGACCCTGGGAGGAGGGTGCGAGTGAATTATTATGTACTTAAAATCTTAACTTTTGTACTAATTATTTATTCATATAACTCATGTGCGAAAGTAAACAAGTGAAACATAAAGAGAACACATAACAATAGAATTTTATGTGGGAGGTTCCCAAGATGGAAAAAACCATAGTGAGAATACTCACTATATGAAGGACAAAAGTTTAGGCTAGAGGTGAAGGAGCTCACTACTCTTGAAAAAGGGACACAGTATTCCTAAGAAATTGGCACTCAGAATATTATAACTTTTATTGCAGAGCAAATCAAAACATGAAAATTGATATGTAGGAGCTCCAGACACCTGTTAACAACATAACTCAATCAAAAGACAAAATATGTCAATAGAACCAAAATGTAGAGCAAAAAGGTAAAGCCAAGTTTGATAGATTGTTCACTAGCATAGTCAAACTTATGTGCATAAAACCATAATATCTCTAGAACTTTGAAAACAACCTAAGAACACTGGATATACCTCATTAATTCTTCTCTAACAAACTTTTCATATCCATGATATCATATATGTACATAGCTAATATTATACATCTCTAGAATACACCGAGGAAAATCAAAACATAACTCCTCACCATTGTATCTATCTTTCAGAGATCAAGTACAACGAGTTTGACATCAATGGAAACAAAACATTCGTATGCGCAACAATCACCCCTTCTGTCATTGATGAAACACTTGTGACCTTCGCACCACCAAAATACTTTTCCCCCTTTGACACCAAGGACAAGATGTGCCTTCACATACATATATCTATCTTGACAATACATATCCCTAATATGTATAGACACAACAACTACCCCTAACTCTAGCAACTCCTTAGGAAATGGATCATAAAGAAATGCAACCAAAAACTAGAACTACATTATATATTTGCTGATGTATATACTTATAAAGTCAAAATTGTCTGACTACAAAAGGAAGAGCAACCTATTTTGAAGGAGGTAAGATGACATGATTGAGCACCTCTAGTTGTGCCTATTTTGTCTTCCAATCATCTATCATAGAGGTCATAAATGTTTATTGACAAAACATCTTTATAAGAAGCTCCTCTACACCACTCACATTTTTTGAAGCCTTAAACTCTTGAAGCAACTTTCCAAATCCATTAAATATTTTTGACAAGCTAGTCAACTTTATATCAATAATATTTTTCATGCAATAAAATTATTCCTTTATCTTGTTCTTCTAATCAATTAGAACACCGAGTTGACAATATAAGTTCTCTAGATGAACTTTTTATATACCTTCTGTATAATGGGAAAAGGGAAGCAATGTGCATATGAGGGAGTTGTCCACCTTTTCCTAATGCACAATTGGAAGGAAGATGAACTAATAGGCTCAAGTAGGACTTAAGCGCTAAGTGAGTACAATGATCATTCACTGATAATGATTAAGACAAGATGAATGTAGGGAAATGATCTAATGATACAAGAAAGATGACTACATAAGAAAAATTAAGTAGTTTTGAGAAAATACAGATTGACAGAAACATACAAAAAGCTATAGTGACCTGAAATGGAATCCTAGAAGTTGTACTAACTTGTAAACTGAATCTAAAGGTGTGCTGAAAAGAACAAGAAGCCAAGGGAATTTTTTCCCTAAAGTTCTACCTAAAACTTTGATAGATCTTGATCTTTCCAGAAAAGTTTCAGCAACTGCATCGTCTCTACCTACACAAAGAAAAATAGGAAAAAGTTTGTGGAAAGTGGTTCTCCCTTGTCAAACCCCTATTTAAGAATCAACATTAAAAATGAAATAAGATTTCGTGAAAGGAAAGTAAATATGAAGGTAAATATTAGATCTACATTGACAATACCTTCATGAATGGATATTGAGATCACACATATCCATGAAGATTCTTGAATTTTAATTGTTAACCTTGGAATGTAGAAAGGAATTAAGGATGCCTTCAAAAATTATGGATCTATGAATGCCACTCCTAGATCTTCAATGTTGTTATGCTTGAGTGAACACTTGCTATAGAGGAAGAATGTATGAGAATGAACAAAGGATCTTCATGCTTTCTTGAGAACTCCTCTACTTGGCCATCATAGAAGATAAGCTTGCTACAATGGAGAAGATTTCCTTCAAATTGCCTTGGATTCTTGGAGAGATGCTAGATCTTGGATGCTTGCCTTCAAATCTTGAATTCACTTGATTGCTTGATTACTGTTATAGTTTCTTACCAAAATGAGAAGAGGTAGGGTGTTTATATACCTCATCACACATTCAAGATTCAAAATTAAGCTAGGCCAACCACTAGTGGATCTAATTTCCCATCGAAACATCACAATAGGGCTTCAGTTTAAATTTGGGCCCAATCCTAGGAGAAAGCACCAAAATTTAATTGGGTAGTTAGGAAGATAAGGTAGATGCCAAATCAAGGGGGAGATGGGTATCTAGATCAAGCATTATGGACATAAAATCTAAAAATTACCAAAATAGAGCCTAACTGAGCATCCAATTATGGGTGCTAACTTTTTAGGACAGTACATTTAGCTCCCACTTTAAAGAAATTATGAGAAAAATCATGCTCTCAATAAAGTAGATCAATACATTGGAAAAATTTGATCAAGGTAAATGAGACAAGGAAACATCAAGCCCCCAAGTGACTCAAGTCCCCATCAAATCCAAAACAAAGATAAAAGATGTAACACTCAGAGAGAGAGAGAGAGAGAGAGAGAGAGAGAGAGAGAGAGAGAGAGATCAACTAGCCTAGTAAGGTATTGCCTTACTATGGATCATGCAAAGGGAAAATACTATTGAAAAATATAGAATTGATAGTCTAGAAAGATATGAGATGCTAGTCAACCCATGAAAAGGGATTAGTCCTTAAGGAGAGCCTATCTCCATTAAGGGATCTAGAAAAGCAGCCAGTCTAAGGAGCAAGTGAAAATGATCAGTCAAAGTACCAAATGAAATAAGGAAGGATCAGTCCTTGGGTCCATTGAATAATTCTCAAGGCATGATAATGTAAAGATGAACACAAGGAAAACTTTGTCTCCTTATCCATTTGCACATAAGAGATTGCATTAAATCATTGTGTGTGCATGAAAAATGTGAATAAGGAGTGGAGTGTATGTGCCCATGTTAAAGTAATAGAAAATGCCTTAATGGGAACAATGACTTTAATAGAGCATACATGTACCCACAAGAGATGTTTCCACTATGAGATGCCCCAAAGAAAGGACAAACCAAGGGAAACAAACACATGATAAAAGAAAACAAAAAAGGGATCTACTAACTATGGGGTTAGTATGATCATATGATAACTCATGTATATCAAAATTATATCAAAATAAATTTTCATCATCCCCCAAAGGTAGTACAACTACATGCATAATGGAAGAAGTTCACACAAGAGATACACAAAAGAGTATTTTTGGGCACACATTATAGAGACCAAAAAGAATGGTATCTACCATTTTGCATCATTTCTAATAAGACAACAAAAAGGAACATTTACAAAAAATAACACATGTGTGATATAACATGTATACAACATATAGAAGAAATGAGATACAAATAGAAGAATGTCACAACAAGTTGATTCCTTTATCACCTTGCACCAATGGAGCAACATGGGTCATCTAAAGAAATCTAAACAAAACATACAACAAGAAACACATCACATGGAAGCACATTACAACATGAAAACACAAAGGAATCCACTTTACAAGAAGAGATAATCAAGCATATCACTTGCCCCCATCTGGGTTTGTATCATTTAGGGAAGGTGGGAAGCATGCGAGAGGAGAAATGTTGAGCACGACAGATGGAATAATAGCCAGTTCCAAATAAGGACCATGCTTTAAGGACGAGCCATTTTGTTTGTCACCAAGATTAAGAGATAATTATTTTGCAAATCTAGCTAGTAAATCATGATTAATATCAATAAGCTCATACATATCATTAGAATCACTAGCATGAACATCATGTGTACTACAAACATTGAAATAATAATCAAGAGTACTTCTTCATCCAGATTAATCAAAATAGGATCTCTAATTCGAATAGAATCAATAGGTTTGTTCAATTTCATTTTTTTGAGATTGAATTTCTCCCTTGGGCTATGCATAGGTTGATCAAAGGGAATCAAAGCATTACTAGGTTTCTTAAGGGAGGAAAGGTTAAGGGAATCATGCTCATGGGCTCTATCATGACGTTTAAAATAATAGTCACAAGAATAATGGCTATTTTTGGTTTTGTTTAAAATTTGATTTGGTTCATGATCAATCAACATCGGGTCCTTTCCTTCTTTAGGAGAGAGAATTGAAAGCACCACACTAGACTGTGAGATAGCGGTTGAAAAGCATTTATAGGATATAGGAGGTGGAATTGAAGCATAAATAGGATGTTTGGAGGGTGTTGGAAGATGTCTAGGTCTAGGGCAAAGAGATGGAACTATAAGAGAGGAACTGATAAGTTCACACTTCTTAATCTTGAATTTTTGATAGGATATGAAATAGTTATCTTTGTGAGGTTGGACTGGTTGAGATATGCAAGAGAAAAAGAAATCAAGGTCAAAGTTCCCTTGACTAGCTATAAGACGATATCGACTATGGTTAATCGTGATGATTTCTCCATCATGTAGAAATTTAAAACACTTATGGATAGGAACTATAGCTTTCATGGAAATGAGCCAAGGAAGGCCAATGCTAACTTGAAACTAATCAAAAGTTGGGATGACCACAAAGGTGACATCTATGAGTTTTCTTACCAAATTCTAGAGGAAGAGTAATAGAACCATGGATAGGATAAGTGAAACTGTTGAATATTTTGATCATAACATTAGACTCACCATATAAATCTTGCTAGAGTTGTCTAGTGTAAAGATGATCTTAGGTTATAACATTCATCATGCAAGTAGGATCGATAAGAAGTCCACGAGAGGGAAGACCATTAATCTTCACAACTATGTAAAGAGGACCATCAAGTTCCATAATAGTCTCACTAGGATTAAATGTAATGCAAAGATTAGGTTTGGGTTTGGGTTTGGATTTAGGTTTAGGTTGATCGATAAGATTAACAACATTTTGGCTTCAACACACTCAATGTCATTAGTCACATCGGTAGGAAAGTCAAAACATGGGTAGAGGAAGAATAAATTGAATCAATGGTATTGTTGAATGAGAAGGTAAATGATTGGTATAAATTTGTAAGTTTTAGTTGGGAAGGGGAATAGATTTATTTCCTTGATCGTTAAAATCCTAAAAAATTATAGCATTAGAATCAATGAGGTCTCAAATAATAGTTTTCAAACAGAAACAATTTTCAGTATCATGACCAGGTTGATAGTGATATTGGAAAAAATCTTTGGGATCAAATTTATTGTTGGTTTGTTTGGAAGGATCAATTGGCTTAATGGGAGGAAGTGTTAAGACATTAGCATTAATCAAATTCAACATCACATTATGTAAATATTTAGAAAGAGGTGTAAAATTACAAGATGGTCTAAAATGAGATGATAAAGGAGCCACACCTTTGTATGCTACTGCCACTTGCACATCAATGTTGTTTTATGAATTGTTGATAGTGATGGATCCTTTTGTTTTTTGAAACTTTTTAAAAGGATGAGATGCAACATCACTCTTATCAACTGGAGTCATTGGTGTAGTTCTCTCAAATTGACTCACTTGGTTGATAATTATGAAGCACTGCACATAATTGAGTAAAGGAAGATAAATTTAGAAAGAAATATCTTATCTTTAATATCTTTTTGTAAATTATCAATGAAAATACATTGAACATACACATGAAACACAAGATAAGAAATGTGAGAATGCAAATGCTTAAATCTACCAATGAAATCATTCACTTTTTCTTTTTAATACCTTGTTTAAAATGCATTAGATCAGTCAAAGAAATTTTAGGACCAATATTGTTTTGGAATTGTTGAATGATAGCACTAGCAATTTTTTGGAAGGAATCAATGGAATAAGGGGTTAAAGAACAATACCATTGCAAGGAATTATCTTGAAAGGTTCTGGTAAATAGCCTAGCCATGAACCTATGATCATGAGAAAAGTCACTACACAATGTTTGAAAGGTCTGAACATGGGTCAAGCGATCACCTGTACCATTATAAGTCTCAAAGTAAGGTATTTCCATGTATTGAGGAATAATAATGTCCAAGGACAGAGGGATAACAATATCACATGTAGGAATGTTGAATTTGGATTGATTCATAGAGATAATTTTTTGTTGCAAGGATGAAATGGTTTGAGAAAGGCAATTGGTAGTGGACTCAATGGAGAGGTTTGTATGAGACATATGTGAAATCTTGGGAGCATTATGAGAAATGGAAGGAACCTTGTAATAGGAAAATGTAACACTATTGTAAGTAGACATGGATGAAGGTTGTGAAACACATGAAACACTTAAATGAGGATGAACAATAGGATTAGGAATGCTTCAAAGACTAACATGAATAGGATTGGTGTTTGAAACAAATGTAGTCATGAGAGGTGAATAATAGTTATAAACACTAGGTAAAGAGGTAGGAATGGGAGTGATGTCTCAACACTAATGTGAGGTTGAGTTAAAACTAGATCTTGAGCACAATCCTTAAGGGTTTTAACATTACTATCAACAAGATAGGAAATAGTGTGTAAGAAGGTAATACCATGTTCATCATTACAAATAAACTTCCTTAAACCTTCACTAAGGAAATGGCTTCCAAAATAGAATTCTCTTGAGTTAACTATTGTTCAAAAATTTCAAAGTAACGGGAGATATTTTGTACTTGGGTAGGATAAACTCTTAAAGGATATTCTTCATCATGAAAAGAGTGGTAATATAGATTCTTAATCATGGTAGGAATGTCATTAGTAGGAATGTGTGTCTCATAAATATTTCTAGGAAATAAAGAGGACTTGGGATCAAAGGAACCCATAAGTCTACCAATTATCTTAACTAAAATACTATAGATAGGAATCAATGTTATAAAACTCATGCACAAGAGAAGAAGAAAAAGATAGCATTAAAATTTGATAAATATATGAAAACATTCATTAAATTCATGCAATATCAATTGAATTTCTCATAAAATATAATGAATAACACATCTAACTATGAAATGAAAAGTGAGGATCCAATGCACATAAAAGGGGATCTAACATCAAAATCAAAATGGAAATGTCATGCATTGAGTTCACAAAATTTTATAATGGGAAAAGGGAAGCAAGGTATATGAGAGACATGTCCAACTTTTCCTAATGCACAATTAGAAGGAAGATGACCCAATAGGCTCAAGGAGGATTTAAGTGATAAGTGAGTGTTATGAGCCTTCACTAATAATGATTAAGATGATATAAATTTAGGAAAATGATCTAATCATGCAAGAAAGATGACTAAATAAGAAAAATTAAGCATTTTTGGGAAAATATATTAGGTTGATAAAAACAAACCAAAATCTATAGTGACTTGAAAGGGAATCCAAAAATATTTACTAACCTATAAACTAAATTTGAAGTTGTTCTGACAAGAATAAAAATATTGGGTTGTTTTGTTCCTTGGAGTTCTACCCAAAACTTTGGCAGTCAATCCCGCATATCCTGACTTTTCCAGAATTTTTTTGACAGATGCACCGCTTGTACCTACACAAAGAAAAATAGGTAAATAGTTGTGGAAAGGGGTCTTCCATGGTCAAACTACTGTATAGGAATAAATCTTGAAAATGAAATAATATTGCATAAAAGGAAAGTAAATATGAAGGTAAATATTAGATCTACCTTGCCAATACCTTCATGAATGGATATTGAGATTGCACATATCTATGTAGATGCTTGAATTGTAATTGTTGATTTTGCAATGTAGAAATGAATCAAGGATGCCTTTAAATGCATGGATCTATGAATGAAACTTCTAGATCTTAGATGTTGTTATACTTGATTGAGCACTTTCTATGGAAGAAGAATGCATGAGAATGAACAAATGATCTTCTTTCTTTCTTAAGAAATCCTATACTTCGCCATCATGGGAGAAAATATTTCTACAATGGAGAGGATTTCCTTCAAAATTCCTTGGATTCTTGGATAGATTATAGATCTTGGATGCTTTCCTTCAAATCTTGAATTCACTTGATTTCTTGATTATCATTACATTTTCTTACCAAATTGAGGAGAGATATGGTGTTTATGATAGAAATAAGGTAGCGTACACAACTAGGGGGTGGGGGGGGGGGGGGGAAATCAGTTGTGTCTAAAATAGTTGTGTCAAAATAAAATTTATCAATGCTTAAATTTCTTACTTAGATAAACATGAAGCAACTAAACCGTCAACATAAGAACACATAAAGCCAGAGATTTTTTTGCATGGAAACCCAGTTAAGGGAAAACCATAGTGGGGATCAAACCCACAAGATGATGTACTAGCACATAAAAACCTTGTTAAAGGTATAATGGAGAATGCACATGCATTCAGGCTCACTGCCTAGAGCTCACTACTCAAATAAAAATGAGGGAAACAACCCTTGGAAAAAAACCCAAAATACAACTAGGGCTACAACCCCAAAGATGGACTACAATTCACCGTGGACAACAATCCACTAATTAAGTGAACTAAATAAAAGAATCTCAAACATGCCCATACAATTCTAATAAAGTATAGCTCTATTTTGAAGTATACCTCTTCACACATCCACTTTATTAGAATCTGACAAACCCATCACACACAATACCGATCTCAAAGATTATATCTTTAAATACATTACATCAACTTACTACAACTAGGTTGGATAGGGACCTAATTAAAAAATATTACAAAGACTAATACATAATGCACAATGATATCCAAGAAATGTCGGCTAAGACAATGATATGACCCAAGATCACGCCTCAAATATTTGCAACACATTAACTCACCAAAGTTTCCCAAGAATACCAAAAAGCCACATGAAAATCACTGAATTTGATCACATAAACCAATGTGGTCCACCAACATGAATAGAAAATAATCCAAAAAAATCAACAAGCAACATGAATTACCACAATAACAACATAATCATCTCTATCTCATAATCTATAACTATCTCTACACTGTTCACTAGGAACATTGAACATCAACCTCTGTCATACAATAAGAATAGCTTTCCAAAATCTAAATCATGATCCATCCAAGTTGAAAACACACATTCATGTTATGAACTCACCGCTAGGTTAGAAACCAAAGATGTTGCATAACCAATCCACATCGATCCAAAAATTACAACACTGTCACCACATAAATAACTAAAAAAATGTCCTTTGATAAATCAATCATAGCTTCCTCAAATCATACAAAAAATCTATGAAACTTGAACAATATTAAGTATAGACATTAGTCAACACTTCTTCAGCTTCACAACAACTGATATCAACTACATTGTCCATACCGAACCAAAAATTCAACTGAACAAACTAGGAAACTGTCACTAATAAAGAAACATATTTACATCAATGACAAAAAATTGATTCCAACACATATATGCATGAAATCTCCAACAATTTATGTACCTCATCGCAAATTTCAAGATTCTAAAAAAGTCTAGGTTGACCATGGGATCTAGTTTACCACCGAAACATCGCAATGAGGCTTTGATTCAAATTTGGGCTTAATCCTTGAGGAACAAAATGTCCTAGGCATTTTGGTCCTAGGAGAAAGCACCAAAATTTAAATGGGAAGTGGAGAGGATAGGATAGGATAGATGCCAGATCAGGGGGAGATATGTAGCCAAATCAAGCATAAAAAACATGAAATATTGAAACTGACAAAATGGGGCCTAACTGAGCATCCAATTATGGGTGCTATCTTTTTATGACAATACACCTTCCTCACCAAGTCTAAAGTAAATTTTGTTAGCCTTTTGTACAATCTGAAATTCCAAAAGATCAATTTGATCCTGTATGCTGTTTGTAGAAATAGGACACTGGTGACATAATTGATTCACAACCACAACTTCATTTATACTTTTTTTTTCAAAGTTGTTGAATATCACTTGTAGATTGCTATGTACAACTGCACACCTATTTAATATCTCATTTATCATCTTCTCTTCTTCCCTTTTCTCCACATCCTTTAATATTTTGTTCTCCAAAGTAGAAATTTGTTTCTTGAAGCCTTCAAGTATAATTGGTAGCTTTTATATGCTAGACAAAGATTTATCTATATGAACTTTTATAATCATGAAGGATTTTCAACATATTCTCCATTACCTCAGTACTATATTTATAAGATTGAATAAATTTATTGTGGGAAAAATGGTGAAATACATCAACCAAATGTAATCTATACAAGGTAGGTAGTCAATCAAGATCCCTTTTACCTTGAGTTATAGGCACCTTGAGTACCTCTATTGATATAAAGGGCAAAAATTGTGTTTGTAGATTTTATAGTTCTAGTATAGAATATTTAGAACCTCCAAAGAATTCCCTAATGAGTATTTCACCTTGTCCTTCTTCTATAGTCTTCATTTTTTTAAAAATTATTGTTTAGAAACCTTACCTTATCTAATTTTTCTTCATCCCCTTTCACCATTTTGTTATAAGACACCTTAGCCTTTTTTCCTTATCAATTGATTTCTATGTCTTCGAACCAAAAGAAGTATCTAGTACTATTTCATTAGTATTTTTCTCAAGTAAGACATTTGTTCCATCTTCTAGATCAAATACATCAACTAGTTCTTGTCCTTCAATCTCATGACCAATTTTAGTCTTCTCTAGAGGAGAAGTTACAATCTCCTTCACTAGCTCTTTAATGACCAAATCTTCAACATTCCTATTCTATATATTTGGAGTCTTCTATGGAACAACACTTCTTGTATTGTCAATAGGAACATTAACCTATGGAATGGAGGTAACCACTAAATAAATTTTTTTCCTCTTCATTATTTTGTAGCTTTTGTAGTCATATCTTCATTCTATTTTAACACCCTTAGATAGTCATTCAGATCATCATCCATTAGAAAATTTACCCTTTCTTTTGACTTAAATTTGGCACCAAATTTTTTCTTAATCATCACCTTATCTTCATTTGAAAAGGAATCATAGATTTTGTTTAATTCATATATTTTTAGATTTAATTCCCTAAGAACCACTTTGTTTCTCTTTTCTGATAGGGAATTCAACAACCCCTTGATTTTTCTTGAATATCAATTATGTTTACATTATAGATATTCATATGATAAATGATGGCTTTCTCTATAGTTATTCTTTTCTGGAAAGAGACACTTATATGATGGTTTGTATGTTGTTATTGATGGACACTAAACATGTTTCTTATGGTAACTTGTTAAATTTTGTGATTACCAAAGGACAGATTGATAATTTGCCTAAGTATGACAATATAGGAACAATGTACATGGTTCAATAAAAGGATCGGTATAGATAGGTGCAAATGAATTTTGAGTTTTGAAGCTAGAGGAATATTGTAGAGGGTATATACTATGTTATCCTATGATCACACTTGTTTACATTTGTTGGATTGGAGAGATAGGGTACTGAGAGGGGAGCGGTGAATCAGTGCCCTCTAAAAATTTTAACTTGAAACTCAATCAACAAATAGTAGTAAGCTAGTCTATCCAACTGAATCCATTGTATGAAACATTCATTCAATTAACTTGCAAATGTAAATTGCATGAAAATAGACAATAATTCAATCACATAACACAAGTATTTTGGTTACGCAGAAACCCTTGTAAGAAGGTAAAAACTGCAGTGGGGATGACACCCACAAATTCTTCACTACTACAGATAATAAAGTATGCCGGTTAAGGCTACAAGTTGTGATCACTTCTGATGATCTTATCCTATTAGGATTAACAATAAGATCAGCTAGATCTACCTGGTTAAAGGATTTTAACAACACTACTTGAGTGTGTACTCGGTTAAGAGATTTACAACAAGACTTTTAGGTCTACTATATTAAGAGATTTTTCTAACTCTGTTACAATGATTAGAGAATAACAGAAAGTATCTGTAATTGATAATTTAACTTTGTATGAATAAGATCTATGAAGTATCAAATATATATCACCTCAATGTGTGGATATCTTTCCTCTGTACTGCTTGGTAGCCTTGATTGATTCTGAATAAATTGAATATCACTGATTCCTTCTCAACCTTGTCTGAAAACTGATGTCTTGAAGATGGCTGCTTACTTCAAGATCTCCTTCTTGTCCTTCACATACATATGTCAAAATGACATGAATTACAAATATATAGCATACTTCTATGACCGCCTAACCTTCATGACCTAATTAGGTTTACATCATCTTAGGAAAACCCTAAGATCTACGATATACAAAAATAACCTAGATCAAACAATTACATAGAGATCATCATCACATTTAATGATTACATCTACAATAAAAGATCCTCGATCTTGGTAAAACATTTTGTGATTCTGTTGTAACCGTTTGTATAGATAAATGTGCCAAAATTGATTACTATGCCATTTCCTGGATTGCTCGATAAACACTATTAATACTACTCGGTGAATACACTGGTGCTTAGTGTCCAGTCTTCTTGGTGTTTACTGATGCTTGGTATCGGTATACATTGATGCTCAGTAATACTGCTCTAGTGCCTGGTTAAACCTGTTTCCTTTTATCTCTCGGTACTGCCTTGTGAATTCTTGGTATGAAGGCTTGTATGATTAATCGACTAGCATATGTAGCTTATAGTTCTTCCTTTTACCGTCTGATTAGCATAGATAACCAATTGATCTACTTTGATACTAATGATAACACTTAATGCTCAAATAGAGATAACAATCTCCCCCTTTGGCATTAGTATCAAAACTGTAATGTATATAGACCGGATATCTCAAAAAAAAATGTTCTAACTTTTCCATATATACATAAATAACATTTCTATCAAAATTTTCTCCCCCTCGGTGCATGCTCCCGGTATATGTGTAGTACACTTATCATATAATTACACAATTTGACATATACATTATGTTTTCCCCCCTTTTGATAATAATGCCAAACTCAAAATTGTGTACTTACAACTTATCAAAAATGTGTTGATGGGTTTTCTTCAAAGATTCTAAGAGGTTCTCCCATTCCTCTTTCAAGTTGGTGAGAGCAATGTGCTCAAGACCGACTTGTGCATGCATGTCAAAAATGTTCTCCAACATAGAAATTTTTGGTGTTGCAACTAAAGCTTGCGCTTTGACTATATTTTTCTCAATTATTTTTAGATGGGGAAGCAGCTCTGTCTGTAGCTCGATGACTTGGTCACTTATTTTGTCTTCCTGCTTCCTTAACTCTTTTTTTAACCGCCTAAGTTCTTGAACTTTGAGTATATGCTTCAGATAGGCATTTGGCTCGGTTAAAGCTCTATTTGCACTGACTTGGATTTCAGTATGCAGCTATTTAACCTTTTCACTGATCTCAGCAGTGAAGTTATCCACAGTGCAAAGTTTTACTAACATCTAAATTATTGTCTGAGTAATAGATTGGACTTTGGTGATTACCTCAGATAACTTTACTTCATTGATTTCCACTTCTTGGTTGATCTTTTTTGCTAATTTGTTCTAAATTTTGGATTCTCCCCTCTTCAATTCTCTTTTATGATTTAATGTCCTGGGCATTGATTTCTTGTGTAAGAGTAGAAAGTTGGTCCATGATTGGTGTATCTTCATTGATTTGTACCTCAAATACAACCTGTTGTAAGATATCTCTTACATTCTCCAATATCTCCTTGCTCTTGTATTCTTTTCTCAGCTTCTCCTGAGATTCTTTCCTTGTACAAAGCTCCCCATACTTTCTCAATTCCTTGGGGTCTAGGGTCCTCGGGTCACATTCAGGTATAAAAATAACTTCTTCAAGTGTGACCGACCCTTTTCCATCCTTTTTCTTCTTCTTCTTTGGCTCTTGAGGTGAGCTCTTAACAAATGGTACAATAGCTTTTTCCTCAACATTTTGCATTTCATGCTCGGTTGACACATTATCTTCCTTTTTCTGCTCCTCGATAACCTGTGTGTTGGTTGACTAAGATGGAGCTTCTGATGTAGTATTAGGTGGGGTTGCCTCGGTTGCCTTAGGGTCATCTTGGCTCTATGTTTCTGCCTCTTTTTCCTTATGCTCATTTGTTTCTGTAGGTGCGCTTGTGTCTTGTTCCCTTGATGTGTCCTTTGTTTTCTCAGGGTTTGAGCCTTCGGGTGTCTCCTTAGAGACTATTTTTATTGCTTCCATTAGAATAGGAAGATCACCCGGTATTGAGCTTATTGTTGGTTCGATAATTATACCTTCATCTTGTGTTTTGGCTCTAACAATTGTGACATCCTCATCAACATCTATGTCATCAGGATCACCGTTTGTGATGTCCTCAATGAGTACATCAAGTGTAGTGTTGTCTATTACTTGGATCTCAGCTTGATCTGGTGCATCCTATGTGAAGCTCAACTCCTTAGTGGAAACTGTAACTTATCAGGTACCTTGGTATTTGATATATCAATCTTGTCTTGTTTCAGTACCATATCTGCATCATCAATGTGAATTCCCTTGTCTTTTGATTTTAGCTTCTTCTGGGGAATTATGGCTAATGCCATATTTTTTGCTTTCTCTCAGGCTTGTATTATTAAAGTCCAGATGAGTTGACTATTCTCATCTATGTCTACCAGATTTTCATCAAGTATCTGCAGTACCCGATTCTTCACTCTAAACCTTTTTGAATATCTTCTCATGTGTTCCTCAATTTCAGGGATAGTCAATTGAGGTATTTCCAAAGCTAAGGATTGTTCCCTCATTCTCTTCTCGGTATCTAAGGCATAGGACCATTTTTGTGAAATTCTTTCCTCTAATACCTTAGGTGGATGTTTGGCAAACTCAATGGAAACTCTTTTGAATCGAATCATTATTTGGATGATTGCTTCTTCAAGTTTATTCTGATCCTCAGTTGATAGGTGCTCAAACTGACTAATTTCAGGATCACTAAGTTCATCATTCTCAATTATTTCTTTTTCTACTTCATCAATTGATCTACTCTTATTAATAACAACTTTTAATTGATTATTGTCATCTTCTTCATCATCTAAATCATCCTTACCCCTAATTATCTTTCTTCTTTTCCTTGGGGCATCAGTAGTAGTTGTAGTACCTCTTTTTGTGTATGTCTTGGTCAGTGTTGCTGCCTTTGGTCTTGAAAAATTTACAACTCCTTTCTTTGGTGGAGGTGAGGTTGTAGTTGTAGACCTTGTGCATGCCCTTGTCTGCACATATAACTGCTTCTTCTTTGGAGTTAGTGAAGGGGAAACTGGTGTAGAGTCTATATCTTTGTCTAACTCAGTTTCTTCACTATCACAGGGCTTGTCAATTAGCATTAACTGACCTTTGGTTGCAACTTCAACCAGTGTGCTGTCAGATGATCCAGTATAATCTCCAAACTTTTCTACAAGATTTTTCATCATTTTTCTTGATTTATTTGTTATCTTACATATAACCAAGCCTATTTTTATTCTTGTCTTGGCCTCCTCGTATGTTCCAAACCTTTCTACCTTCACATCCTTGGGTGTAGCCAATAAAGCCTTAATTGATTTTGAAGCAAAATCAGTATCCATTTCATATCCCATAGGGGCTAACCATTTAATCCTAGGCTCCATGAACTTTATCAAAGTGTGGTTGGTGTCCACAAGAAAACATATCTCCTGCTCATAGTCTTCTACTAGTTGACTTGGAATTCTGCTCCGAGAATTCATTCTACTCTTGAATTATTCAAAGTAATTATCAAACACATTCTTAAGATTGTTTCCCAAGCTTGTAATCAAATTTGATATCTGCACTATGACTGGCTTGTCGGTTGTCTACTCTATATTACCGATAGAAGGGAAAAAGCATTGCACATAGAAGAATATGCAAACTAGTAGGGATCCAAAGTTACATATGTTAGACTTCGCCAATCGAACAATCTTCATGTTATCTTCAATTTTCTTCAAAAGAAGCTCAGTGAGGTCTAACTAGAAACTTTTCTTAACCATTTTGTAAGCAATCTCAATGGCTCCACATGGCACATTATTCAGTCTGCTTGATTGATAAATCTTGTAACCGATGACATGAGCTGCAAATTTCACCTCTGGGTCTTTGATTAGACCAATCTTCAGTGATTTTCCATTCCACTTGGCTCTAGTGTTCTTCTCAATATCTTCCCTAGACGCACTGTGAAATGATTTTGACTTGTCAGTTGTTGGGTACCCGATGACAGTGTGAATCATGTTCTTGGTAACTTTAACTGATTCGTCCAACCAAAAATTTCCATCATGAAACCGACTGAGAACAACCCTAATCCATTCATTCTTGAAAGTCTTCGAAAAACTTAGGGCATTTGTTAAACCTATTACTTCTACTTGTATATGTTTGGGTTTTAGTTTTCCATCATCTCCGCAAAGCTTTTGAAAAGTTGCAAACATCTCAAAATCACCTATTTCACCAATCTTGCAGTGAATGTACGATCTTACATCCTCGACCAATAGAACCCTAGGGGGTATGCTTGAAAAAGATCCTTCTTGATCAATTTTCGATGCAACTTCAAGGTGAAGTTTGTATTAGGGTTTGTTACAGGTTGTAGAAACTATTAAATTCACTTCCTCCTCTGCAAACTTTGATTTGTTTATCTTTGACGTGGATGCCATTTTCCTTAATTTAGGGTTTCAGTAAGTAGTATGAATCAACTCGGTAGTAATTGTACTTACTCAAAAACACTAATGAAATCGCTTGGAAGACTTGAAAACTACTTTTGAATGCTCCTAAAAATCTTTGCTCCGAATTGCTCTCTAAAAATTCTTTGCTCTACGAAATTGTTGGTGAAGAAAAGAACTAAGTTCATTGTCTATTTATAACTTTTTTCAAATTCCCGCTCAAATTACTTGTAATAAATGCTCGACCTACTTACAGCTCAGCAACAACTGTCAAATTGGTGATTACCACAAAATATCAACAGCTCGGTTAACACATAACTTTTTCACTTGATTAATACTGATACTCGGTTAACCTTGCATAATAGTCATCGACGGGTAACTCCTTACTTGGTCTTGCATATACCAACTGTGCAACTTTGAATGCTCAAAAATTTTAAACCATAATGCATCTTAATTCATGCAGATTTGGATGTTCTCATCAAATATAGGGAACTGCATGTAAAATAAGATCAATTTGGAATATCAGTTCCATACATACCTTTTTCACCTTAGGTGGAGGTGCCGATGTCACCCAGTCCAATGGACAAGGTTTCACTGACTACATTGCTTGACTCAACATTATCTTTTGATGCCTTTCTCCACATAGTGTTTCTAATCCTCATGATATCTACAATTATGTTTCTATTCTCAAATGTTTGTACTTCTGGTGCTCGGTCTCTGCAATATTTACTTAGGTGACTGACTTTGTGACAATGTAAACATGCCATACTAGTACCTGTCCAGCTTTGAGATTTTCCAGCCCATCTTTTCCTCATACAATTAGCTGAAATATGTCCATACCTTCCACATATTGTGCAGTTAACCCATGTGTTATAATCCCAAGTCTTAGCATTACCTTGTCTTCTCGGTTGATAGGATTTGTTCTATCCTTTCGGTGTCCATACTTGCTTCATCTTTGTTCTACATTCTTGTGAAGTGTGTCCATGCTTGTTGCAAGTATAAAATTTTTTCTCCATGTGGGGTTTGTTAGGAGTCCTATTCAACTTAGATCTACACTCATATGCTTGATGTCCAAACTTATTACAATTATAACAGTGACCATTGAACTTAGGAGTGGTTTTAGGTTTACCTTGTGCTTTACTCCAAACATTTGAAGTGTGTCCCAATTTTCCACAGTGATAGCATGTCCGTGTCTTACATCTCTGATTTTGATTGTTATTCATCTATTTAGATTGCTTGGATGATTCTCCTTGCTCAGGTGTAGCCTAATCCAGTGGTTCTTCCAAGTCCTCTTTGACTAATAAGAATATCATCAATTTTCTTAGAGTTGTCTTCAACCTTTTTCATCATCTCATTGTGTTGTTGCTGCATCTTCACTTCATTTATCAAATTTTCATTCTCTTCCCTGAGTACTCCAATATCTTCAAGTTTTCTTGTCAACTCACCATTTACTTAGTTGATCTCCTGACTTATAATAATCATCTCATTAGATATTTCAAAGTGATGCTCAGTAAGTCTCAGCATCTCAATTTCTTTCACTTGTAATTGTTCAGTCATCTATCTTCTATCTTCAACAACCAAATTCCTCTCTTGTTCAACTTGTCTAGCATTGTTCATTACATCAATCATTCTCACCATCTGTGCTTCTTGACCGATCTGTAGGGCTTTCACTTGTTCAGTCAAATGAAGATTTTTCTCAGATAAATCAGATATTGCACTTTCAAAACTGTTAGAAATACTACTTGAACTAGATCCTAAATTCTCAAATGGATCATCAATCTCTTCTTCATGATAGTTAGTCTCACACTCCCTGATAGCCATGTTCTTTCTCTGTACTAGTAACTTTTTTAATTCATCCTTAGCTTGTTTGTATTGCTCAACAAACATCTACATTCAGAGCTTTTGATTCTCTATTATTTTGTCCAACTTGTATCTCTCCATGATTATATCTTTAATCTTTAGTGGTTAAACCATCCAATAAGAGATCTGAGCTCTGATACCAATTGTTGGAATGGAGAGATAGGGTACTGAGAGGGGAGGGGTGATTCAGTGCCCTCTAAAACTTTTAAATTGAAACTCAATCAACAAACAGTAGTAAGATAGTCTATCCAACTGAATCCATTGTATGCAACATTCATTCAATTAACTTGTAAATGTAAATTGCATGAAAAAAAACAATAGTTCAATCACATAACACAATTATTATGGTTACACATAAACCCTTGTAAGAAGGTAAAAACTATGGTGGGGATGACACCCACAAATTATTCACTATTGCAGATAATAAAGTATGTCGGTTAAGGCTACAAGTTGTGATCACTTTTGATGATCTTACCCAGTTAGGAGTAATAATAAGATCAGCTAGATATACCTGGTTAAAGGATTTTAACAACACTACTTGAGTGTGTACTCGGTTAAGAGATTTACAACAAGACTATTAGGTCTACTCTGTTACAATAATTAGAGAGTAACATAAAGTATCTATAATTGAAAACTTAACTTTGTCTGAATTAGATCTATGAAGTATCAAATATATATCACCTCAATGTGTGGATATCTTTCCTCTGTACTTCTCGGTAGCCTTGACCGATTCTGAATAAACTGAATATCACTGATTCCTACTCAACCTTGTCTAAAAATTGATGTCTTGAAGATGGCTTCTTGCTTCAAGATCTCTTTCTTGTCCTTCAAATACATATGTCAAAATGACATGAATTACAAATATATAGCATACTACTATGATCACCTAACCTTCATGACCTAATTAGGTTTACATCATCTTAGGAAAACCCTAAGATCTATGGTATACAAAAATAACCTAGGTCAAACAATTACATAGAGATCATCATCACATTTAATGATTACATCTACAATAAAAGATCCTCAATCTTGGTAAAACATTTTGTGATTCTGTTGTAACCATTTGCATAGATAAATGTACCAAAACTAATTACTATGTCATTTCCTGGATTGCTTGGTAAACACTATCAATACTACTCGATGAATACACTGGTGCTCGGTGTTTACTGACACTCGGTATTGGTATACACTAATGCTCGGTAATACTACTCTGGTGCCTGGTTAAACCTGTTTCCTTTTATCTCTTGGTACTACCTTGTGAATACTTGGTATGAAGGCTTGTATGATTAATCGACTAGCATATGTAGCTTGTAGTTGTTCCTTTTACCGATTGATTAGCATAGATAACCAACTAATCTACTTTGATAATAATGACAACACTTAATGCTCAAATAGAGATAACAATGTTATCATTTTCTCAAGTTATGCGGTTTTGGGTATCAATTTTATAGTGAAGTATGAAGAACAATGATAGTTAGTTGTTGGACTGGTTAGAGATCCTAACAAATTGATGATCCAATCAATTTACTAGTTTGGTTGGATGAAGCCGACATGGTAGAAGGTATTCATGTTATTGATAGAAGTTAGCATGAATATTTATGAATGGATTTGGGCTAACACTTCACATGTTATACTTTATATTTTTGGGCTGACTAGTTAAGTTATTATTTTTACAATTGGGTATATAAGCTCAAGCCTTTTTGTGGTCCAATTGCAAAGAAATATAGTGCAAACTAAAGAGATGATATGTTGACTTTTTATATGTGTGAAGAACTTGAATACAAAGGTTAGGTTGATAATTGTATACTCTACTTATATGGAAGTGTACAAGCATAGTTTATGCTATTTCTCAATTCACTATTTTGGATTGTAGTCCAATCATTTTGTATGACAATGAGTCTTTATATGTTGTAATATGAGTAGTGATCTCTAGGAAGTGTGCCTGAATGCAAGTGTATTACCCTTATGTACTTTTTCTCTTAACCAGGTTGTTATTTGTATATAAGTAATTACTCGTGGATTCCATTCCCATTGTGTTTTTTACCCTAATAGAGTTTCCATGAAAAAATCATGGTGTCATAATGTTGTAGCTATTTTTCTTATGATTCTATTGTTTACTTTCAGTTATACTTGGTTTATGTTTTTGCAATCAACTTAACAAGGTTAAAATGTTTAGAACACTGATTCACCCCCCCTCAGTGTTCCTCAATCCTAACAATTGGTGTCAGAGCTTTGTACCTCAGAGGACATCTAATATCTTGAAGAAGATCCTAATGGTAGATTCAATAGTATTTGGAAGTGTGCAAAGATTGATCTTGATTTCACTTGAAGATTTGGACAAGTCAAATGCTGATAACCTTGAATTAGAAGCAAAGCTCAAGGAGGTTGAAAGTTTCATTGAAATTTTGAAGGAACAATTGAACAAATCTAGGGATAAAAGTGAAGATCTTGTTTAGTAGATTAAGCAGGAAGGAAGCACTAATGATTCATAAGCCTTTAAGGAAGAAAATAAAAAACTTGCAAAAGACAAAGATAATCTGAAGCATGAAATGGAAGCCATGTTAATGAAGATGACTAAGGAGGTTGAATAAATGAATAAGAATGAAGAACATCTTGAGAAATATTTGAAGTATAAGAATGATGAATGTCAAATATTGAATGGTGAGATTGGACAATTGCAACTTGATCTTTAGGTATCTAAACACAATGAAAAATAACTTGAAAGGATTAATGAAGTTCTTAGAAGTGAACTTGCTACTACTAGGGAATTCCAAGATAAATTCAAATCTAGTTCAGTGGTGTTTGATGAGAAACTTGAGATTTAGATTCCTAAAGGAAATACTTAAGGACTTGGATTTGAGAAGGGTGAAAGCTATGGATTTAGAGGAAAAAACAACTTATCAAAAAATTAGATTATTGAGCCTAGAAGGACACCTATGAGACAACCTAATTGACATAACCTCAATGGGAGATATTTTACTTGCAAAAATATTAGTCATAAGGCAAATCATTGTAGAAGAAAACCTAATGCTACATCCTTTTATGGTTATTATTTTACTTGCTACAATTATGTGCACAAATCAAGCTAATGTTGAGAAAAGGTGAATAATAATGTGAACCAAGGAAATATAATCTGCTACAAATGCAACAACTTTGGACACATAGAGAAGTAGTGTAGATTGAGGACAAATCAAGTGAATCCAATATATGGAAATTCAAATGTGATATTTTTCAAATGTAACAATTTTGGTCACATTTCTAGGAATTGTAGATACAATAATGCTAATGTGTATATGGGAGCTTTGGTAGAAAGAAACAATGTGCACAATGATAAAGGGAAGCAAGAAGTTGATGTAGAAGAATTTAAGAAAGAAATGAGCAAGATTTGGATCAAAAAAGAATAAATTGATGCTACTGGAAAAATTGCACAGGATTATGGTGTGAAAATATCATCAGCTAATTGATTAGGTCATGAACATAAGGGGGAGTCTTCAAGAAAAATCTTACCTTACCCCTGAATCTGGAGGACCGGTAGAAGTGATCAATATAGTTAGATGAAGAATTGAATCTAGACCTAAATGAAGTCATTCCTGATGGGCTATGATTAGTTTTTGAGGATCACAGATAGATTTTTGGATCATTGGCTATATAGAACTTTTTGAGCTAGGCTTCGATGCATTACTTGTGATTAATTTTTGAATCATGCAAAGGATTAAAAAGGATTTTTGAGACATCATTAAACATATTTCTATGTAGAGAATGAACTTGCAAAGACATTTGAAGTGATTTGAGTGGTGTTTGGAAGCATTTTCTGATATCGAACTTGAAAACCCTTGTCGTCACTGTAAAAATGTATAGATCACTTTGCAAATTGGTAAATTAAATATGAGTTTATGGATACACCTATGGTAACTGATGTTAAGGATAGGCCACAACCTAAATTCAAGAAAAACCCACACAAATCTATGGAAGATGATCATGACAGTACATTTATTAGTGTACCTCACACAGTATTGCATGTCAAGGATATTAAGGAATATATTCACTGTAACATTGAAGAACTAGGATAAGATTCAATAAATAAGATGTATGAATCCCTGTGTGATAATAGAAAATTGATGGAAGAGTTCAAAGCATAGGAAAATATGAAAATAGCTCAAGTCATGAAATTTCACACCTTCGATGAGCCATAATGGATAACATATGTTCTCCGTAGGATGCACGATCGGTTCATGTGGTTAGATAAACTGTACAAGATTACTAAGGAAGTGTTGGAAGCTATAACCATTTTTAATGCAAATGGAGAAGTTCCTACCCTAAGGACTATAAAGAAGGATATAGTGATAACAATTGATAGAATCACATTGGGATAATAGAGCCATGACAATGAATGATATTAAGTAGTCTGATTTCAAGTTTGCATTGATGATTTTGGGATTGTATACACTTAAAAATGGCTTCATTAATTAATTAAATATTTATTATTTAATTGATATTGACTTGATAAATTAATTAAATATTTATTATTTAATTAATAATTATTTCTTCTATTTATTAAATAGATTATTCAATTTATTTAGTAAATTCATTATAGTCTATTCCTCTATCCTAAGTCTTCTAATTAGTCTTATTAAAGTGATTTAATTAAATATACAATCACCTAAATATGACTAAGTCCCCTAGTCCACCTCACCTACCTAGTCACCTAACACATCACTTTGGCTAAAATAAATAATTATTATTAATTATTTATTGATAATTATCCTCACCCACACATGTCCTATTCTTAAGGGCTATGTGGCCTCATAGGACTTGGTCTCATGACCACATGTCCTTTCTTAAACCAAGTCAAGAGACATGCCCTATTCCTAAGGGGCTTCTCAAGCCACCTCTAAGGGTCAAAGGTGACTCATGGGACACTTGTACAAAGAGTCCTCATGAGGAAAAGATCTCTCCCTCTTTCTCTCTTAGGTCTTTGTGAGACACTTGACATGTGTTTTTCCCTTCCACCTTGTTCTCCTCCATGTCAATGTGAGAGGAACATCATCCCTATTATTCCTCTCACATTCCAACTACACCCCCCTTTTTCTCAACTCCTTCAACCAAGTCAATCCTAGCCCTAGGATCTTCCACCTTTCATTCTCAACTGTAGGATTGTGCCACCTAGGCTTAGATCCTCCAAAAATCTATAAAAGGAGCCTCATTTCTCCTTGTAGAGCTAATAGCTAATAGTGAATAGGAAATCAAGCATTCAAGCAATAGGCAATCAAGCAATCAAGCATCCAAGCACTCATTATCAAGCATATTCATATCATTTTTGTGAAGCATCCACACTATCATCATCTCATTTGCATAATTAGGATTTAGTTTTGCATTCAATCATTCAATCTCCACACTTTGGTATCATCTTGGGCAAAGGAGCTTCAAATTGGAAATCTGAGAGCTCAACACATCCAAGAAATCAAGGCTAGGAGGGCAATGGAGACAAGCTACATGGTAGGTGAAGGTAAAACCTTATTTTAGCTTCATTTTTAATTGTATTCTTCATTGTTGTTTTCTAATTAGTTAGATTTATTAATCTTAGAATAAATAATTTATCATTTATAGTAGTTAGACATCTAATTTGCATACATTTTTGGCGCCCACTGTGGGGCCCACCCCACATTTTTAACATTTTATTTTGCAGTTTTCCATGTGCAGACATTTCTAGGTTTTTCCTACGCATTCATCCATGATTGCTGCGCATTCATCACTCTGTGCTGCGCATTTATTCTCTATTAAACTGTCATTTGTCCAGTTTCTATTTTTTAAGCTTATTATAACAAACTACGCATTCACCTCACTATTTTGCACATAAATCATTTTTTGCTGCACATTCATACCATTGCCTGGCACATCCATCTCATTTTGCTATGCATACCTACATTCTGCACATAAATTCACATTTGCTGCGCATTTATTACACTGTTCTGTGCTTTCGTTAGTTTCTATAGTAAAATTTAGTTTTCTGTTAGATTTTATTTTAGCTAACCTTTTAACAAATTTCTGTTCATTCTGGTAGTCTTTTAGGCTATTTTTGTAGGATGTTATTTTGAAGACCCCATTGCTAAGAAAATTTCTAACAGTTTGTTTGCAGATTTCCAAGGGGTTTGCAAAAGAAACTAAAATCTTGTTTGGGCTTTCAAATATGACATGCTTTTGCTTTGTGTGTCTTCTTTAGCATAGATTTGAGTGTCTGTTGTGTTTTTCTTAGTGGCATATTTGTAATCCCAAAATTATAACAACGTATCCTCTCCCCTCGCCATTCATGGACCTTGGGTGTAAGAGAAACTGTTATAATTTTTAGAGGGCGCTCTTTGGTGGGAAAAGAGGTACTCACCCCAAGGAACGATCCAACCGGTAATAGGCTAAAGCCAAGCCCTTCCAAACCGGTATATAAAAAATTCTAGTGTGATTAATCTCACATTAGACAGGGGTGAATTTGTTGTGGCAACCAAAATCTCTTCCAGTAACCCAGTGGTGCGTTAAAGTCTTACTTAGTAGAGGTGAAAGCCTTGCTTTGAAAAGATTGGGAGAGCCCCCTTAACTAGGAAAATGACTTGATCACAACCACCTGAATGGATGTCCTTACTAAAAACTTTTTTTTAGTGGCCAAAGACCTTCTATTTGCTGGCTCAAGGGGTCACCCAAGCCCGTGAAGACACCCCACATTACTCACGGTTCATAGTAGAGATAGCAGTTCTTTGGGAAGTAATGACCCATTGAATTCAAAACTTGGTGTGCCTGAAAAGTGAATGCACTGTAAGGAGGAGCCCGTGCCTCCAAGTTCCTAGGCTATCTGCTGTGGATATGCGTGGCTAGATTTTATTATCCTAGTGGGGATTCAACAAATATTGTCTTGCTAACCTTAGGATTGTAAGCGTGTTTGTGCATTCATACTAGAACAGTTAGATTAAATCATTTCTATCTTGCGTGTGTCTATTTATGCATTTTTCATTTGCCAAAAACTAGAAAACATTAGAAAATCAGACAAAATTCAAAATCTTGCAGTTCCAATCCATCAGAAACAAAAATCTGCGCATTCATACCAATCTGCTGCACATTCATTAAACTGTTCTACACATTTGATACTTTTTCCATGCATCAGTTACAACTTGCTACACATTTGTTTCATTTTGTTGTGCATTTATCAATCTATCTTGCGCATTTGTCGTTGCACATATACAACAGTGAGCCTTTCCACAAACTTTGAAAATTTCACAATCAATTTTTTAGATACCCATTTTCATCCTTAGTAGGATTCTAGAAAAACATTCGAGCTACATAGACCTCTGATCATTAGTTTGACCATTTTCATCACTCTCCATCAATATTCATCAACCTTTCTTCACCAAAAATCATTGAATCATTTCTTCTAATCTTATGAAATTCCAAATCTAGTGTTGAAACATTACCCTATCTATCAGATTTTGATCTTTGTGAGTTTATCCTATAAGGATCTATCATCCTCAATCAAACTTACCTAGGTTACTATCTCTTGATTTTTCTTTGTCATATCATAGTGAAATCTATACTTCCTATTGACTTAGATTGTATCAAGTTGGCTCATCACTTTTCAACACTTTTTCACTATCTTTTCTATCAACCACTCTTTCCATATCTTTTCATCAAACATCTTTCATCACACAAATCAATTTTTACATTTTTATGGTTCAAACTCGATCTCAGAAACTAAAACAACCCGTTGATTCAGAATCCCTAGACAAAATGGAAGGACACAAAAGTAATGATGAAAATCCTTGGCCTGAAGCTCCTAAGAAAACTTCACTTTTTACATCCGAAGAGGAACCCACAGATCAAGAACTTAGGGATGCTACACAAGATCCTAGATTTTATCATGTCATGGAAAGACTTCTAGACCTAGATAGAGACATGTATTTCCTCATGCTTACTCAACAAGGAGCCAAACTACCAAGTGATTTTGATATTTCTCATCTTAGAGAACTGACTATTGTAACCAATCAAGAAATTCCTAGTAGTTCTCAAGATACTCATGGAGCAAAAGAAACCAGGCAGCCATCCGATGCTTCTCAAAATGATCAACAAAACCATGCTTCCCAAAACAATGCTTCCCACAACAATGTTTCACGAAACACCCAAGGAAACATGTTATCTTTGGATCCCGTTCTACAACAAATCCAGATGCTTCAACAAAAAATCTGTGACATCCAAATTGGATCATCAACTAAGAAGTATTCCTTGGATGATATATGTCCTTATCCTTTTGATAAGAATTTAGCAATGATTCCATTCCCTCCTCATTTTGAGGTACCAAAATTTGACAAATACAAAGGGAATTTAGATCCACAAGACCACATTTGTGAGTTTTGTGCTGCTTGTATTGAAGTTGCTCACAATGACACTTATCTTATGTGACTATTTCCATGAAGTTTAGGAGGACAAGCCATGGAATGGTTCTCCAAACTACCCCCAGGAATAAAATCTTTCAATGAGCTTCTTGACAAATTTGTGACTCATTATTCATATAACATCAAACATGAAGTCACTATGCTTGATCTTTGCAATGCACATCAAAAGAATGGAGAACCCTTCCTTACTTTTTTACAAAGATGGCGTCAATTGTTTGCCAAATATCCATGAATGATTCCTGAACAAGAAAAGATGGATATCTTTGTACACAACCTTACACCAGAAATGAGTTATAGGTTACAATTGCAATGTCCACCAAACTCCAATAAGCTCATAGAAAATAGTATCAAGATTGAGGAAGCCATGGTCCGAAAAGGTGAGATAAAACTTTATTCCAAAGACAGTGCTGGATCCTCAAATTCCAATCCCAACAACTACAACAATGACAAATCAAAATTCTAGAATAAAAACAAAAACATTGTCAATGATGGGATTGTTGATAATCTTAATGCCAAACCAACACAACCCTTCTCAATCTCACAAGTCAAGCCAATGCTACTCAAGGTACCTACAATAATCAATCAGAAAATCCAAACACCAACAAAGATTCATCTAAATCAAGATTGCCTTTTATGTCACCTTGAAGAAATTTTACTCCTTTATGGGAATCTCTTGAATCAACGTTATAGAAGTTAATCACAAAGAAACTCATTATGCTTGCTGAAATGAAAGACTTTGAACCTAGAGTAAAACCTTCTTGGTGAATGCGAATGATTATTGCGAGTTTCATAGAGGAAAAGGACATAAAACCAATGACTACCTAAGACTAAAAAATGTAGTTCAAGACTTAATTGAAAGTGGTGAAATTGGTGTTGACGGACATACCTCAAATGAATCACATACAACTTTCAAAGATCCACTTCCTGAGCATGAAAAAGGAGGTTCTTCCAACACTAAGAGTGATAATCAAGCCAATTATAATTCTACACCCTATAGATATGTTGGTAACATTTTTGAATGTCATCCTTCTAAGTATTATGCCAATGTCATCACCATAAAAGGAAAATTAGAGAGTCAACCAGTCCATGTTACTACTCGTGCTCAATCCAAAGTTACTCTGAAAGGAGTCCTGTCTAAACCAAGCACATCTCAAAACAAGCTGGTTTATGTCCCAAAGTCTACACCAAATATTTCCAACCAGTACAATCTTTTAGAAAAACTCAAGAAAATACTTGCCTAGATATCCATCTTAGAGCTTTTGCATCTATCCCCATCTCACAAAGATATCCTTGAAAAATATTTCTTAGAGACCCAGGTCCCCACAAATCTAGATCATGATCAATTTCAAGCTATGGTGGGCCATTTAACAACCCCGCATTACCTATCCTTCACTGAAAATGATGACTTAGCTATTACCCAACCTCATTTTGCTCCCCTACATATCGAAGTCCTTGTCCAGAGTCACAAAATTAAATGAGTACTAATAGATGGAGGAGTTGGCTTAAATATCTGTACATTGAAACTAGTCCTTGCATTGGGATTTTCTGAAAATGCTATTGATCCCAAGAAGAAAATCACAATAAAAGCTTATGATGAGGAAGAGTGGTCATCCAAGGGATCTTTTGTTCTACCAATTAGAGTAGGTCCTATGATCAAAGATGTACCTTTCCAAGTTCTAGACATGGATCTTGCTTATAAAATTCTCTTGAAGACCATGGATTCATTCCATGCAAGCTATACCATCTACTTATCATCAGTGCTTGAAATTCCCTCATAATGGTCAGGAGGTCACTATCAAAGGAGATACTAATCAATTCTAGTATTGTAACATAGTAAAGACATCTGATTCTTTGATACCTTATAACCGTATTGGATCTTCTACAACTACTCCCAGTGATCCTAGTAATATAGCATCAACTTCTAAAACAAATGAGATCAAGATAGACATAAAAGAAATAAGTATGGGAGAGTACACTTTAGGTCAAGCTCTTTGCATCATAGAGTTACCTTTATCTCCTAGATCATATGGTAGATCTTTGATCACTAAACAACAATCAAAACCCCCTTCAACACTTGTTTATGACACATTTATAAGTGGTGGCACGATATCTAAAGAAGCAGCTGAGCGTAATGCTAATCATTTGCTTAAGTCATAGAAGAATGCAGAGGATATCAAACATGAATATATATCACCTAATGTCTATGGTAAAGGGTATACTTTGTTACAAAAGATGGGATACCAAGGTGCTGGACCTATAGGGTTACAAAGAGAAGGTGTTATCAAACCAATTTTGCAAAATCCAAATTATCAGAGAGATACTATAGGATTAGGGTATAAAGGAGAAGGACCAACAGAACCAAAAGGAAAAGCAAAGATCACACCTTTTCATGAGATATCTAAAGCTCCTACCTTGCAATTCAGAAAGAATGGTATGTATGTAGATCCAGAGAAACAAAGGATAGCACAAAGAATCATTGATAGACTTGAAGATAATGATGATTCTGACTCAAATGATTATGAATGGGATTCATTATCTGATTGTACTAAAGAGATAGGAGTTGATGTTGTCCATCACTATAGTAAATATTACCATGAGGGAGAGAGTTCAAAGACTGACTCACTAGGATTAGTCCCACATGATACTACTTTTGTCGATTGTGAGGAAAGTGAGCTTTATCTTGCAATAGACAAATCAGATGAGAGTATGGAAATAGACCTCGCTAATACCATCATAAACCTTGACAAGTTTTCCATCAATACCACATCTACCTTTGAAACTGACCTGAATGATCCAATGCCCCTTGTACATCCTAAGCTTATCGATTGGGATTCTCCCGATCATCCAAAACTTGATGTCTTCCATAATGATGATGCAATCATTGACTATCTTGGAATCAGAGATCATTTACCACTAGGGGATCACAAGTTAGGATTTTTGATAGAACTCAATGACATGGCCTACTTTGGAGAGAGTGCCAATCCTTTCAGTCATAAAAATATAAAAATAATCAATAGATCTAATGGTGAAAACCACTCAGTGGTAGTATTAGATCCAAAAATAGTAAAAAGAAAAGATGCATCTGATGGTGAAAACCTCTCTGAGGTGCCTGACAATGGAAGGATTGACACTCTTCCCAATTATCTGTATCAAGAACAATTTTCCATTCTTATAGAATCGACAGTACCTCTTAACATTGGAATAGAAGAGTCTCCACACATTCTCAAAGTAGCAGCATCCTTGACAGAATCAGAGAAAGAACCTTTTGCAAATTTTTTTAGAGAGAGACAAATCAACTTTGCTTGGTCTTATGCTGATATGCCTAGCCTAGACCCCAATCTCATTATGCATCATTTATCTATTAGACCAGGTGTAAAACTAGTTAAGTAGAAGCTCCACAAGATGCACCCACACATTGCACTAATGGTTAAAGTAGAATTGAAGAAGCTCTTAGATGTTGGATTCATTCATGCTATTGATTATGCTAAGTGGATTTCAAATATTGTCCCCGTCTCAAAACCAGACAAGTCTATCTGGATTTGTATTGATTTTCGAGATCTTAATAAAGCTTGTCCAAAAGATGACTTTCCTTTGCCGAATATTGACATTATTGTTGATCTGACAGGTGGACATGAGATGTTATCATTAATGGATGGTTTTTCTAGCTATAACCAAATCAAGATTGCACTAGAAGACTAGGAAAAGACTACTTTTACTTGTCCATGGGGTACATACTACTGGAATGTGATGCCATTTGGCCTAAAAAATGATGGAGCAACTTACCAAAGAGCTATGATCACAATCTTTCATGACATGATGCATACCATTATGGAAGATTACGTTGACAATATATTAGCAAAATCTAAAGACAGAGCTGGTCATTTGAGAGTGTTGGATAGAATATTCACCCGAATGGAAAAGTATTAGATTCGACTCAATCCAAAGAAATGTGCATTTGGAGTCACATTCGGTAAACTGTTAGGATACATTGTCTCAGCAAAAGGAATCGAAGTAGATCCAGAAAAGGTTAAAGCAATAATGGAGATGGCTTCACCCACTAACATCAGTCAGTTAGGATCCTTGCAGGGATGTCTCCAATCCATCTGAAGATTTGTTTCTCAACTAGTAGATCGAAGTCATCACTTTCAACATTTGTTGCATAAAAATATCTTATTCCAATGGGATGATAAGTGTGAAGAAGCTTTCAATAAAATCAAACAATATCTGGCGAATCCTCCAACTTTGATGTCACCAATTTTGGGCAAGCCACTCTTGCTCTAGATTTCTGCTATGACAGTTTCACTAGGTGCTCTTTTGGCTCAGCAAGATCATGAAGGGAAAGAAAAAGACATATATTATATTAGTTGCACCCTAGTGGGATAAGAGTTAAACTATTCTCCTATAGAAAGAGCATGTTTGGCTATTGTTTTTGCTTCACAAAAATGGTGACATTACATGTTGTCACATTCAATCAAGCTCATTGCAAAGATTGATCCTTTAAAGTATCTATTAAGCAAGACAACATTGACAGGTAGATTGGCTAAGTGGGTCATGCTAGTTAGTGAATTTGATATTGAATATGTAGACATGAAGGCTATCAAAGGTCAAGTGATAGCAGATCAACTAGCAGATGCTCCATTAATCGATGACCAACCTATACACACAGAGTTTCCTGATGCACACATTTTAGTTTTATCTACACAAACATGGCAACTATACTTTGATGGATCATGTACTCAACAGGGTTTAGGAGCTGGTATTCTCTTTGTCATGCTGCAAGGATACACAATTCCGAAGTTTGACAAGCTGCTCTTTCCTTGCACCAATAATGTAGTAGAATATGAAGCTTTGCTGATTGGGTTAAAGATGGCTTTACAATGGAAAGTAACTGAAATAAAGTCTATGGGGATTCTCAGTTGATTATAAACTAGGTTAATGATGATTATCAGACTAAAGATGATAAGTTATTACCATATAAATGTATGGTTGATGACTTCAAATTATATTTCTCAGTCATCACTTTTGAGTAGATTCCTTGGCATGATAATAAGGCTGCCGATGCAATGGCAACAATTGCTTCTTTTTTTGGTACAGAAGATACCAAGGTTTGTTTTGAGTTCTTGGTGGAATCCCTGACTTGTCCCGCATATGATGATCTTGATATGAGTATTATATGTCATCTAATTGGACATGACTCCCCAATATATGGAAAAATCTATTCTTATCTAAAAAATGACATCCTACCCCCTGACCTATCCCGAAATAAAAAATGAACTTTTCTCCACCAAGCCTCCCGCTATGTCCTAATATTCGACACCCTTCATTGGCGAGGTCTTGACGATACTCTCCTATGATGTCTCGAGCATGATGAAGCTCAAAATGCCTTGCAAGATGTACATGAGGGTATTTGTGGGACACATTTGAGTGGTCCCTCTTTGGCTAAGAAACTCATGCGTATGGGTTATTATTGGCCTACCATGGAAATAGATTCTTTTCATTTTGCTAGGGCATGCAAGAAATGTCAGATACATGGAAACCTTATTCATGCTCCAGCACAAGAGTTACATCCTTTTGCAACTACCTTTCCATTTAGTCGGTGGGGGCTTGACCTCATGGGCGCTATCAACCCTCCATCTTCCAATGGTCACAAATGGATTCTCACTGCAACAAAGTATTTTACTAAATGGATTGAGGCTGTTCCATTGATTACTGCCATAGGGAAACAAATATCCATGTTTATCCTAAATTATATCATTTGTAGATATGGTATACCTATGTATCTCATTACTGATCATGGGAAATAGTTTCAAAATTAGGACATGGATGAATTGTGTGCAAAATTCCATATCACCCATAATTATTCCACTATATACTATCCCCAAGGAAATGGCCAAGTTGAGGCGTCAAATAAAATAATTATTAAAATCCTACAAAAGACTGTCAATGATGCTAGCCGTGACTGGCATATCCAACTGAATCTGGCCTTATGGGCTTATCGTACTTCCATTTGTACTCCCACTGGAGCCACCCCATATTCCCTTGTCTATGGATCCGAAGCAGTCCTGCCCCTCGAGGTCGAGTTGCCTTCACTTTGTGTCACTCTCAAAGATTTAATTCCTGATGAAGACTATAGAGTTGCACGGTTGACTGAACTAGAGCTACTGGATGAACACCGTCAAAGAGCTTATGATCATTTGAAAGTCTATCAATAACGTATGTCTCATCAGTATAACAACAAGGTAAAGATTAGAGACTTTCAGTTGGGTGACCTAGTTCTTCGAGAAAATTGAAAGAATCAGCAACATCATGAAAAGAAGGGAAAATTCAAACCCAATTGGTTAGGTCCTTTTGTAGTTACAACAGTTTATGGTTCTGGGGCTTATCAATTGTCCACAACTAAAGGAGATCCTTTGGATGAACCTCTTAACAACATACACCTTAAGAAGTTCTATCCTTGAAATCCCAATACAAGGGCTATGTATATATTTTGTAAATACAAAAATCATAAAAATCTAAAAATATCACAAAATCAAAAGAAAATTGTAATAAAAGCATGTGGTGAAAACCTGGAAACAGGCACCATGTGTATCAAGTTAGCTCCTTTATCTATTAGGATTCTTCTAGTTTATCTGTTCATTGTATATATCCACAATAAAATGGCTAGCCAGTCCCCATTCTCACCATGTATATATCATAATAAAATGGCCAGTTCATACACCATCCATTGTATTTACTCATAATAAAACCCCATCATAGCTTGATCATTTATCATGGTCTTTGTCCTAGTTTTTGTTGTGTCCTTCTTCATCCATAATAAGTCAGTCCATCACCTAGCTAGGGGCATGTCCTTGACCTAGTTTGGGAAGTGGATCTATGATAGTCATGACTCTTAGAGGACGGAATGGAGTATTTTCACCAGACAAGCAAACATAATCAAATGTTCTTTCACAATGATATCTTTATGATGAATCATAATCTATGATTTATCCTTCGAAACATGGCTGTTTATCTATCAATTCTTGACTATACATCATCAATTGAACTAATCACTATATCTTAAACTATCCTTTGGCAAGAGAAATGTATATTCATGACAGGCATGTTAGAATGATTTTTTGTAGATAATGCATTCATATCTAGATTTCATTGTTACCATGTTTCCTACGCTATTCCGTGATATCTTTGACATGAGTTTAAAACTCCCATATGTCATTGATTAGGATAGCAAGGATGGGGCATGGTATTTTCTTTGATTGCTGTTTGTGGGATATTTTCTAATGAAATTGAAGGAACAAATAATTGGGGTGTCTATGCATAAGTGCCTTCATCAATTTAATAATATCGACAACATATAAATCATGTTGCTCTACAAATGCTATTAATAGAGATACGCCAACACATACCTTGACTCCAAATATTTGTTCCCCAATGGAGGGGGGATATTCCTTGTCTTTTATGCAAACAAAACTTAGGTTGTCTTGATTCAATTATACCTAGATGCTTTTCAAGTTTGCTACATTAAACTCCATGCAAGAACTCCTCAGGTCATCCTGGTTTAATTATACCATGATGCTTGCATTTTCTTGCAACATAACGAGCTCAATGATGAAAATTAAATTCCAGTTATTATGAAGTTCTAAGATGTTACATGAAGTTGTGGAGATACACTCATTTCATATTGCATTTCATTTAAATAGTGTATGACTTGCATATCAGTGCTCCTTTTATAGGGATTTGTAGGTTACCTTTCTTATTAGGTTATCTGTTCTCATAGTCCATTCTTCTTGTGTCAGATACATTGTTATTTAAATTGAGGACATTTGGACAACAAAAACATTGAGTTTTTACCTTGTATCTTACAAACATTTAATCAATTCATTTAGGTCATGCATTATTTTCATTAAGTGTGTTCATTTGTATATTATCCATTTATCTTACATACATGTTTTACATGCGTACATTCCATAATATTTCATTATCTTTTCATTATGACGTAAGTTGTTATCTTTTAGTCATTTTAAAGAAAATCATTCATTTATTATCCATTATATGCATTTTACATCATTCATTTATTATCCATTATATGCATTTTACATCATCATTTATTATCCATTATATGCATTTTACATCATTCATTTATTATCCATTATATGCATTTTACATCATTCATTTATTATCCATTACATGTATTTCAAATCATCATTCATTTACATCATCATTTAATTATCCATTATCCACAGTGTTCTTTACATCATTTCATTAGTAATCACATAGAATTGTATAAGAGTAAACTCATTTCAGACATGCATTTATATCAACATCATATGATTAACCATTAAGCATCAAATATATCAAATAGAATATAAAGCATTTTGCATTCTAAGACATACATTCTATGCATAAGAAAGGAAATCATCACATCCTGCATATGTCAGTACGCACATGTATATAAATCATCAAAGCAAATCATGATAGAACTGCATCACTGTATATATATAGTCCATCATATAGAGTCCAACCATATAAAGTCCATCAAATATAACAAAACTGTCCAAATGTCCAATGATATAAAGAAACATAACAATGTGTCCAAAGTCAGTGTCCATCAAGTCAAAAATATAATGATACAATGATAACATGATACAAAAGTGTATATAATGATCTCTCAAAATCTATGATCCGTTGCCTCCAAACTCTGTCTATCTCTGTCTGCGAGATGCAATGAGGCCTCGTGCTGCTGAACCACCTGATCCTGAGGATCCGCTCTAATCTCTTGAACTTGTCGGTGCTCTCAAAGGGCATGATGAAACACCTCCACTACCAGCTGGTGCCTGTCTATCATTAACCACTGTCTTGATAGCCACTGAGCTCTCTCTGTAGCTCCCAATCCACTGATCCCTCAGGATTGCCTATCTATAAGCCTCTCGCCAGTAGGATATCTCCTTCTCGGCATGTATCATGGCTCTCAAGCTATCTCCATGGGGACCCAAATCCTCTATGTGCTGTAGCTCATTTAATAGCATCTCTGACTCCCCGAGTCTCTCAATAGCCACATCCCGCTCATGTCTTAGTAGACTCATCTGGCTCTTTAGCCTCTCTATCCACCTCTCCAAACTAGGAACATGGTCTTCCTGTACCTGTGTCATTGCTAGTCGGACTAGCAATGAATCAATATCAGGATCCTCCTCCTCTGCAACATCTCTCTGTAAATAGGGATCCTATCCCCTGATGTCCATCTTTGCTGGCTCCTCTTGAGCATCCACATTTACCATAGGTACATCCTATCCATCTAGTCCATCATCAGGGATCTATCCACCCTGTACTACTCTACCCCGAGCTAATAGAACATCTGCATCATCCTGTGCCTGTACAGCTAGTCCCTGTACTAGGGCAACTGGTATTTGTACTGGTGCTACTGGTACCTGTAGTGGAACCCCTACTATTGGCTATGCCAAAGGTTGTCTCCATCCCTATCTAGCTAGAGGTGGCATCAATCCCCTTTGCCTCACGCCGCCTCCTCTCATCTGTGGTCCAGCCCTATCCCCTCTCCCTCCATCTCCTCCATCATCTCCTCCACCATCACCGCTGTCTCCTCTCCCTCATCCCCACCTATTTCACCCATGACATCTCCCACAGTGTCTATCTATTGGATCCCTCTTTGGTGGCGTAGTTGCCGGATCAGTCAATCATGGAACTGGAAAGTCTCTAAGGAACTTCTCCAAATCAACAGTCATCCTTGGGTCTACAACACCCTGTCTCATCATCCATGCTAGGAATGACATGTCCATTAACTCCTGTTGGGCTATATTAAATGATGCCATAGGCCCTGAGTCCCCTCTCTCCTGATGAGTCCTATCAAACTTCATAACTCCCTGAGGCATGCCATGGATCCTGCCAAACTAGCGCAGAACCTAGTTGACTAGCTGTCTCTCTAGAATGAAGGGCATCCACCCTATAAGCCATCACGACTAAAAAAAAAGTCCTAGCTACCACTCATCATCCTAGGGCTCACATCCTGGGTATGGTCTCCATGTCACTGTATCCAGTGTATCAAAGGTGTACTGCTAGAACTCTAAATGACCTATTTTTTCTTGAGACAAAACTGATGAATATAAATGGATATATGGCTATCCTGCACCCCAAAATCTAATGGCTACTGGCTATGTCATTGCAATATGCTCCCATGCCCAAACATGGAGTAATGTGACACTTGCTAATAATGATGTACTCCTATGGTACACGACCTAATGAAGATCATGATATAAGTGCGCTAATAGGTAGACACCCCAAGAAAAATGGGTCCCATCCAACATCCTCTATAATGTGCGACCCCATCCAACTGCAAATCTATGTGATCTCCGATTAGGGCATACGAAACCCCCAATCACTCCTGCTAGTACTACTGGTAGAGGCTTATATAGGTCCACCATGTCCTCCCAGCTGATCTCCTCCTCATCAATGTCATCATCTTCGAAGATGGCTCTGCACTCCGTCACTCCGCCATGCCAATCATAATGTACTAACTCCCCTATGATTGGTAGCCAGAGGATGTGATATACATTCTCCAGTGTGATTATCATCTCCCCTATCGGAAGATGGAAGGTACTCATCTCCAAGTGCCACCGCTCTGCCAATGTCATCATCATACTCCAGTTCACCCTAATCTCGGGAGTGTAAATCACATGATATAAGCCAGTCGCACCGATTAGAAGTCTATTAGTCTTTGACAATGCCGGTCTCAGATTCTGTGTGATGGGATATCTATCCCATGACATCAGAATATTAGTAATATCCTCCTATTAACATCAACAAATTCAAGCTATCAGATTTTGATAAACTGATCTATAACATCTATCTATCCTATTATATCAATTACAAACATGTTCATCACGTGTTTTAACAGATGATTTTATCAATTATCTAGCATCAAGACTGGTTAACTAGCAAACATGCTACAATGTTGCCTATCTTGACCAAATTGATCAAATTGAACTACCGACGGATCAAATCAGCTTATCAACATCTAGTTTTACCTAATTGACTTGCTAATTTGCCCAAATTCTATCAATCAAACAAATGCGCAACACAGAAAAATGCATGCACAGTATCTTTAAACATTTGTGCAGAAAATAATGTATGTGCAAATTTATTTGACATATGCGCAACAATTTGACACACATGCGCAGGAAGAACCAATGCACACTTTTAATAAATATTTGCATGAACAATATTTTTCTCTAACATGCATGCGCATTTTCTCTACATGAATGCGCAGAAAGTTTGGATTTTCTGCACAAACGTTGCAAGTTGCTGCACATTCATGCGCCGCAACTGCGCATTCGTTTGCTGACAAGAACAATTTTTCTTTTCATCTAATCTAACCTACACATGCTAAATCCTACTCTATCATGGTGGAAATCACAAATTGACAAAGAGGATCGAATCACCTACTAGCTCTCCTGAATTAGGTGGTCGCTAGAAGTGTTTGGCCTTCTCGAAGTGGTGATTTGACAATGGGAATGACATCCTGGAAGCTCTGCTCTTCTCTCTCTCGCGTTCTGATCTCCCAATGACAAGTGTGCACAATGAGGCTATTATGGACCCCTTTGCCCTATTTATAGTCTATGGACCCGATGTGCTTGGTGTGTGGACCCTACCATTTTTCTTCAATTTCACCCCAATTTCACCCATCTTTTCTCCTGTTTCTTTTGTGAGATTGATTATCAAACTTGAAAAAAAAATTTAAAAAAAAATGAAATAATCTTTTTTGTTAATCAATCTCTCGAGGGGGCATGCTTAGGTCATCTCAGACATTGTCTGGGGCAGGGGCAAAATGCTTGAAATTTTCTTTGAAAACAATATGGCATGCACATTATTTCAAAGAGGGGCAAAATGTATACACTTAAAAATGGATACATTAATTAATTAAATATTTATTATTTAATTGATATTGACTTGATAAATTAATTAAATATTTATTATTTAATTAATAATTATTTCTTCTATTTATTAAATAGATTATTCAATTTATTTAGTAAATTCATTATAGTCTATTCCTCTATCCCAAGTCTTCTAATTAGTCTTATTAAAGTGATTTAATTAAATATACAATCACCTAAATATGACTAAGTCCCCTAGTCCACCTCATCTACCTAGTCACCCACCACATCACTTTGGCTAAAATAAATAATATTATTAATTATTTATTGATAATTATCTTCACCCACACATGTCCTATTCTTAAGGGCTATGTGGCCTCATAGGACTTGGTCTCATGATCACATGTCCTTTCTTAAACCAAGTCAAGAGACATGCCCTATTCCTAAGGAGCTTCTCAAGCCACCTCTAAGGGTCAAAGGTGACTCATGGGACACTTATACAAAGAGTCCTCATGAGGAAAAGGTCTCTCCCTCTTTCTCTCTTAGGTCTTTGTGAGACACTTGACATGTGTTTTTCCCTTCCACCTTGTTCTCCTCCATGTCAATGTGAGAGGAACATCATCCCTATTATTCCTCTCACATTCCAACTACATCCCCCTTTTTCTCAACTCCATCAACCAAGTCAATCCTAGCCCTAGGATCTTCCACCTTTCATTCTCAACTGTAGGATTGTGCCACCTAGGCTTAGATCCTCCAAAAATCTATAAAAGGAGCCTCATTTCCCCTTTGAGAGCTAATAGCTAATAGTGAATAGGCAATCAAACATTCAAGTAATAGGCAATCAAGCAATCAAGCATCCAAGCACTCATTATCAAGCATATTCATATCATTTTTGTGAAGCATCCACACTATCATCATCTCATTTGCATAATTAGGATTTAGTTTTGCATTCAATCATTCAATCTCCACACTTTGGTATCATCTTGGGCAAAGGAGCTTCAAATTGGAAATTTGAGAGCTCAACACATCTAAGAAATCAAGGCTAGGAGGGCAATGGAGACAAGCTACATGGTAGGTGAAGGTAAAGCCTTATTTTAGCTTCATTTTTAATTGTATTCTTCATTGTTGTTTTCTAATTAGTTAGATTTATTAATCTTAGAATAGTTAATTTATCATTTATAGTAGTTAGACATCTAATTTTCATATAGGGATATAAATTATATCATTTCGGTAGGGAAAACTCTATTTCTAGCACCATAATTCATACTGCTTACCAGATGGTTAAAAAGAATTCTTAGTATGACATATGGGAAGCTCTAAGAGTGTAAATCTTAGAGAATTTGGCAAAAATTAAGAAGGATAAGAAGAAGATATTCAAGTATGGATAACTGATTGTATATATTTTCTTTGACTTCATGAACTTCATTCCCAGAATTGGTAATATCACATGGAAGAAGGATATATTGGTCAAGATAGGCAATTGGTGACAAGAACCATGTGGGGATACTTCAAAGCATTTAAAAAAGAAATAAAAAATATATACAGAATTCCAAGGGATATTGTAGAGAAATATGAAGACACTATTTGTTTCATGGTAGAGATTGATGAATGCTTAGTAGAGGAAGTTGAGACAAGGACTTCTTGGATCATGCCTATGGGATATGAAGTAGATCCTATTCTACTTGAAGCTTATGTGCAAGATATGTTATAAAAAGAAACTGATCCTAATGAAGAGAGATTTGATGCTTATAAGGAGAAGATCCTAAAGGTCCATCTAGAGGTTAAGCAACCTATAAGGGATCAAAGAGTGAGAAGAGACATGGAAATAGTAGGTGAAAGGATGTGTTTTACCAAGGAGAAAATGAATAAAGATAGGAGGAAATATGAAGAGGAATAAATTAAGATAGATGAAGCACAAAAACCTATTAATATTGATGATGATGCACCACCACCTTACATACCTATCATATCACCATCAAGGAGAAGATCAACCAGAATTTCACTAAAAATATTTATTATTTTATCAGAGAAGAAGCCAAAATTTGCAAAGAAATATAAGACTCCTAAGTCTCCTACACTGAAGGTTACTAAACCTAAAATAATAAAACTGATGGTTGTCTTTGAATCTACAAGAAAAAGGGTCAAGACAAGAAGAAAAACAACATATGAAGGTATTGGGATAATGGAGTGATGTGTACTGAGAGGGGATGGGTGAATCCATACCCTTAAAAGTTTTCAAACTGAATCTTTGCAAACATAAATATCATTAATCGAGTGTATCAATTGCATGTAACATACATCCATAACATAACTAAAATGTAAATGCATGTAATCTAATTAATAAACCATTCATGAAACTTCATACACATAACTCAAGTATTTTGGTATCGCATAAACCCTTGTTAGAAGGTAAAAAATGCAGTGGGGATGGCACCCGCAAAGCTTCACTACTACAGTAACAAAGTTTTCCAATTAAGGCTAAAAATATTGTGATCACTTCTAGTAATCTTACCTTGTTAGGAGTAATAATGAGATCAGTTAGATCTACCTGGTTAGAAGATTTTAGCAACACAATACATGCATGCACTCGGTTAAGAGATTTTACTAAGGACAGTTAAGTCCACTCTGTTAAGAGATTTAAAGCCTACTACAATGGTTAAAGAGTAACAATGGGATTGATCTATAAATAACAACTCAATCTTGCCTGATTCAGATTTGTAATGTACTTATGTTTTATCACCTTAATGTGATTGATCTCCTTATTGAATACTGCTTGGTAGCCTTATATTCCTGATAAACTGAATGTTCTTTCAATGCTTTGTCAATCTTAACCCTATCTGATCTTTAGATGTCTTCCACTACGGTGGCTACTACATGTGTGATACTTGTCAAAATGACATCCTTACAACTTTTATATCAAACTGATCTTGACCTAGTTAAGGTTTGGACTCTACCTTAGAAAACCTAAGATCTATGGTATAAATGAAAAACCTAGATCAACATTACATATGAATCATAAATTTTTTAATGATTTACATCCATATTAAATTTTGTCTCAATCTTGGTAAACTGTTTCCTTAATTGGTGTAAACTATTTGCCTTGTAGTTTGTGCCATTCCAAACTGCTATGTCATTTTCTGTTTCACTTAGTGTATACTTCATTCGTCGCTCGGTAATTAACTGGTGCTTGGTTCCTATAAATGCTTAGTGATTACTATGATCGGTACTTGGTGCTCATCTAGCTTGGTAAGTGACACAAGGGTATATGGGGAGATGGGCCAAAGGCACACCCTAACTAGATCCACCTTGCAGAGATCACATGCGGAAGCAACAACACACAAAAGTGAGAGAGAGAGAATGCAGATACTTTCATCTATTAACTTCAATTGATTCATACATGCCAAGTTGTAGGGCCTTCTCGATTCAAGCTAGATATTACAATCAAGTACAAAATTCCTCCAACATGCGAGGATCTACCAATAATCTCTAATTTCCTATCTTCTATCTTCTATCCCCCAAATTGACTCTCAAAACTCTAACCAAACAACTACATTTATACAAGAGGCTACCAAAACAAGTCAGCCTTTAGATCCACCATCAACAGAAGGAACAAATAGATCTAGGTCCACATGCTTCCCAATGATAGATGCTAGCATTAAATCTGTGACCAAATATAAATGGAAGAGTCGGCGTCAACATAAATCCAAAATAAACAACTCGGTAAGCAAGGATAACCGAGCGCCAAACAAGCATCACCAAGTGCCAGGGAAATAACCGAGCGCTAGAGAGATAACCGACCAACACAGGTGAACAAAGGAAACTGAGCAACACTGAACCAACTTGGTCAAAGAAGGAACCAAGCAACACAGAAAACTTTGAACATCTTTTTGGTGACACGGGATTGCCAAGGACCTGAGATGCTCCTACATTAAACACTTAGGGTTATTTAAAAATGATTCTCTGAGTCATGAAACTGGTATGATTCGAGCTACATCCAACTCAGATTGTGAAATCCATGAATTGTCTTCAATCGGTCTATTCTTCCATTTTACCAGATATTCCATATACTATTTTCCTCTTGTACTTCTGCCAAATATTTGCTCCAAAACCTGCTCAACTTCTTTTGTCTATTTCTTAGGATAATCCATTGGTACTATCATCTCTTCATCAGGTTCATGATACTCATATAAATCAACAATGTTGAATATAGGTGATATACCATGTCATCAGGTAACTCAATCTCATATGCATTTTCACTATCAAATTTCTTCCGTATCTTGCAAGGACCAAACTTCTTCATTTTCAGCTTTCCATATGTTCCAAAAAGAAATCTACCTTTCTTCAAATAAACCATTACTTCATCATCGACTGCAAAAATCTTATGTCTTGTTGATCTATTAGCTCTATCTTTGTATTTCTAATTACTTTTCTCCAACTTACGTTTCACATCTTCATGCAATTTCTTCATGTACTCAACAAACTTTACTCCTTCAACACTTCTCTTTCTTTCATCAGAAATATCCCTCAAATCTAATATACCTCTCAGTTGTATGCCATTTACAATCTCAAAGGGTGTTTTTCCAGTACTCCTATTCACTGAATTATTGTATGCAAACTCTGCTTGTGCCAACACAAAATCCCAATTACTTGGTGTGTCTCCAACTAAACATCTCAAAAGATTTCCCAAACTTCTATTTACAACTTCTGTTTGTCCATCAGTCTATGGGTGAAATGTAGAACTATATTTCAACTCGGTGCCAAAATTTCTCCAAAGGGTCTTCCAAAAGTATCCAAAAAATTTATTGTCTCAGTAAGAGATAATACTCCTTGGTAATCCATGCAATCTGATAATTTCCTTAAAGAAAAGATTTTCTATATGTACTGCATCTGATGTCTTTCTACAAGGTATAAAATGTTCCATTTTAGAAAATCTATCCACAACAATGAATATGGAATCATTACCTCTTACTGTCTTCGGTAAGCCAACAACAAAATCTATACTGATATCAATCCAAGGCTTCTCAGGAATAGAAATCGGTGTATATGATCCAATATTCTAACTTACTTCTTTTGCAACTTGACAAATTCCATAAGTTTTCACAAATTTCTGAACATCTTTATACAAATGTGGCCAAAAGTATTTCTCCTTAATAAAATTCAATGTTTTATCAACATGAAAATGTCCAGCCAAACCACTACTATGTTTCTCTTTTATCAAATTATTTCTCATTGCTCCTCTTGGTATACACAACTAAATCCCTTTAAACAACATACCTTCTTGAATAAAATATTCTTCCCATTTAGTACTTGGTTGATCTTGAATAGGTTCTTTGCACTTTCTCTATGACTTAGAGAAATCAGGATCAAATTCATAAGAATCTCTCATATCATCAAAGCCAAGAACTTCAATTTTCATCCTAGTCATCAAAGATCTCCTTCTACTCAATGCATCAACAACTCAGTTAGCGACTCCACTCTTATGCTTTATCACAAATGTATAACTCTGCAAATACTCAACCCATTTCATATGTCTCTGATTCAACTTATTCTAACTACCCAAATACTGTAAAGCCTTATGATCAGTATACAACACAAATTCACTCAGTATCAAATAATGTCTCCATTTCTTCAATGCTTGAACAATAGAATAGAATTATTAATCATACACATAATATTTCCTTCTTGCATCATTCTAATTTTCACTAAAGAAAGTAACAGGTTTACCTTCTTGACTTAATACAACTCCTATTGCACTTCCACTTGCATCACATTCTACTTGAAATACCTTATTGAAATCAGGCAATACCAAAATAGGCAATTCAACAACCTTCTACTCCAGAGTCTCAAAACTTTTATCAGCTCCATCTGTCCACTTGAATTCTCTTTTATCTCCTCTCATAGTCTCAGTCATAGCATTACAAATTGAACTAAAATTCCTAATGAACTTTCGATAAAAACTTGCCAAAACATGAAATTCTCTTACCTCCCTAGCATTCTCAGGTGTAGGCCGATTCAAAATATCTTCAACCTTTTCAGGATCCATTTTCAAACCATCAGCTGAAGTCACAAATCCCAAATACACAATCTCCTCTTTCATGAATGAACACTTTTTTAGATTTATCAGCAACTTTTCTTCTTTCAACCTTTGCAATACTTGTTTAACATGTAACAAATGTTCTTCTCTAGTCAAACTGAATATCAAAATATCATCAACATATACAATAAAAAACTTACCCAAGAATTTCTTCAAAGCTTCATTCATCAACCTCATAAAAGTACTCGGTGCATTAGTTGAACCAAAAGGCATAACCAACCACTCATACAAACCTTCTTTTGTCTTGAAAGTAGTCTACTACTCATCACCTTCTCTGATTCTGATCTAATGATACCCACTTTTCAAATCAATTTTGGTAAAATACTTTTCTCCAGTCAAACTATCCATTATGTCATCCATTCTCGGTATAGGAAACCTATATTTCACTGTTATCTTGTTGATTTCTCTGGAATCAGTAAACATTCACCATTCTCCATTCTTCTTAGGTACCAATACAACATGTACTTCACAAGGACTCAAACTTTTTTCTAATCAAACCTTTCTCCAACAATTCTTGAATATGTCAGTTCAATTCCTAATTCTCGGTAGGTGTCAACCGATGTGGTGCCTTATTCGGAAAACTAGCTCCAAGGATTAGATCCATGCAATGATCAATGATTCTCTTCAGTGGAAAACCATCAGGTACATTATCAGAAATGATCTCACTGTACTCAATGAGTATCTTATCAATCTCCTCAGGGACACTATCCTTTGTTTTCTTACTCGGTTTGTTAGGAATCACAACAAAACATACATCATTCTTTTTCAAATCCTTAACAAACTTTCTTCCTTCCATAGAGAAAACTTTCATAGATGTGCAAACATTACTAACAGGTTCTTCCATCAAAGGTTGTCTTCTTCCATCAGCCCAAATAGTATATTTATGCAATCTCCCATCATATATAGTATGTCTATCATATTGCCAAGGTTTACCCAGCAAAATATGACAACAATCCATAGGCATGATATCACATAACACCTTATCATAGTACTTTCCAATTTTCAAATTCACATAACATTGTTCACTTACCAAGAGTGTATGGTCATCTTTGATCTATGAAATCTGATAGGGCTTCAGATGTGCCAACCTTTTCAACTACAACTTTGTGAGGATTTCATTTGATGCCAGATTCTCTGAGCTACTGCTATCAATAATTACCTTCCAAACTTTGTCAGAAACTCTACATCTGGTCTTGAACAAACTTTTCCTTACCGGATCTTCCTTATTACTTTCACTCCAAAGTTCTCTCCTTACCACCAAGTTATTTTCTTTCTCAGGTTTATTCGGTGACTCTTCTTGTACCAAAGCATTTCTACTATTATCGACCTTCTTACTTGCATGTGTACACTCAAATGATCTATCCTTTTTCTCCACAATTATAACAAGTTCCTCAAAAACCACCTTTGTTAGAACCACCTCATTAGTTACTGCCTCTACCTAGATGAACTCTCACCTTTCCACTTGGTCTTGCCTTTATCCAGAGCTGTCTTTTCAGGTTCAGATCTACTGTTTTCACCATAAGATCTACCTCTTCCTCTAGGGAATCTACCACATCTACCTCTTTGTCTTTTCTCATGTCTCTTGTTCAATTTCTCCTTAGATTTCAATGCAAATTGATAACCCTCTTCAATGTTATCCAATATGACCAAACTGATTACTTCTTGGATGGAAATTCTCAAACCATTCAGGTATCTAGCAATTCTTTCCACATCATCTTCATCATGTCCAAATCTGATATCTAATCTATAGAAATCCTCAATATATTCTTTTACCCAACTATCTTTCTACCTCAAACTTTGCATTCACCTAACTAGGTTAATTTGATAATCACAAGGCAAGAACTTTCCTTTCAATTTATTCACCATTTTATTCCATACCTTGATTTTGTCTTTACCTTTCCTCTTTCTATCCAACTATAGATATTCCCACCACAAGGATGCATGACTTTTCAACTTTGTGCTTGCAATTTTCACCTTCTTTTCCTTAGGTACATTCTCATATTCAAAATACTTTTCTATCTCAGTGATCCAATCCACCAATTCATCAGAATCCAATTTTCCACTATACTCAGGAGGATTAAAGTGTGGTGTAGACTTTAGATTTGTCAAAGCCTTCAACAATCTTTCCTCACCTTGATCCATTACCGGTGCAGGTTCTACATCACCTTGTTCTTCCTCAATTTCATCATCACTAACATCTTCAAGATGTCTTCCTCTTCTCAGGGCTGTTTCAACAACTTCTAATCTAGCAGTAGGTTGTCTCAACATGTCTACCAATCCTGGATCCACATCTCACCTTCCATGAACCATCTTGAAACCCTTTGCAATTGCAGGTCATATTGTAATCTACTACCCCATAAAAAATCAACTAGGGTTTGATAAGAAGGAACCCTCAAACCTAGATTCACGAACCTAGATCTAGATCTCACCTCACTCTGATACCACCTAACATAAGAGAGGATGGGGAGAGGGGCCAAAGGCACACCCTAACTAGATCCACCTTGTAGAGATCACACCCAGAAGAAACAACACAAAAGTGAGAGAGAGAATGCATATACTTTCATATATTAACTTCAATTGATTCATACATGTCAAGTTGTAAGGCCTTCCCAGTTTAGGCTAGATATTACAATCAAGTACATAATTCCTCCAACATGCAAGGATTTGCCAATAATCTCTAATTTCCTATCTTCTATCTTCTATCCCTCAAACTGACTCTCAAAACTCTAACCAAACAATTACATTTATACAAGAGGCTACCAAAACAAGTCAGCCTTCAGATCCACCATCAATGAAAGGAATGACCAGATCTAGGTCCACACGCTTCCCAATTTTAGATGCTAGCATTAAATCCATGACCAAATATAAATGCAAGAGGCAGCCACAATAGAAATCCAAAATAAACAACTCGATAAGCAAGGATAACTGAGCACCAGACAAGCATCACCAAGCACCAGGGAAATAATTGAGTGCTAGAGAGATAATTGAGCAACACTCGTGAACAAAGGAAACCAAGCAACATTGAACCAACTCGATCAAAGAAGGAACTGAGCAACACAAAAAAATTCAAACCTCTTTTTGGTGATACAGGATTTCAAAGGACCCAAGATAGTCATGCATTAGTAAGAGTGCTCGATCAAAGCTATGTTTGGTTAACATAGAGATCTGCCTTGTATTTTTATCAGTGTATAGGTTCTATGTATTGACTGACTTGAAGGTCCCAACCGATGCTAAGAAGGGAGGGGTGAATCAACACCCACTAAAATTTTAGTACTAAATCTGATATATTCAAGCCAAGACTGTAAGCAGAATAGATTCTATCACAAAAAAAGAAATCAAACAAACAAATAATAAGCAACACCAAATTTATCATGTGGAAACCCAAATTGGGAGAAAACCACAGTGTGAGGAAACCTCACAATTTTTGTACTCTTTTGAAGTGCGCCCTATAAGGAGCCCTCCTTGTTAAAGGATTACAAACACACTGTTAGATGCCATTCAGTTAAGGGATTTTATAAAATGAGGCCTATTAGAACCTATCTGGTTAGAGGACTTAGAACACCTAAACATGTCACCTGGTTAAGGGATTTAATACAAGGGACCTGTTAATGTCCACCCAAAATAATGGGATTTTTCTATTGCAATTGTTAGAGAGCAATAGATATTTTGATCTTTTAATGATGGCTTTGTTGAGCTTGATAAGATCATTGCTATTTTTTAATTGAGAATCATCACTAGTCACTATAGGTATGTTCTCCTTGGCTATTGTGATTCCTTGCACACTCTTCTTATCCTCTTCACCTTTTCATAGCTTCTTTCAGCTTACAGGTTCACTCTTTTCTTTGGCAGAATGAAGGCAAACAATATTCTTCACAGGAAGAGGAATTTATAGACTTCTTTCCCTTTCTTATTTTTACATTCATGACCTGTTTAAACATTTGATGCATGCCAGTCTTTTTCTGCTTTATGAAGGAAAAGACTGACGCGTGACAAAATAATTCCTTCACTAGATTTTTCTACATGTTTTAATGCCACAAACTCCAGCATTAAAACCCTCAATTGCGCATTGCATTGATCTTCTTGATAACATAAATTCATCCAAATTTTGTGCAACAAATCCTGGTCAAAGAGTCACACAACCATTTGTCGACATTGACTTTCCCCAGTTCATCAATCATGATGAAATCTTCACTGATCGGTTTATAACCCTAGGTTGTGCACAGGTAAGAACCTTCACCTGTCACCATACCTTCCTTTGTCTATGCCAGTTTCATCCTTGGTTCGTTGGTTCCTATTACCAGTTACTGGTTCCACCTTCCTTGGTCATCAGTTTCTCTAATGATCAGTTAGAGCAATATTACTAACAAAGACAGTGCCTCCTCTTTCTTACTATGTGTCACCAGTCTCAAAACTAGCCTCTCTTTGCGCTTATTATTTTTAGTTGTACCTAACCTATCCTTGGCTCTTGACTGAACACTGTGGACCTCTTTTCCACCTCCTTTCCAATCAATGACAAAACCAATTTACCATGTAACAGTTACAGTTACACTCTCACCAGTTAATGCCAAAAATCTCCCCCTTTGGCATTGATGGAAAAAAATTATTGAATCTTCACCGGTCGTAATCTCCCCCTTTGATAGTAATGCCAAAGGCTAGTCAGATGAACACCTTTATGAAGCCTACTCCCCCTTCGAGCAACCATTATTTGTCACCAATCCTATTGAGATGAAGCTGAATTCTCTATTGAAGCACAATGAATTGATGAACATCTTGGTCCTATTACTGAAGAATAGGAAGGGGCACTACCCCTAATTTTCCTATGAGATACTCAAAGGTATTCTTTGGTAAAGGCTTTGTGAATATGTCAGTGACCTATTCTTTTGTTGGAACATATTCTAATCTTACTTCCTTATTTTGCACCTGCTCTCTCAGACAGTGATACTTTATAGCAATGTGATTTTTTTTGGAGTGCATGACAAGATTTTTAGATATGTTTATTGCACTTGTACCATCACAGCAAATTGCAATCAATTCATGCATGTTCTTGGATTCCTTCCAATATCTGTTTGATCCAGATCACCTGTGTGCAATTTATTGCAATGACAACATACTCAACTTCTGCTATGGATTGTGAAATGTAGTTCCACTTCTTACTTGTCCATGACATGATCCTTTCTCCAAGAAAGAATGCACCTCCACTTGTGCTCTTTCTATCATCAATATTATACCCAATTTGCATCAGTGAATACCTTTATTTTGAAAGGTCTCCCTTGTGAGGAAACCATAGGCCATACTCCTCAGTGCCCTTCAGGTATTTGAAAATTCTCTTTACTGCTATTAAGTGTGTCTCTTTTGGATTAGCAGAGAATCTTGCTACAATGCCTACTACATGTGCAATGTTTGGTCTACCATGCACTGCATACTGTAACTTGCCAATCATAGACCGATACAATGTCTCATTTACTTCTTTTGCATCATCTTCCTTTGATAACTTGAGGTTAGTTATCATTGGCGTGCCAACCGGTTTGGATTCTTCTAGCCCAAAGGATTTAAGAATTTCTTTGACATAATTGGACTGAGAAATAAAAATACCTTCTTTGAGATGATGGACTTGTAATCCAATGAAGAAGTTTATAGCTTTAATCATGGACATTTCAAATTCCTTCTTCATCTCCTCAAAAAAGTCTTTTCTCATTTTGTCATCTCCTCCAAAGATGATGTCGTCCACAAATATCTCAGCAATCAGGTTCCCTTCTTTGCCAGTCTTGAGATACATACTGTTGTTATCTCGTGTTCTTGTGAATCCTATGGTCAAGAGCTATGAATGTAACCTTTCATACCAAACCCTTGGGGCTTGTTTTATCCCATACAATGCCTTTTTTTAGTTTATAGATCATACCACTCTTCTTTGTGGATGATAAGCGTTCTAGCTATTCTATATAAACTTCCTCCTCCAATATACCATTCAAGAATGAAAACTTTACATCCATCTAATATAATTTGAATCTCTTATGAGAAACATAAGCAAGTAGGATTCTCACTCCTTCTAGTCTAGCCATAGGTGCAAAAGTTTCACCATAGTTTAGTCTTGCCTCCTGTGCATATCCTCTGCAGACTAATCTTGCTTTGTTTCTTATCACTTTTCCTTCCTCATCAAATTTGTTTCTATAGACCCACTTGGTCCCAATGACATTCTTTTCCTATGGTCTAGGAACAAGAATCCATGTTTCATTCTTCTCAATTTTCTCAATCTCTTCTTCCATTACCTTGACCCAGTTTCCATCCTCTAGAGTGTCTCTGGTGGTTTTGGGCTCCATATTTTAAAGTAAGTAGATACTTTCCTTTTCCTTTCTCTTGGTCAGAATATTTACATGTTTGTCACTGATAATGTTGTCAATGGAATGATATGTGACATACCTTGGCAGAACCATTCGGTGTTCCTGGTCTATATCTTCCAGTTGAGAAATATCTTCAGAACAATCATAAATAATTTTTTGTTCATCATCTTGAGTTGGTCTTATGTTCTTTGGTACATTACCCTACTCCAAGGGTCTGTTTATCTGTTCTTCTTCTTCATCAACAGTAATCATTTCATTAAAGTCCAAATGATTTTCAACATCATGTTCTAGGTGACTGTCTGATTTATCATTACTAATCTTTTCCTTTGGTTCTGAATATTCATTTATCTTTACATTGATGTTTTCAACTATTTTCCCCATCCTCTTATTCAGACACTAGTAGGATTTGATTTTGGTGGAATAACCCATAAATACACCTACATCATTTTTTGGCTCAAACTTACCAGAGTAAACATCTCTTTTGATGTAACAATTACTGCCAAAGATTCTGAAATAGATTACACTGGGAGTGTGACCAAACCACAATTTGTAGGGAGTCTTGTCAGTTCATTTCTTTACTTGAACTCACTTCAGTGTATATACCGCTATGTTGATTGCTTCTCTCCAAAAGTGATGGGGAAGATCCTTCGAAATCATAAGAAATCTTGCGTAGTCAATTAGAGTCCTATTTCTTCTTTCAGGGACTCCATTTTGTTGTGGGGTTCTCAGTGCTTATAACCGCCTCTTTATCCCCTATTCCTCACAATACTGAGTGAACTCTTGAGAGGTATATTCACCTTCTCTATTTGACCTTAGACACTTTAAGCTTTTACCAGTTTCCTTCTCCACTCGAGCCTTATAGATCTTGAACATGTGGAAGGCCTCAAATTTTTCTCTAAGAAAGAGTGTCCACATCATTCTTGAAAAATTATCCACAAAGAACAAAGAACATGAAGAACTTGTCTCCATAGTAGCTCTTCATCCTCATAGGTCCACATAGGTCTGTGTGAACAAGATCCAAAATGTTCTCAATAGAAAATGATTTACTACTGAAACTTGTTCCTGTCAGTTTCCTAATTGACAATCCTTACAAATACCTCTGTCAGGTTTTGTAATCTTAGGAAGTCCTTTAACCAACTTCTTCTTGCTTACTTTGACAATGCTATCAAATTTTATGTGGCAGAGCCTCTTATGCCACAACTAACTATTGTCCTCTAGTTAAAAGATAGATTTTATTTGTTTCTCCTTTTACTGATGCTATAAGGAAAGCTCCCTCCATTGAGTCTAGATAGAATAGGTTCCCTTTACTCTATCTACTGATAGCAACATGAGCTCCTGATTGGTTCCTAGCAACACAATAACCTTGCCAAACTCCAACATGTATCCTTTGTTATTTAATTGAGCTACACTCATTAGATTGGACTTGGGTCCTTCTACCTAGTACACATTCTCACATACAGCCTCATTGCTAAGTACAATTGGGCCTTTACCTTTGAGAGCACAGGGAACATTGTTACCAAAGGTTATCAATCCACCATCATTGAGATTTAGGCTGATGAACTTGTTCTTATCACCAGTCATGTGGTGAGTGCATCCACTGTCAATGATCCAGTCATCATGCTGATGAGATCTTGAGATAAGTGCAATTTCACTTATCACTGGCATTTCTTCTTTTATTGAAACAAAGGAAATTTATTCATCTTAAGAATCTTTAGATTAATTATTCATGACTCCTTCAACGAGGTAGCACTCCTTTTTTTCTTTGTTCTTGAATCAGTTGGTCTTTTCTTTATTTTCATTATTTAGACAACTTGCAACAATGTGCCCTATCTTATTGCAAGAAAATCACTTTAATGGAAGTTTCCCTCTGTACTTCCATTTTCCTCTTGGAAATCTCCTTGCTATGAGTGCTTCAAACTCATCCTACTCCATCTCTTCAAAGAGTAGATTTTTAACAAAATTTCTAGACTTACCGGTAGAGCTATTACCAGTTTCTCTTCCTTTCTTGGTGGAAGAAGTATTAACAGAAGACTTAAAAGCAGCTTCTAGCATGGGTAAGCTGTTATGAAAATTACTAAATTCAAATGTAGTCAACTTACTGATCAAGGAGTGAAGAATGACTTGAGATGTGGTCACTAATTTGAGCTCCTATATAGTAGAGATTTTGATAGCATATTGTGACCTGAGTGTTCTCAGTATTTTGCTTATCACATCTTCCTCACTCAGTGTTCCTCCAACACCTTTGATGGAGTTCATCACTTATTTGATTCTATTGTTGTAGTGCTCAATATCCTCTCATTCATTTATCCTAATATCATCATATTTTCCTCTGAGGCTTTCTACCTTTGCTCTTTGAACATGTGGGTCACCACCATACATAGTTTGTAGCTTAGTCCACATCTTGCAAGCAGTAGTCAGATCTTCAATCTCTACATATACATGATCTGGTAGCATACATGCTATCATATCCATTGCAGCTGTGTGTTCTACGCTGATCTTTTATTGATCAAGCATCAAGGTACTAGTGGGTTCAGTGTAATAATTGATTACATGATTCTAGTATTGATCTCTAGTTGTCTTCATGTACACCTTCATTCTATTGCACCATAAAAATTTGGTCCTTCCTTCGTCATCATTGGAATTTTTTTCTTTTGTGGTTAACCATCTTAGAAAAGGAACTAGGCTCTGATACCAATTGAAGGTCCCAACTGATGCTAAGAGGGGAGGGGTGAATCAACACCCACTAAAATTTTAGTACTAAATCTGATATATTCAAGCCAAGACTGTAAGCATAATATATTTTATCATAGAAAAAGAAATCAAACAAACAAATAGTAAACAACACTAGATTTATCATATGGAAACCCAAATAGGGAGAAAGCCACGGTGTGAGGAAACCTCACAATTTTTGCACTTTTCTAAAGTGCGCTCTGTAAGGAGCCTTCCTTGTTGAAGGATTACAAACACACTGTTAGATGCGACCCGGTTAAGGGATTTTAGAAAATGATGCATGTTAGAACCTGCCTGTTTAGAGGACTTAGAACACCTAAACATATGTCACCTGGTTAAGGGATTTAATACAAGGGACCTATTAATGTCCATCCAAAGTAATTGGATTTTTCTATTGCAATTGTTAGATGGCAATAGAGATTTTGATCTTTTAATGATGACTTTGCTGAGCCTGGTAAGATCATTGTTATTTTTCAATTAAGAATCATCACCGATCACTGCAGGCATGTTCTCCTTGGCTATTGTGCTTCCTTGCACACTCTTCTTATTCTCTTCACCTTTTCTTAACTTCTTTCAGCTTATAGGTTCACTCTTCTCTTTGGCAGAATTAAGGCAAACAATATTCTTCATAGACAGAGGAATATATAGACTTCTTTCCCTTTCTACTTTTTACATGCACAACCTATTTAAAGATCACCTTCGGATCCATCACCCAATGGAGTCTTAGTTCACTGAAGAAACATCAAATGCATGCCATGCTTTTTCCTCTTTATGAAGGAAAATATTAACACGCGACAAAAGCTTTCCTTCACTAGAGTTTTCTACATGTTTTAATGCCACAAAATCCGGCATTAAAACCCTCAATTGCACCTTGCACCGATCTTCTTGATAACACAAATTCTTCCAGATTTTATGCAAAAAATGCTGGTCAAAGAGTCACACAACTGTTTGTCGAATGTGAATTTCCCCGGTTCATCAATCGTGATGAAATCTTCACTGGTCGGTTTATAAACATAGGTTGAGCAGAGGTAAGAACCTTCACCTATCACCATACCTTCCTCTGTGTATGTTAGTTGCATCCTTGGTTCCTATTACTAGTTACCGGCTCCACCTTCCTTGGTCACCGGTTGCTCTAATGACTAGTTAGAGAAATATTAGTAATAGAGACAGTGCCTCATCTTTCTTACTATGTGTAACTGGTCTCAAAACTAGTCTCTCTTTGTGCTTATTATTGTCAATTGTACCTAGCCTATCCTTGGTTCTTGACTGAACACTGTGGACCTCTTTTCCACCTCTTTTCCAATCAATGAAAATACTAGTTTATCACGTACCATTTACAGTTACACTCTCATCGATTATTGCCAACATGATTGTCTTATCTTGTCTCCTTTACTTACTATATAACTAAATGATACTTATGACAACCATTAATGCTCTGTAGGAGTAACATTCTCCCCCTTTGGAATTAGTATCAAAAAATTTATGTATATGTACCAACTTAAAGATTTGAATCTTAACCAAAAATATGAATCTATGTGAACTCCCCCTTTGTACATGCTCTCGGTGTGAAGTACATACAATAATATATATACATATATTTTCCCCCTTTTTGAAATGAATGCCAAAAATGTTCTCACAGCTTGTCAAAAATGTTTTGATGGGTTTTCTTCAATGTAGTCAAGAGGTTTTCCCATTCCTGCTTAAGATTCTCAAGAGAAATGTTCTCTAATTTGACTTGTGCATGCATATCAAAAATATTTTCTAATACTGATATCTCCAGGGTGGAAACTAAGTCTTTTTCCTTATTCAGATGTCATTGTATCACCTTGAGGTGTGGAAGTAACTCTTCCTGTAGCTTGGTTACTTGATTTATGATCTTATCTTCTTCTTTTCTCAATTCTAATCTTTAACCGTTGGAATTCTTGAACTTTCACATGATGCTCATAAAATGCATTTGGCTCGGTTAAAATATTATTGGCACTAATTTTGATATCTTCATCTAGCTTGTTTATCTTTTCACTAAGCTTGGTAGTGAAGTGGTCTATAGTGCATAGTTTGTGCAAAATTGTAAGAACTTTTTGAATAATGGTGGAAAGCTCGGTTATTACCTTAGATAGCTTTACTTTATTTACTACCACTTCCTGGCTGATTCATTATGCTAATTTCATCTGTATCTTGGCTGCTACTCTTTCCTCAATTATTTTCTCTACATTTATACCTGGAGCATTGATGTGGCTGGTTAGATTATCAAGTTGATCAATGGTGGGAGTTGCCTCATCAACATTTATATCAGGGACTACTTGTATCACAATTTCTCTAACATCCTCTAAGAATTTTTTATGTTTACTTTCTTGTCTTAGTTTTTCATGTGCAATCTTCCTTGTGCATAATTCTTCATACTTCCTTAATGCTTCGGGGTCTAGAGTCCTCGGGTCAAATGTAGGGATTTATATGACTTCATCTAATGTGATTGGACCCTTACCATGTTTTTTCTTTTTCTTCTTTTCTAGTGTGGGAGATTTCCCATATGGTACTAGAGCTTTGGTCTCTAGATTTGACTTTCCTTGCTCAGTAGACAGGCTCTCTTCCTTATCTCGCTCTTTGACTGGTGTCCCAGTTTCATGTCCTTGGCCTTCTTGCTTGGTGTTTTTTGTAGATGTATCCACATTTGTTTCATTCTCAGGATCTTTTCTTTCCACCTCTTTGTTTTCAGTCTCATTTATGTCTTTTTGTTCTTCTACACTTTTCTCTCAGTTGTGTCTTTTTTCTGCTTGGGTGTTGGATCCTCAGGTTTCCCTTGTGTAGTAATGTCAATTGATTGTACTAATATAAAAAATTACCTAGTATGTCTACTACTACTACCTTAGTAGGTTGATCTTCTTTGGTATTACCTTCAACTATAGTGATGTCCTCATCATCCTTAGAATCATCATCAAGATCTCCATGTGTAATGTCTTCTATCAAGACTTCATCTATCCCAGTTGTTACTAATTTCTTGGGAGCATCTTGTGTGTCCTCTTCAGTATATCCAGCCAGATAGATATCCTTAGCATAAGTGTCATCTTGTTTCTTAGTGTTAGATATATGAATTGGTTCCTTTGTGGCTATGTCAACATCATCCGAGTGGACTCCTTTCCCTTTTCCTTTAACTTTCTTCTTAGGTATTATAGCCAGTGCAAGTTGATCTTCTTCTTCCCTTGATTCCAAAATTTTTGCCCATAGAAGCTTACTATTCTCATCAACTGACTCAAGTTTTCCTACGAAAATGTTAAGTGCTCTTCCTTTCATCAAAAATCGATTGGAGTACTATTTCATCAACTCATCAATCTCGGTAACAGTAAGAATAGGCATTGCCAAAATTAATGAATGTTCCCTCATTTTCTTTTCTATATGCAAGGCATATGTCCACCTTGTTGATACCTTATCGTGTAGTTCCTTAGGGGTATATTTTACAAACTCTATAGGTAATATTTTAAACTTAATCATCATATGTATGATAGCCTCTTCTACTTTCTCTTGATCTTCAATTGACATATATGCATACCGATTCATCTTAGGGTGACCTAGTCTACCTGTTTCCCTTATGTTTTCAACTAGCTCATCTACAAAATGACTTTTATTTACAAAAACTTTAAACTTACTTTGATCATCTTCTTCTTTAGAGTCTACATCATATTTTTCTCTTATTAGTCTTCTCCTCTTCTTTGGTTGCTCGATGGTGACTTGTGCACCTCTTTTCCTCTTGTGATAAGTCTTTGTGGGAGTAGGCCTTGTGATTTTTTCTATTCCTTTCTTCAGGGGTGGAGAAGTGGCCATGGAGGATCTTATCCTTGCTCATGCAGGTGTTTCTTCTTGTTTCCTCTTCCCTGTGGCCTTTATGGGTGCAACTTGAATTTCCTTGTCTAACTCAGTTTCCTCCTCATGTTCATTGTTCTTGATTAGAAGTTGTTCCCCAATTGCTTCATCAACCAACCTATCTACCACTTCTTCTTCATCAACTTATCCAAATTGTTTCACCAATGTTTCCATCATCTTTTTATATTTCCTACTCACCTTTACTCTGACTAGGTCCAATTTTATCCTTAATATTGCTTCCTCATGGGTTCCAAACCTAGTAGCTTTTGGGCTCAACCAACAGTTCCTTAATTGACCTAGAGGCTTGGTCAATATCCACTTCATAGCCCATTGGTGGTAGCCAAGAAGTTCTTGGCTCAACTGCCTTGATTGAGGTGGTGTCAATATCCACTAGAAAACATATATCTTCCTTGTGTTTCTCAACTAAATGACCTAGAATCTTGCTTCTTTTGTTCATTCTATCCTTAAATTGTCCAAAGCAATCATTCATGATAGTTACAAAATTATGACCTAGATTTTAAATAAACTCACTTATTTGTATGAGAATTGGTCGGTTGACATCCTAGTCTACATTACCGAAAGATGGGAAGTAGTTATGCAAGTAGAAAAATATACAGACCAGTAATGAACCAAACTTACATGTATTTGTCTTTGCTACCCGAATGGTTCTCAAGTTCTCTTCGAGTTATTTCAATAGGATCTCGATGAGGTCTAATTGTAGACCTATCTTGATAATCTTATACACTATATCTATTGCTCCACATGGTACGTTGTAGCACCTGCTAGATTGAAAAATCTTGTAGCCAATGACATAGGCTCCAAACCTTGTTTTTGGATCAGTTATGGTGTTAACTTTCATTCCTCTTCCATCCCATTAGGCTCCTGTGAGCTTCTCAGTTTCTACCCTCGGTGCATTCCTTATATCCTTATCCTTGTCATTAGTGGGGTAATCGGTAACCACATGAATAATATCCTTAGATAATTTAATCATTTCATCCAACCACATTTTTCCTACGTGAATGTGGCTAAGTAAAACCCCGATCCATTCAGATTTAAACTCTCTCAGAAAATGTAGGGCATTAATCAATCCTTTGACTTCTAGGTATTTGTGCTCATCACCAAGCTTTCCATTTTCACTCAGCTCTTGGTAAGTTGATTGTAGTTCAAACTCTCTGATTTCACTTATTTTACAGTGGATATAAGCACGTATATCTTGAACCAGTAAAATCCTAGGTGGTATACTAGAAAAAGAGCGTACTTGATCAATTTGTGAAGAAATCTAGGGATGCAACTTATATTAGGTTCTTCATATGTTTTTGACTTAATTAGTGTGACCTTCTTGTCACTTTCAAACTTGGATTTCATAGTCTTGGATGAAGATGCCATCGTTCTTTCAAATTTAGGGCTTCATGAAATCTTCATAAAACTAACTCGGTGGCTTAGGAATGTACTTGAAATAGTGATAAACTACTTAGGATATTCTCAAATTAATGTTGAATGCTCAATAAACTCTTTCTCAAATTCTCTCAAATCTCTCTATTTCTTCTCGTGATCGATGTATATTGAAATGACTTGCATCGCCATTATTTATACCTAAAATTTATTTTCCCCCTCAAAATTTTGCATTAAATGCTTTACCTACCTCAACTCGATAAACATAGTGACGATCGGTTATCACTCTTGAAAATTTAGCTCGGTTAACACTAGATATTTCTTGGTTGATACTTCAACTTGGTTAACCTTGTCATTTTCATCAACTCACAATGTCTTACTCGATCATGCTTTTACTGACTATACACATTTTAAGCTCAAAACATACAATACCCTAGTGCATCTTATTTCATGTTGATTTGGTGTTCATTCAATAGATATAAGGAACTATTGTAAGATATAACCGATTGAAATTCAATTTTATGAATACCTGAATTGCTTAGGTGGAGGTGGTGAAATAATGCAATCAAAAAGATGAGGTGTCACCGACTATAGTGCTTGATCTAGCATTGTCATTTGTTGATTTTCTCCACATTTGATTTCTTATTCTAATGATTTCTTTGATTGTGTTACCATTTGCATTATCATTTACCTCTAGCTCTCAGTCTCTACAATCTTTTCTCAAGTGACCAACTTTGTTCCAAACAAGGATCCTCTTGAGAATCACTATGTTTGATACTAGGTGTAAAAGTTAATTGAGATGAAAGCATATTCGGAAAATCAATGTCAATGTCAATAGTTTCATATTCATCAGTAACATTATCAATATCATCAAGAGTATCTTCATCATCCAAATTAATCAAAATAGGATCTAAGATATGAATAGAATCATCATAATCATGCATGTGAACATCATTATTAGTAACAACATTATGCATAGGTGTATCCACAGAAAGTAGAGATCTTTTAGCTTTAGCATGAGCACGATGCTTTTTACGACGTTCATTAGTAGATCGATTATGTTTCGATTTATTTGAAATAGGGTGAGGACTAGGAGGAATAATTGCAAGATCCTTCATAGGTTCTATAGGAAGATCAATAGGATTATCAACCATAGGAGGAGCAATCATAGGATCTTTGATAGGGTTGATAGGAGGAACTTGATTAACAGAACTAGAAGCCATAGTTGAAGGAGGTATCAAAGGTATAGGTAAAAGACCATGATTAAGATCAATAGGAGGTGAACTTAATTCAAAGATTTTATGATGTTTATAAGCTTGATATGCTTGAAAAAGATTATTAGGGCGAGGAGGACATGAATTAGGTAAGGAAGGCCAAAAGAAATCTAGAGCAGCACAATCTCTAGGCCTAGAAGGTTGATATAGACTATGATTGATCATCTTCACTTCACCATCATGAATGAAATTAAGACAATTATGTATAGGTGAAGCAACAACATGCATGGCAGTTAACCAAGGCAAACCTAGCTTAACTTGAAATTGATCAAAAGTAGGAACCACAACAAAGGTAGTGTTCACAAGTTTTCCAAAAAGTTCAACTGGTAAAGTAATAGAACCAAATGAGGGATAAAGAAAACCATTACAAGTTTGAATCCACACATCCAATGTATCATGGAAGTCACGTTGTAAGCTTTTCATAAAAAGATTTTCTTCAGTGATAACATTGACTAAGGAGGTAGGATCAACAAGATAACCATGAGTAGGTATCTAAGCAACCCTAACAGAAATGTAAAGGGGACCATCAGGAGCCTTAATAATCTTAGAATCATCAAAGGTAATAAAAAGTTCTTGAGGTCTTTTATTCTTGAATTGTTGTCGAGGTTTAGGTTGAGGTTGAGATGGAACTTGAGGTGAAGGTTGAGGTGGAGATATAGACTTAGCAACATGCTCCACTTGATTAACGACATGATTAAGATCATCCATCTTTGAATCATACATAATTTCTTGAGCAGATGGTTGAGCAATAGTATTAGTATCATGCGTAGGTAAGGGATTCGTAGAGATTTGAAGGTTATGATTAGGAGGAGAGATAGATTGATTCCCACTACTATCCAGATTATCAACAGATAAAGCTTTAGCATCAATGAGATCTTGGACCTTATGTTTTAAAGAATAACATCTCTCAGTATCATGACCATTCTGACGATGATATTGACAAAAAGCATTTTAATCAAAAGATTTAGATGCAATCATAGTAGGTAAAAGAGGTCGAATAGGAGGTAAAGTAATCATATTAGCAGCTAACAACCTATTCATAATAGCATGTAAAGTTTCAGAAAGAGGAGTAAACATACTATTTAATGGAAAAGTAGTGGATGCAGAAGTGGCATTATGAGATGCAACAACAACCTAATCAACAACTGCATTCACTTGTTTATTTATCTTGACATAATTATTGAATTTTTGAAACTTATTTGGATTAGGAGAAGCATCACTCTTATCAATGGGAACAGGAGCCATTGGAGTGTTGCTCTCAAATTGACTCACTTGTAATTGATAATGATGAAGTGCTGCACAAAGTTGTTGAAAAGAGTAAATTTAGTAAGCAGAATCTTATCTCTAATATCCTTTTGCAAATTTGAAATAAACATATGTTGAATATCAATATCAGGAACATGATAAGAAATCTAAGCATGCAAATGCTTAAATCTACCAATAAATTTAGTCAACTTTTCTTTAGCACTTTGTTTACAATGCATTAAATCTATCAAAGACACTTGCAGGCGAATATTGTTTTGAAATTGTTGAATAAAGGTATTAGCAAGTTGTGGAAAGGAATCAATCGAATTAGGAGGCAAGGAACAATACCACTATAAGGCCTTGTCATGAAAGGTTTGAGCAAACAGTTTAGCTAAAATCCTATGGTCATGAGCATAATCACTGCAAAGGATTTGGAATGTTTTAACATGATGAACATGATCTCTTTTTCCATTATAATTCTCAAGATGAGGCTTATCAACTTGCTGAGGAATAGGAGTTTGGATAATATCCCTAGACAAAGGGCTTCCCATGTCACATGTAGGAATACTAAACTTGTTTTGAGTTAAGGAAGCAAGTTGCTTTTGTAAGGATGATACGGTTTGAGCCAAATTGATGATGGTGGAATCAGTAGAGGAAGTAGGAGGAGTAGAAACATTAGACACACAAGGTAAAGTGTAAGAAGCTGTAGGAATAGAAGACACAGCTGGAGGAACACTAGGGACTACAGTTGGAAGTGGAGTGGAATAAGTGAAAGGAACACTATGATATGAAGGTTGTGATGTAGGAAGGGACATGAGAGGAACACTCATAGGAATAGAGGGAACCATCACAGTCATCAAAGGAGTATAGCTAGGAATACTAGGTAAAGGATTAGGAGGTTCAACACTAGTGATAGGAGTAGTGAAACCTAAATCTTGAGCTTCTTGAGTTATAGGTTTAACATTGGAATGCACAAGATGAGTAATACCACGTAAGAGGTTAACACCTTGATCACTGTCATGAAGAAATTTCTTAAGAGCCTCTATAGCTTGAATAGAATCTTGACCATGGTTTTCTTGAAGAAGCTAATTACCCATTTTATCATGTTCAGTGGAAAGTTTTTGGACTTGTTCAGGAGAAACCCTTAAAGGATCATCCTCATTGTGAGATGAGTGAGAAGAGTTTTTCTCCATAGTAGGATTAGAATCATGAATAATCAAGTTATCACCGGGGATCCTAAGGAAAGGAGAAGATTCAGGCTCAAAGGCACCCATGAGTCTATGACTTCTTCTAACTGGAATGCTATAAGTAGGACTAGTGGTAGTAAAGCTCATAAACCAATATAATGCAAATGAACTAAACTAAGAAAACATAAAGCATGAATATGAAATATAATTAGCATGCAAGATTAATCACGAAGGACAAATCTAATACTAACAAGATAAAAGGAAAGCATAATAAAGCATCCAATTCCACAAAAGAAAGGAGAGTAAGTATGTCGGGTTCACAAAAATGAATAATGGTAATTTGGAATCACCACTATTTGTGTATGTGTGTGGGGAAAATGTAAGATTCACTCCTAAATCCAAATTCCCAAAGGAGAGATCCAATTTGATCAACCAAGAGGTTAATACACAATTGAATCAATATATGAAGAATATGAAAGAGAGAGAAACCCTATACTTCCCTATAGTTGGATTAAGCTTGAAATCTGAAATAATTAAAGTGCAAATACTAATCTTGAATTAGGGAATATTAGGAAAATGCTGAATTCTGGCTTCTATATGAACTTTTTGAAGATTTTGTGACCTGTTTTGGACTGGAAATGCCGAGGCGGACAAAACCCAGAAATCTTTTCTCCAAATTCACATATATCGACTTTGACCTTTTAAAAGGTCAGACCACATTATTTATTTGAAGTTCGATGCCAATTCTATTCACAAATCCTAAAAGATTTTTGAAAAGGGTATCCAAATTCACTCTTAGATCTGAGATTTTGCACCTGTACCTACAAGAAAATGGGAGTTTTTGGTTGTATGGGGGGTTTGCCTTAGTCAAACCCCAATTTAGGAATTAACCTTGAAATTGAATTGAAATATATGGTGCATAAACAAAGTAATTGAAACAAATCACCTTGCTTATGTTGAATTCCTTGTAGAGGATTCAAATCTTCAAATCCACAAGTAGGAATGCTTCAATGGATGTAGGATGTCTCCAATCAATGGTATTTTGATCTTCAACACCAATCTTGATTTGATCTTTGCATATGAGAAGGCTTGAATGGATGGAGAAGGATGGATCTTCAAGGGGGCTCCAAGGAGATTGAATCTTTCAATAGCTAATAATGGAACTCCTTGATGGATGAATGCTTGAACACTTGAATGCTTGAAGACTTGCTTGAATGCTTGAGAGCTCTAGATGCTTGATTGCTTGAGTGTGGATGATGGATGTGAAAATGAGAGAGGAAGGCCTCCTTTTATAGTGATCTAGGGCACACTCCTCTAGATGGGCCACCTTGGAGAATTAAATCCCAATTAGGTCCTCACCTTTATAAAATATACCTTGATTAAATACCATTAAAGGATTTACCATTTCGGAGCCCGAAATAGCCGACCCGAAAGCAGGAAATAACTTTCTCAAAACTCAAATTAGCGGGAAATGAAACTTTGAAATTCTGGCAGGAAGAGGTCAAGGTTGAGGTCAACCCTAACCTAGTTAGGGTCAGGGTCGACCCTGACCTAGTCAAGGTTGAGGTTGACTTTGACCTCAAACCCTAATTTTATTAGGATTTGCAAAAAAGGTTCCAAGAGATGCCAAAAATGTAGAATTTGATGTCTAAGCAGGACCTAGTGTCAGGAACAGATAGAAAATCCTTTGAATGATATGATGAAGGACTAGGAGGTCTCATTACTAAATCCTACCTAGAAAATAGAGCCATAGAAGAAGGAAAATTAGGAAAGTCCTTAAGACCTTAACCCTAATTTCACCTAGAATGAAGAAATCAAGTGTGGAGAAGAAGTGGAAAGCAGGGAGAAAGCCAAATACATGAAAAGAACCAATCAAGGTGCTTAACATGACCCCAAACCACTTACTCGGAGGGCTAAATGCTCTTAACATGGAAGTGCTTCCATTTTAAGACGATACATTAAGCCCCCACTTTAGCATGAGTATGGACTCGATGCAAACTCTTGGTAAAGTAGATAAAAATAACAAGATAATCTTATCATAATCTAAGGGACAAAGAGAAATCCCAAGCCCCCAGGGACTCAAGTCTTCATAGACTCTTAGATCATAGATAAGAGAGACATCTCTAAAGAGAGAAAGAAAAAGTGTGATTACCTTGCCTAATGAGAACTTATGTCCCATGGTGAACCACACAGGAAAAAGGTGCAACCGGAAAGATGGAATTGAACTGCCTAGTGAATGTGGCTACTCACTAGTCAACCCATCAAGGATTTATCCTTAGGAATATTCTATTCCGTAAGAATAAATAACAACTAAAAGAGATCCAGTCTTAAGGACACTTCTGACCTTAAGGGATCACAATATATGTGTATTTGAAATTGGAGGGATCAAGAGATCCTAATATAAATCCATACTTTAAGGATTAGTTCCTAATCCAAAAAGAAAGATTGAAAAGTAAATTTAAAGTGTGTGTCTTCCTCAGGATTTAGAAACTTATGTGCATTACCTTTAGAAGATTTAGCATGTTTTGAATTTTTTCATAAGTGCGTGTGTGTAAAAAGTGAGCAGAGTGTATGCCCCCATGTTAAAGTCATTGCTAACACTTTAACAGGAGCAATGGCTTTAATGGAAACATAAAAAACTCCACTGATTACATTTCCACGGAAAGATGCCCCCAGATGAAGACAAATCAAGGGAAATATCATAGAAACATACAAAGAACGCGGAAGGGATCTACCTACCGTGGGGTCAGTATGATCATAAGATAATATATATATGATATTATTGCAAATGAATTGACATCATTCCCCAAAGGAAGTAGAACTACAATCACAAAGGAGGAAAGATCACATAAGATATACGAAGAAGAATATTTTTGGACCATGACATGGAGACCAAAAATATTTAGTGCTACCATATCTCAAATCCAAGAAGATTACAGAAGGAAACATTTACGAACAATAGCACATTTAGAACATAACACTGAACAACACATAGAAGAATAGAGAGACAAATAGAGGAATTTGAACAACAGTTTTGATTCCTTCAGCACCTTGTACCAACTGAGTAACAAGGATCGTATAAAAGAATCTAACAACATTTAGCAAATACATTATGGGAGAAGCACAGTACAACAAGAAAACACACAACAAAGCTACCATGAAGGACAAGCCGATCAAGGGTGCTGCCTACTTTTCCCATCTCATTGTATATCATCTAGGGTAGGTGGGTAACTCGCAAGAGGGACTATATCCAATATAGTAGGAATGATAGCCAGTTCCAAACAAGGATCCTCTTGAGAATCACTATGTTCGATACTAGGTATAAGAGTTAATTGAGATGAAAGCATATTCAAAAAATCAATGTCAATGTCAATAGTTTCATATTCATCAATAACATTATCAGTATCATCAAGAGTATCTTCATCATCAAAATTAATCAAAATAGGATCTAAGATATGAATAGAATCATCATAATCATGCATGTGAACATCATTATTAGTAACAACATTATGCATAGGTGTATCCACAGAAAGTAGAGATCTTTTAGCTTTAGCATGAGCACAATGCTTTTTACGATGTTCATTAGCAGATCGGTTACATTTTGATTTATTAGAAATAGGGTGAGAATGAGGAGGAACAATTGTAGGATCATTCACAGGTTCTGTAGGAAGATCAATAGGATTATCAACCATAGGAGGAGAAATCACAGGATCTTTGATAGGGTTGATAGGAGGAACTTGATTAATAGAACTAGAAGCCATAGTTGAAGGAGGTATCAAAGGTATAGGTAAAATACCACAATTAAGATCCATAGGAGGTGAACTTAATTCAAGGATTTTATGATGTTTATAAGCTTGATATGATTGAAAAAGATTATCAGGGCGAGGAGGACATGAATTAGGTAAGGAAGGCCAAAAGAAATCCAGAGTAGCACAATCTCTAGGCCTAGAAGGAAGATATAGACTATGATTGATCATCTTCACTTCGCCATCATGAATGAAATTAAGACACTTATGTCTAGGTGAAGCAACAAAATGCATGGTAGTTAACCAAGGCAAACCTATCTTAACTTGAAATTGATCAAAAGTAGGAACCACAACAAAGGTAGTGTTCACAAGTTTTCCAAAAAGTTCAACCGGTAAAGTAATAGAACCAAATGAGGGATAAAGAAAACCATTACAAGTTTGAATCCACACATCTGATGTATCATAGAAGTCACGTTGTAAGCTTTTCATAAAAAGATTTTCTTCAGTGATAACATTGACTAAGGAGGTAGGATCAACAAGATAACGATGAGTAGGTATCTAAGCAACCCTAACAACAATGTAAAGGGAACCATCAAGAGCCTTAATAATATTAGAATCATCAAAGGTAATAAAAAGTTCCCGAGGCCTTTTATTCTTGAATTTTTGTCGGGGTTTAGGTTGAGGTTTCACTTTAGGTTTAGGTTTAACTTGAGGTTGAGATGGAACTTGAGGTGAAGGTTGAGGTGGAGATATAGACTTAGCAACATGCTCCACTTGATTAACGACATGATTAAGATCATCCATCTTTGAATCATACACAATTTCCTGAGCAGATGGTTGAGTAATAGTATTAGTATCATGCGTAGGTAAGGGATTCATATAGATTTGAAGGTTTTGATTAGGAGGAGAGACAAATTGATTCCCACTACTATCCAAATTATCAACAGATAAAGCTTTAGCATCAATGATATCTTGGACCTTATGTTTTAAAGAATAACATCTCTCAGTATCATGACCATTTTGACGATGATATTGACAAAAAGTATTTTGATCAAAAGATTTAGATGCAATCATAGTAGGTAAAAGAGGTCGAATAGGAGGTAAAGTAATCATATTAGTAGCTAACAACCTATTCATAATAGCATGTAAAGTTTTAGAAAGAGGAGTAAACGTACGATTTAATCGAAAAGCAGTGGATGCAAAAGTGGCATTATGAGATGCAACAACAACCTGATCAGCAATTGCATTCACTTGTTTGTTTATCTTGACATAATTATTGAATTTTTGAAACTTATTTGGATTAGGAGAAGCATCACTCTTATCAATGGGAATAGGAGCCATTGGAGTGTTGCTCTCAAATTGACTTACTTGTAATTGATAATGATGAAGCACTGCACAAAGTTGTTGAAAAGAGGTAAATTTAGTAAGCAGAATCTTATCTCTAATATCCTTTTGCAAATTTGAAATAAACATACGTTGAATATCAATATCAGGAACAGGATAAGAAATCTGAGCATGCAAATGCTTAACTCTACCAATAAATTCAGTCAACTTTTCTTTAGCACTTTGTTTACAATGCATTAAATCTGTCAAAGACACTTGCAGGCCAATATTGTTTTGAAATTGTTGAATAAAGGCATTATCAAGTTGTGGAAAAGAATCAATTGAATAAGGAGGCAAGGAACGATACCATTGTAAGGCCTTGTCATGAAAGGTTCAAGCAAAAAGTTTGGCTAAAATCCTATGGTCATGAGCATAATCACTGCAAAGGATTTGGAATGTTTTAACATGATGAACATGATCTCCTTTTCCATTATAATTGTCAAGATGAGGCATATCGACTTGCTGAGGAAGAGGAGTTCAGATAATATCCCTAGACAAAGGGCTTCCCATGTCACATGTAGGAATACTAAACTTGTTTTGAGTTAAGGAAGAAAGTTATTGTAAGGATGATATGGTTTGAGCCAAACTGATGATGGTGGAATCAGTAGAGGAAATAGGAGGAGTAGCAACATTAGACACACTAGGTAAAGTGTAAGAAGCTGCAGGAATAGAAGACACAACTTGAGGAACACTAGGAACTACAATTGGAAGTGGAGTGGAATAAGTGAAAGGAACCCTATGATATGAAGGTTGTGATGTAGGAAGGGACATGGGAGGAACACTTATAGGAATAGAGGGAACCATCATAGTCACCAAAGGAGGAGTATAGCTAGGAATACTAGGTAAGGGATTAGGAGGTTCAACACTAGTGATAGGAGTAGTGAAACCTAAATCTTGAGCCTCTTGAGTTATAGGTTTAACATTGGAATGCACAAGATGAGTAATACCATGTAAGAGGTTGACACCTTGATCACTATCATGAAGAAATTTCTTAAGAGCCTCTATAGCTTGAATAAAATCTTGACCATGGTTTTCTTGAAGAAGCCAATTACCCATTTTATCATGTTCAGTGGAAAGTTTTTGGACTTGTTCAGGAGAAACCCTTAAAGCATCATCCTCATCGTGAGATGAGTAAGAAGAGTTTTTCTCCATAGTAGGATTAGAATCGTGAATAATCAAGTTATCATCGGGGATCGTAAGGAAAGGAGAAGATTCAGGCTCAAAGGCACCCATGAGTCTACGACTTCTTCTAACCGGAATGTTATAAGTAGGACTAGTGGTAGTAAAGCTCATAAACCAATATAATGCAAATGAACTAAACTAAGTAAACATAAAGCATGAATATGAAATCTAATTAGCATGAAATATTAATCATGAAGGACAAATCTAATACTAACAAGATAAAAGGAAAGCACAATAAAGCATCCAATTCCACAAAAGAAAGGAGAGTAAATATGTCAGGTTCCCCAAAATGAATAATGGTAATCTAGAATCACTGTTATTTATGTATGTGTGTGGGGAAAATGTAAGAGTCACTCCTAAATCCAAATTCCCAAAGGAGAGATCCAATTTGATCAACCAAGAGGTTAATACACAATTGAATCAATCTATGAAGAATACAAAAGAGAGAGAAACCCTATACTTCCCTATAGTTGGATTAAGCTTGAAATCTGAAATAATTGAAGTGCAAATACTAACCTTGAATTAGGGCAGATTAGGCAAATGCTGAATTTTGGCTTCTGTATGAACTTTCTGAAGATTCCATCACCTTTTTGGACTAGAAATGTTGAGGCAGACAAAACCCAAAAATCTTTTCTCCAAATTCACATAGGTCGACTTTGACCTTTTAAAAGGTCAAAGACCACATTATTTATTTGAAGTTTGATGCTGATTCTATTCACAAATCTTGAAAGATTTCTGAAAAGGGTATCCAAATTTCCTCTCAGATCTGAGATTTCGCACCTGTACCTACAAGAAAATGGGGGTTTTTGGTTGTATGGGGGGTTTGCCTTCATCAAACCTCAATTTAGGAATTGACCTTGAAATTGAATTGAAATATATGGTGCATAAACAAAGTAATTGAAACAAATAACCTCGCTTATGTTGAAGTCCTTGTAGAGGATTCAAATCCTCAAATCCACAAATAGAAATGCTTCAACGGATGTAGGATGTCTCCAATCAATGGTCTTTTGATCTTCAACACCAATCTTGATTTGATCTTTGCATATGAGAATTCTTGAATGGATGGAGAAGGATGGATCTTCAAGGGGGCTCCAAGGAGATTGAATCTTTCAATAGCTAACAATGGAACTCCTTGATGGATGAATGCTTGAACACTTGAATTCTTGAAGACTTGCTTGAATGCTTGAGAGCTCTAGATGCTTGATTGCTTGAGTGTGGATGATGGATGTGAAAATGAGAGAGGAAGGCCTCCTTTTATAGTGATCTAAGGCACACTCCTCTAGATGGGCCACCTTGGAGAATTAAATCCCAATTAGGTCCTCACCTTTAGAAAATATACCTTGATTAAATACCATTAAAGGATTTACCATTTCGGAGCCCGAAACAGCCGACTTGGAAGCGGGAAATAACTTTCCCAAAACCCAAATTAGCAGGAAATGAAACTTTGAAATTTTGGCAGGAAGAGGTCAAGGTCGAGGTCTACCCTAACTTGGTTAGGGTCAAGGTTGACTTTGACCTCAAACCCTAATTTTGTCAGCATTTGCAAAAAAGGTTCCAGGAGATGCCAGAAATGCAGAATTTGATGTCTGAGCAGGACCTAGTGTTAGGAACAGATAGAAAATCCTCTGAATGGTATGATCAAGGACTAGGAGGTCTCATTTTTGAATCCTACCTAGAAAATAGAGCAATAGAAGATGGAAAATTAGGAAAGTCCTTAAGACCTTAACCCTAATTTCACCTAGAATGAAGAAATCAAGTGCGGAGAAGAAGTGGAAAGCAGGGAGAAAGCAAAATACATGCAAAGACCCAATCAAGGTGCTTAACATGACCCCAAACCACTTACTCAGAGGGCTAAATGCTCTAAACATGGAAGTGCTTCCATTTGAAGATGATACAATATGTAACACCATAAGATATTCCATACATTCTGTAATATCAATATCCTAAAAACTTGAAGTAAAGTTTTTAGAAAATAATTTCTCTCCAACTTAGAGAGATAAACTAATAAATAGTCTTAAGTTTTTGCATAAATAGCCATGCAGGGCTTAAAAAACTAACTTCGTAAAATTGTCTTACTTGAAGGTAAATTCTAATAACTTCTAATAACTGCCCTAAGCATTAAGCATCAAAACTGGACTGGAGCAAAAATGCCTTCCAAACAATGCCAAGTGTCTTAGATGCTTTAAGGAGTTGAGGCCGCTGCAAGACATGCTGCCTTCCAATCCTCAAATGCGGCATTGAACACGAAGATGCCTAGTTGATGTGGAAATCTGATAGAATCGATCCTCTACTTCTAGACCTCCTTCTCCTTTTTAACCTCAACTATCTTTCCTGAGTGCATAATTGAATGATCTTGCTAAAGGATCATCATCGAATCCATCTGTGCAATCTTTGTGAAATGCTCATCTGTAGGTGTCTTCATCCTTTTGATCTCGTTGAACCAGGTGTTTACCTTTTTGATTACCTATTCTGCCATTTTATCTGATGCTTCTTGAATTTTCTAGATCCGCTCAACAATCTATTTTATATCATTAAAAATGATTTCTTTCATCATTTTCAGCCCCTTCATGAGTTCTTTTACCTTGGAGATTCCCAGAGCCATGACTTCATTCCTTCAATCTATGCATTCTTTTATAACATAAAGAACTATGTTATTTAGTCCTGGTATTGGTTTTTCCATAAGGAACTTCTGCAAGTCGTACTCTTCAATTTCTTCAATCCAGTGGAGCTCCTTGTTCCAACTAGTCTTTTCTAGCTCCCATTCTTCAATGTTGTCTTCTGCTTCCTTAACCAGGTGGTCTCCTTCACTGTGGGTTTGATCTAGTTTACTTAGCTGCTACACCACCTCTATTTTTATGCGCTCCACCCAATCATCAAATGACTTGCTCACCGCCTTGCTTCTTTGAACTTGGTCAAGAAACCGTTGATTATTAGGGGATCTCATGTCGATGGAGGCTAACATCTCACTTAGAGGGAAAGGTTTAGGATGCTGAATGGCATTAATATACTGAGCCATACTCTTCATCACCTCTTTCATTTCTTGTTTATCTTTGGCATCCTTCTACACTTTGCTAGCAATTTTCTTGTTTGACACCTTGAAAAACCTCATATCAGCGGCTCTGGTGTCTCTCCCTAAGTCCACCTTGGATACTTGGAAGTCCTGGACTAAAGCTTCTCCTTCAGTTATGTCTTCTTTAGTTTTTGCAATCTCAGCCATCCAGTGGCCACTGCTCTCATCGAAACCAATTCTAGATTCCATCTTCATTTTCTTGACCTTAGAAGATTTTTCCAGATACCTGCTTACCACATCATCAATAGGTACTGATAAAGGAACCATATTCCTTTTCTTGGCTACTAGGGTCTCCAACCATGGTGGAGCGACATAGGTCTTCTTTTGGGTGTCATAGTCACTCAGCAGAGCTAACGAGTCTTTCGGAGTACCTCCTATTTCCTCTTGCATCTGTTGATCATCGGCCATCCTAGATACCCTATGGTCTTCCACTGAAACTACCTTCAGATTAGGGTTTGATGAATCTAAATCCATGATGACACTGGGAGTAACTCTTTGCATTTGAACCTTTTCTTTTACTCTTTGGCTTGATCTGGTCACTCAGACTTCGGGTTTAGGTTGCTGTTGAACTTGAACTTGAACTTGGACTTGCAAAGAAATTGGTTCAAGTTCAGGTTCAACTTCTAGTTTAGTTTTCCCTGCACAAGATGGATCAACATTTAAGTTAGTTAAAACAAAAGTCCTCTTGGTTGAACTCCTCTTGGTTTTTATTTGTTTCTTTGCTGATTGCAAAGGAACACAGGGGTTCTTTTCTTACCAACCATGCTTCACTTCTTTTGATCACCCTTTTCATTCTCTTATACAAATCATCTTGTTCTAGCTCTTTCCAATCTAGTTCAAGAATTGGGAGGACTTCAACCTCCTCCGAATATTGGGAATCTACAACATCAATTTCATTGTCTTCCTCTATCCCATATGTATCTAACTCTAGCCTGAAAGTGATGATTTGGTTTAAAGTTAGCCGGGACCAGAGTCTTTTCCTTACCTCTAGCTCATTAGAACAGTTGACCCAAAAATCTTCTATCTCAGGAATGTGCATAAACATCTCTGGGAAATTAAGATTTGCTCCTGCAAAGCCTCTATAATCAAAACTAACCCTGGGAGTATAAGTTTGCAAACAAAAAGCATCCAATTCCTCTTTGATAGCCACAACATCTTGGAAACTTTTGCATCTTTAGTACCCTAACTCAATAGGGAAGAGAACACCTGAGGACTTCTTTGGGGTTCCAGCCTTTTGTTCAACTGGCACAAGCTACCTACATAGCTCCATCAGGATTACATCATCTAAATAGAATCTAGGAAGCCATAGGGGCTCTTCATCAAATGATCCAACTCTCAGATAAGTAAATCTTGGAAATTGTATAAAATGACAGCCATAAATATTAATCACCTGCTTAGCCTCCTCATAAAGCCTACAATTTTCTTTCCCTCTCAACTCAAAAACTAACCTTCCTGAAAACCTATCATTTACAGTTTTGAACACACTGGAGAACTTCTCCTTTTGTAATCATGTGAAGTAGTCGTATATCCTCATATCACTTTTCCATAATTCATGAGGTAATCCTTCCTAGGTTCTGCAACATGCTAAGACATACACAAGGTAGGAAGACATAAAATGCAGTTAAATTTGTCACATTTAAGAGTTCTTTGTGGAGCTTTTCAGCTATCAGGTCAACCCAATCAATAAACTTATCTCCTTCTATGATTTTCTTGATGAAATAGTACATCTAATTTTCCCAATGAAATGCATGAGGATTTCCTTTCACCCTATTCAGAAGAAGCACCATATCAGCAATATCTTTTCGAAAGTGTTCAATTGTCAATGGCTTTGGCAGCCTGCTTCCTCCTTTCTCTAGTTTCACAAGCCATACTTGGGCTATTGAGGTGCTATATTTTTTCTTATCAACCTCATACACATGATTTTCCTCTTCATAGGTCCATGGTTCATATGACTCCTTGTTTGGAATTCTCAGGGCCGCCATTAATGTTTCCCGGCTAATTTTTACCAAGATTTCTACTAACGCATCCTTAGTACACCTATTCTTAGCGTCATATTTGTTTGTGCACTCCAACACCAGTTCAGGGAAAATGAGAGCTGAAGGAAATGCAACGGCTTCTAAAAGACCACTTCTTGCTAATTTCCTAGAAAAAGAACCCTTGGAAGAAATTCAGGCTCTATGACAGAGTTCTCCTAGGTTTGCATTCAACAAGAAGGTATCACCTATGTCTGGAAGAGAAACTAGCAGGTGGGTTCTACTCTCTTCTTTCAAAATTTTTGGGCAAAACAACAACATCCTACCAAATATGAATAGAAAATATTTGCAAGATAGAAAAAGCCACTGAAAACTGAAACTGCAAGGGGGCAAGATAAATCACCAATATACTGTGCACCAGCTCTTTGAAAATTTCTCAATCCCAATTCCATCGCTTCTTCTCCTTCTCCAAACAAAATGACTTAACAAAAAAACTTAAATCATTCTTCATTTATTCACAAATGCCTTAAGGGATCCTTAATAAATCTTCAGATCATGTCCATAATAAATGTTTTAATTGAGAAATGATTGATTTGACATGTCCAATCAAGATTAATTAAGTCACCAGCTATTTCAGCACGAATAACTCAATTCCTGAGAAATATCCCTGATCACCATATCTAGATATTAATGGCTCCCTCTATGTCACGCCGTCAACTATCATTTCCAATCTTTTAGATGCACATGCCATCTAGTTGAATGAGAGCATCTTGTACGACAATTTCCAAAACTAAATAAACACTTGGAGCACTACAAACCATAAATGTTCTTTTTGGAAAATAAAACAATCCTGCCGAATTCTCTATGCATAAGTTGTTCTCTTACAAATGTGAACTTGAACTTAAACTAACTTGAGGTTCAGGACTGGTTTGAAGTTCAAGTTCATCTTCAAGACCAATAGACATTTTGAGGCAAAGGATTTAAAGACTCAAAAGCGGTAACGAGTTGAACTTGAACTTGAACCAACTTAACAAAAGTTCAAGTTCAAGTTCAAGTTCAACTTAGAGACTTCGAATGATGAAGACAATAATTGGAATTTGAGAAAAATGATAGTAACAAGTGGCTCTGACTGGGGACTGGGACTACTAAGGACCGAGGAATGAATCTAGAATCTCTATTTGACAAGACAATTTATACTTTATTTGACTGGGCCAACTCACCACAACAAAAACTTCTACTCCTACAGACACAAGCCAAAACTATATATACAAGCAAGGAAAAGAAAATAATTACAACTAGTAAAGCTTGAGATCCTGCCCATTATAGGACAAGGGTAGTTCATCTCCATCAATGTATTTCAGCTTGAATGCATTCAAACCTAGAGCTTGTGAGATCTTGAATGGTCCCTTATAGAGAGACTCGAACTTGCTATGTGCTCCTCTTGGATCTTGATGCTTATCCCAAAGAAGGATCTTATCACCCACCATAAATTTTCTTGGCCTAGCACGTCGATCAAAAATTTCCTTCACTTTTAGTTGATGACTGGTGATGTGATCAACTAATTCCTCCCTCTCTTCTTCTATTTTTGACAGATACAATATCATCTTCTCCAATGCATTTTGAAAGACTTCATTCTCCACACATCTTTGCAACTTGGCAGAGGCTAATTTTAATGGAAGTGATAGTTGCGCTTCAACTCCGAAGACTAATTCAAATGGCATCATATCGATAGCCCTCTTTGGAGAGGTTCTATCCACCCACAATGCCTCGTATAACTTCTTGTGCCAGTCTTTGCCCTTTTCATCGACTAGTATCTTCATGATGTTTATCAGGTTCTTGTTTGTAGATTTGGCCTAGCCATTTCCCTGCAGAAAATAATATGAAGAATGAGATAGATTTATACCATGATCATAATAGAAAATTTGAATCTCTCAGGAGGAGAAATTCTGAGCATTACTAGCCACTATCTTCAGGGGAACTCCAAATCTAGTGGCAATGTTTTCTTTTAGGAATTTATAGACTACCTCAGAAGTGGTTACTTTAACTAGTATCACATCTACCCACTTGGTAAAGTAATCAGTCACTGTCAAGATATGGGTATGTCTGCCACTAGAAGTTAGGTTGATTGGACCAATAAAATCTAACCCCCACTACTGGAAGGGTTTTTCGATAATCACATGTCTTAGTGGTAGAGCAGCTAACTAGGGCTTTCCTAAGAAAAGTTTACACTTCTCACAATTTGCCAACCACCTGTATGCATCTTTAAACATTTCGAGCCAGTAGTAGCAATTTCTCAGGATCTTAAACGCTGTTACCAAAGAAGAGTAGTGCCCCCTGCACGCTTCATTGTGAAATGATTGCAATAACTTTTTCTACTATTCCTTGTCAACACATCGCAAAAACATCCCATCCAGTCCCCTTTTATACATAACATACTATGACATACTTTGCTACTTTCAGCCTTAGATTTCTTCTCTCTTTAGCTGATAAGTGTTCTGGAGGCTCTTCATAGGTCAGAAAGAAAGCTACATTTGAAAACCATGAGTCATTTGTCGCTATAAACAGGCAATTAGGTAAGCTTTGTGCTTCTTGATTCTCAGCCATCAGTTTACACAGGCCCTGACCTCTCACTAGCTTGGTAGGCTTAATTTCCAAATCAAATTCTTGCACCTTTACAACCTAGCTAGCTCTATTATTTACTGCAACTTCTTATTGAGTAAGGATGGTCTTAACAGTAGAATTCAGAACCAAGACCACAGAATGTGAATGCAATATATAGTATCAGAATTGTTTGACTGCCTTCACTACTATGAATGCCTATTTTTCTATTTTTGAATAGCGTAACTCATGTTTCTTGAGTGGGACGCTCATAAAAGAGATAGGCACTTCTTCCCCATTATCATTCTTCTATAATAGCATGCCAGACATTGTGTGCTCTAATGCATAGTAGTAGATAATAAAGTCTTTTTTGAAATCTAGGTGTATCAATGTCGGAGCATTGGCTATAGCTTCCTTAATCTTACCAAATGATTTGACAGCTGGTTCATCCCACTTGAAATTTTGCTTTTCGCTTAACAGGTCTACCATCGGTTTTGATGCTTCAGCGAAATCAAGCACAAACTTCCTTAAGAAGTTAACTTGACCAAAGAAAGATTTAATCCCTTTCCGATTAACAGGAAAACACAACTGCTAGATAGCTTTGACTCTTTCTGGATCAATTTTAATGCCCTCCTTTGAAACTAAGTGACCCAACAACTTACCCTCCGTCACACAGAAGATTGACTTCTTTGGATTTAGGGAAACACCATGATCCTGAAACCTTTGAAAAACTTCTTTCAGGTCTTTCAGATGTTTCTTACGCCTCCTAGAGAATACTATCATGTCATCCAAGTAAATGGTGATGGTCTTGTTTAGTAAATGGCCGAAAGTGGAATTCATGGCCCTCTAGAATGTGGCTCCAACATTAATTAAGCCAAAAGGCATTCTCCTATAGGCGAATGTGCCCCAAGGTATGGTAAAGGTTTTTTTGTGCTGGTCTTCCTTTGCAATACTAATTTGGTTGTAGCTTGAAAAACCATCTAGTAATGACAACATTTATGAGCTAGCTACCATTTGAAGAATTTGGTCCATCATAGGTAAGGCGAAGTTATCTTTAAGGCTTGATTGATTGAGGTTCCTAAAGTCCATGCATATTCTGATTTCTCCATTTTGCTTCCTCACAGGAACAATGTTGGCCACCCATGTAGAGTGATGTATTGGGAAGATAATCCTTGCTTGAAGCATTTTGTCAATCTCCTTAAAAATAGCATCCGACACCTTCGGATTATATGTTCTCAATTTTTGAAGAAACGGTGATGTACCAGGCTTCAAGGGAATATGATGTGTAAACTGTCCCTATCTGAAGTTTCTTAGATCATTATAGGTCCAAGAAAATACGTCACCATATTATTTTAATAACTTAGTGAAATGACCCCTTTCATCTTCATCACAACACACACCTAAATTAACCATTTTGGGATTTAAATCATCACCAATATTAATTTTTTCATATTCACATGAAGGGATGGTGTCTGGCATGTTGGATGAATTTAAATAGTAGTCTCTCCTATCAAACAAACTCTCTAACTCCACCAATCCTTTGGGTATAGAGTTTCCTTTAAGTTGAACCACCTTCTCTAAAACACTGGATTCCTTCCTTGGACAAAATTCATGGCACTCAGACTTCGATCCTTCATAATAATAGGTTGAAAACTTATCCAAACCTTGCAGAAACTCATTTATTTAAGCATCATCTCTGAATACTTTCCAAGAATAGGAATTATCAGGAACACTAGGCCTATGAATCACTTTAATGGTGTAACGATCTTCTATAAGTTTGGGTGTGGTATGAGCAAAGATGCTAACCCAACAAGAGCATCTGCTCTTGAGTTATATTCCCTAGGAATTGCTTCAATTGAAAAGGCTTCAAACCACTTGAGTTCATCCCACACCCTATTTCTCTAGTGCATCAGCCTCTCATTCTTCACTGAAAACAAGTTCTTGACCTATTTGACAATAAGTTCCGCATCCCCACGTGCCTTTAAAAGTTTAATCCCCTTCTTCTTAGCTTCTTCTAAACCTAACAATAGAGCTTCACACTCTACCATATTGTTCATATTCTCAGACTCAAGTTTAAATAAAAAAGGAAATTTGAGTCCAACAGGAGAAATGAGGACTACTCTAGCCCCCGAGCTTGTAGAAGAGCAATTGCCATCAAATTCAAGAGTCCAAAGAAGTTCTTCATCTGCAACCACTAGATTTGGAAGGTTAACATCTAATAAAATGACATAGTTTGCAAACTTAGATTCTTGATACAATATCTAGGATTTAGGGTCTTCTGAGGGAAAAACTGTGTATTTGGATTTGGGTTCTGGAAGAAGAGTAACTTTCTTATTTCCTATAGGGACTATGGCCTGAGACCAATCCAATTTCTTTTTTCCACCTAGATCCCTAGAAAAGTTTCTGCTAAGAAGCATACCGTAGCTGGCTGGAATATCAACTACTAAGATGGTTAATTTCAATCTCTTATTTGGAAAAGCTACCAAGGCAACCTGGGCATCTTTAATCTGACCTAGGAGAGGAACTTATTTAGCATCCATAGAATAGCAGCATCCAAAGGTATCAGTCATAGGGAGATCTAATGCTTTGGCCATAGATGAAGGCATAATATTATCTGAAGCCCTTGAATCAATAATACAATTGTTTAATTTGAAACCATGAATGTACAGAGACACACAGAAAGGTTTAGGTTTCAAGCCAAAAGGAATGGTAGGAGTGGGCTTCTCGGCAGACTTTTGTTCAATTGTCTCTTCCTTCTTTTCAAGCTATCCTTTAAAACATGCATTGTTTGTTTGTTGAACCTTAGGTTCAGTAGGAGGACCCTTGACATAACTAACCAATTTATCTAACTCCCAGGGATTCATTTTCAGATATTCTGCAGCAGAAATTTGCACTTTTTAAGTTTTACAAAAATCAACTATACTAAAAGGAGAATTAGATTCAGACCTTTTCATAACTTGTTCCTCTGGACCGCCTACTTTTAGAATCTTTGGATGATCACTGACCTACCCTTCACTAAATTTAGTTGATGCATTTGACCAATTACTCACCTTTCCTCCACGCTGATTTCTTGTCAAAACTAAACAAGAGGTATCCTCTAAAGTTACCAATATGTCTCCCCCCCTTTTGAAGTCTGATTCATATTTAAGTAAAAGTTTCTAGAGTCACAAAGCACCTTAGAGGATATGTCTTCAACAATCACCTTCATTGCTGCTTCTTTCTCAGCTTCAAGTTGCACATGTCTTATGTTTTTAGGACATGAGACTCCCTCATGCTCATCAGTAAGATGGAAAAAATACATGTTTCTTTTATTTGGTGGAGGTTCAATCTGCAATCTCTACTGAGTAGGAGGCAAATTAAATTGTTTTCCCGAGTTTGAGGGTCCCTGAGTTGGATATTTATGTGGAATATCTTGATAGGGACTGGTAGTCTTAGGCAATTATCACTTGATGGTTATCAAGTCATTCATCAGTCTTTGAATTATAGGGTCTGATGATGAGGAGGTAGAAGGCTAAGAGCTAGATGTTTGAACATCTTTTCTCCATTTTCCACTTGTTATGAGATCATCCTCCAGTTTAATGGTGAGAGCCTGAGTAGCTGCTAAGGTGGTTGGCCTAGCTCTTTTTAAAGGAAATGCTACATCAGGAGGCATAGCATTTAAGAAAAAGCCTTTATGATTTTCATCATTAGGTCTACTTGTAGCTGGAATCACTTGAATTCCTTTATTGAATCTTGCCACAAACTCTCACATAGGTACTTGAATCTCCTTCTTCATTTGACTTAACTGAATCAAAAGGGTATTTGCATCATCAGCCAATTTAAACCTAGTCTCAAATGCTATTTTTATAGAATCCCAATCGGTAATGGAGTCATGTGGTAAACTATGAAACCACTCGGTTGCAGTCTCAGTTAAGGTCAAGACAAAGAGCCTGACAACCACATCTGGAGTGCCCACTGCTAAAACTCTGCATGCTATATTGAAAGCATTCAAGTGATCCTTAGGGGTTTTCTTTCCATCACCACTAAATTTGGGTAGGATGTCATGACCTTTAGGTAGGTTTCCAAGATTTTCTCCTAAGCTTAAAGGTCCTATGGCATCACCCCAGGGCTGATTCTGTGCCATAGTAGGTAAGATGATATTCAAGGGCTGTAGATTTATAAGAGTGGGAGTTAAGGTTCTGGGTGAGACCAAAGAACTAAAACTAGTTATAGGAGGAGACTTAGTGGGAGAAGAAGGCCTACTAGCGGTCTTATACTGTCTTTGCCTAGAAGGAGTCTGGGGCTTAAAATTAAGCTTAGCTAGATCTTCAAAATCAGAATCTAAAAAACCTTTTTCTCTATCCCCCCTTGTAAATCTCTTCTCAACCAGCTTAATGAACTGAAACAAATGAAAGAAATAGTTATTTTTAGGGCCTTCAAACTACCCTGTCAACTACAATAGCCTCCTAGGCTACATGCAAGCCTCTGAGCCACTCTCCAATCTCTTCCTCTTCCTCAAGGACTAACCTTACTTGGTGGTATTGTTGATCATTCATTTTCAACTTCCAAGCTGCTACATTAAGGTTAGCAATTAAATCCTCTTGAGTATCAGAAAAATCTAGGCCTGGTTGCAAAATTGGAGGAAGTACTTGTCGGCCAGGGATAACTTCAGTAGGTAACACCATAGTTGATCATTGAAATGTAAGAATATCAATCCTAGTCGATTCTGAGACACTCCCCAGTAGAGTTGCCAAAAACTGTTAGCATACAGTTTTTCCCTTTCCTTTAAATCAATTTCAAACCACCTTAAAGAATGAAAAGAGAAGAATCTTAGCACTAACAAATGAGTTGCCTAAAGCCAACTCTCTACAAATTACAAGGTGCAGCTACCTTCTAGAAAGATTTTCAATATGTTCTTATCAAGCATAGAAAAATAACATCATGTGTGCTTTTCACCAGAAAACACTTAAGGAGAAACATTCAATTCATCAACATGAAAAAGAATGTGTAGATTTTAAAGTAAATGTCTACTTCTATCACAATTTCAAACTTCAAATTTGTTAAATTTGAACTTTAATCACAATTCTCTCTGCCACCTCTAAGCCTAAAATTCATTCATATCACAGCTAAGCTTCATTCAACACAATTTACTTCCACAAGAAAATAAATCACATCAGATAAACAATAATATTCATTATTTTAAAAGCTTAGACATATATGTAACACCATAAGATATTCCATACATTCTGTAATATCAGTATCCTAAAAACTTGAAGTAAAGTTTTTAGAAAATAATTTCTCTCCAACTCAGAGAGTTGAACCCATAAACAGTCTTAAGTTTTTGCATAAATAGCTGCACAGGGCTTAAACAACTAACTTCGTAAAATTGCCTTACTTGAAAGTAAATTCTAATAACTTCTAATAACTATCCTAAGCATTAAGCATCAAGACTGGACTGGAGCAAAAATGCCTTCCAAACAATGCCAAGTGTCTCAGATGGTTTAAGGAGTTGAGGCCGCTGCAAGACGTGTTGCCTTCCAATCCTCAAATGTGGCATTGAATGCAGAGATGACTGGTTGATGTGGCAAACTGATAGAATCAATCCTCTGCTTCCAAACCTCCTTCTCCTTTTTAACCTCAGCTATCTTTCCTGAGTGCATAACTGAATGATCTTGTTGAAGGATCATCATCAACTCCATCAGGGAAATCTTCATGATATGCTCATCTGTAGGTGTCTTCATCCTTTTGAGCTCGTTGAACCAGGTGTTTACCTCTTTGATTACCTATTTTGCCATTTTATTTGATGCCTCTTGAGTTTCCTGGACCCGCTCAACAATTCATTTTATATCATTAGAAAGGATACCAAAAATTAACACAATCGAATCCATAAATGCACATGAATTGTTTTTAGCCCCTTCATGAGATATTTTACCTCAGAGATTGCTAGAACCATGGCTTCATTCCTCCAATCTATACATTCTTTTATAACATAAAGAACTGTGTCATTCAGTCTTGGTATTGGTTTTTCCATAAGGAACTTCTACAAGCCGTACTCTTTAATTTCTTCAATCCAGTGGAGCTCCTTGTTCCAACTAGTCTTTTCTAGCTCCCATTCTTTAATGCTATCTTCTACTTCCTTAAACAAGTGGTCTCCTTCACTATGGGTTTGATCCAGTTTACTTAGCTACTGCAGCACCTCTATTTTTATGTGCTCCACCCAATCATAAAATGCCTTGCTCACCGCCTTGCTTCTTTGAACCTGGTCAAGAAACAATTGATTATCAGGGGATCTCACGTCAGTGTAGGCTGGCATCTTGCTGAGAGGGAAAGGTTTAGGATGCTGAATGGCATTAATATACTGAGCCATACTCTTCATCACCTCTTTCATTTCCTATTTATCTTTTCCATCCTTCCACACTCTGTTAGCAATTTTCTTGTTTGACACCTCAAAAAACCTCATATCGACAGCTCTGGTGTCTTTCCCTAAGTCCACCTTGGATACTTGGAAGTCCTAGACTAAAGCTTCTCCTTTAGTTCTATCTTCTTTAGGTTTTTCAATCTTAGCCATCTAGTGGCCGCTACTCTCATCGAAACCAATTCTAGATTCCATCTTCATTTTCTTGACCTTAGAAGATTTTACCAGATACCTGCTTACCACATCATCAATAGGTACTGATAAAGGAACCATATTCCTTTTCTTGGCTACTAGGGTCTCCAACCATGGTAGAGTGGTAGAGGTCTTCTTTTGGGTGTCATAGTCACTCAGCAGAGCTAACGAGTCTTTCAGAGTACCTCCTATTTCCTCTTGCATCTGTTGATCATCCGCCATCCCAGATACCATGTGGTCTTCCACTGAAACTGCCTTCAGATTTGGGTCTAATGAATCTAAATCCATGATGAAACTGGGAGTAACTCTCTGCATTTGAACCTTTTATTTTACTCTTTGGCTTGATCTGCTCGGACTTCGGGTTCAGGCTACTGTTGAACTTGAACTTGAACTTGAACTTGAACTTGTGAAGAAATTGGTTCAAGTTCAGGCTCAACTTCTGGTTTAGTTTTCCCTGCACAAGATGGATCAACATTTAAGTTACTTAAAATAGAAGTCCTCTTGGTTGAACTCCTCCTCTTGGTTTTTATTTGTTTCTTTGCTGATTGCAAAGGAACAACAAGGGTTCTTTTCTTAACCAACCATGCTTCAGTTCTTTTGATCACCCTTTTCATTCTCTTATACAAATCATCTTCTTTTGGCTCTTTCCAATCTAGTTCAGGAACTGGGAGGACTTTGACCTTCTCCAAATATTGGGAATCTACAACATCAACTTCACTGTCTTCCTCTATCCCATCTGTATCTAACTCTAGCCTAAAAGTGATTATCTAGTTTAAAATTAGCCGGGACCAGAGTCTTTTCCTTACCTCTAGCTCATCAGAATAGTTGACCCAAAAATCTTCTATCTCAGGAATGTGCATAAATGTCTCTGGGACATTGAGATTTGTTCTTGCAAAGCCTCTATAATCAAAATTAAGCTTGGGAGTATAAGTTTGCAAACAAAAAGAGTCCAATTCCTCTTTGACAACCATAGCATCTTGGAAACTTTTGCATCTGTAGTACCCTAACTCAATAGGGAAGAGAACACCTGAGGACTTCTTTGGGGTTCTAGCCTTTTGTTCAACTAGCACAAGCTACCTGCATAGCTCCACAAGGATTACATCATCTAAACAGAATCTAGGAAGCCATAGGGGCTCTTCATCAAATGCTCCGACTCTCAGATAAGTAAATCTTCAAAATTGTATAAAATGACAGCCATAAATATTAATCACCTGCTTAGGCTCCTTAGAAAGCCTGTAGTTTTCTTTCCCTCTCAACTCAAAAACTAACCTTCTTGAAAACCTGTCATTTAAAGTTTTGAACACACTGGAGAACTTCTCCTTTTGCAAGCATGTGAAATAGTCGTATATCCTCATATCACTTGTCCACAATTCATGAGGTAATCCTTCCCAGGTTCTGCAACATGCTAAGACATACACAAGGTAGGAAGACATATAAAATGTAGTTAAATTTGTCACATTTAAGAGTTCTTTGTGGAGCTTTTCATCTATCAGGTCAGCCCAATCAATAAACTTATCTCCTTCTATGATTTTCTAAATGAAACATTACATCTAGTTTTCCCAATGAAATGCATGAGGATTTCCTTTCACCCTATTCAGAAGAAGGACCATATCGACAATATCTTTTCGATAGTGTTCAATTGTCAGTGGCTTTGGCAGTCTGCTTCCTCCTTTCTCTAGTTTCACAATCCATACCTGGGCTATTGAGGAGCTATATTTCTTCTTATCAACCTCATACATGTGATCTACCTCTTCATAGGTCCATAGTTCATACGGTTCCTTGTTTGGAATTCTTAGGGCCACCATTAATGTTTCCCGATTGATTTTTACCAAGATTTCTCTTGACGCATCCTTAATACACCTACTCTTAGCATCATATTTGTTTGTGCACTCCAACACTAGTTCAGGGAAAATGAGAGCCAAAGGAAATGCAATGGCTTCTAAAAGACCACTTCCCACTAATTTCCTAGAAAAAGAACCCTCAGAAGAAATTCGGGCTCTATCATAGAGTTCTCCTAGGTTTGCATTCAACAAGAAGGTATCACCTATGTTTGGAAGAGAAACTAGCAGGTGGGTTCTACTCTCTTCTTTTGAAAGTTTTGGGTGAAACAACTACATCCTACCAAATATGAATAGAAAAGATTTGCAAGACAGAAAAAGTTGCTAAAAATTGAAACTGCAAGGGGGCAAGATAACTCACCTATATACTACGCACTAGCTCTCTACAAATTTCTCAATCCCAATTATGTCGCTGCTTCTCCTTCTCCAGACAAAATGACTTAATAGAAAAACTTAAATCATTCTTCATTTATTCGCAAATGCCTTAAGGGATCCTTAATAAATCTTTAGATCATGTCCATAATAAATGTTTTAATTGAGAAATGATTGATTTGACATGTTCAACTGAGCTTAATTAAACCACCAGCTATTTCAGCATGAATAACTCAATTCTTGAGAAATACCCCTGATCACCATATCTAGATATTAATGGCTCCCTCTACGTCATGCCGTCAACTATCATTTCCAATCTTTCACATGCATGGGCCATCTAGTTGAATGAGAGCATCTTTTACAACAATTTCCAAAAATGAATAAACACTCAGAGCACTACAAAATAGAAACCTTCTTTTTGGAAAAGAAAATAATCCTGTCGAATTCTCCATGCATAAGTTGTTCTCTTACAAACGTGAACTTGAACTTGAACTAACTTGAGGTTCAGGACTGGGTTCAAGTTCAAGTTCATCTTCAAGACCGACAAACATTTTGAGGCAAAGGAAAATATGAACATTTTAAGACTCGAAAGCGGTAACGGGTTGAACTTGAACTTGAACCAACTTAACAAAAGTTCAAGTTCAAGTTCAAGTTCAACTTAGAGACTTCAATTGGCCAAGACAATAATCAAAATTTGAGAAAAATGATGGTAACACTCGGTCAGAGCTGTGTTTAGTTAACATAGAGATCTACCTTTTATTTTGCTCAGTGTATTGACCGACTATCCTGTCTTGTCTCCTTTACTGACTAAATGACTGAATGATACTAATGACAACCATTAATGCTCTATAGGAGTAATAGAGGGAACCAAGGATGATGATAATGATGAAGCTACTAATTCAACTAATTTAGTGAATAAATTAAGGATTGAAGGATCCAAGGAAGCTAAAGTAATAAGTGGTAAAGTACTTGACGATGATCCTACAGCTAATAAGCTTGATATTGTTACTAGAAAGCCACATTTTATAGCAAATGATGTGTTGAAGAATATAAAAAAATGTGGTATTTGAGTTCAAATGAAGAGATATTACAATAGATGTGATGAGAAAAATAAGAGAAAAATATAAGATAGAGTTATACTCTATTTGAATAAGTACAAAAGAACTTTGATTGAGATCAAAGGGGAAATCCCTAATGATCTATTTGATATCTTAGAAAAAAGAAGATTGACAACATTAGAAGAGGACAAGAGGATTAGGGAAATGAATTTGGTCAGATTATGTCCAGTTATTGAAAGAGAAGAAATAAATATTATTCTTGAAGAATCTAAGCAATAATTGATAACCAAAACAAGAGTAAATATGATCATGATTGGGGAAAAAGATGAAGTAATGGACAGGACTGAAGAAGAAATGGCAAGAATCTTGTTGCACAATTAGTATGATGTTCTATCAAAGGAGATACATGTTGATGACAATGAGCCACTTGATACTATGGACACCTCATTTTAGATGACTAATGAAGAACTAGATGTCTTTATCTCTGCTGTATCAATTACACTTTCAACTATGAAGGATGATGATACATATGTACTTGGTGTGAAGGAGAAAGAAGAGGCATAACAAGATAATGCATATGATCAAACAAATGAAAAATCAAAGGAAGTACATGTAGATGCAGCCATAGGTGAAGTTGAAGTAGAGAGGATAGTTGATTAGATGGAAGATGAAATAAGAGAAGACAAAGATAAATTGGGAGAACAGACTCTTGAGGGAGTTGATGAGATAGATCAAAAGGTAAAAGTTGGGAAAGATGAGGAGGAAAGAGACACTATGGAGGTAGTGGCTAAATTATTGGAAGAAGGCATCACTGAAATGGAGGATATGTAGGTTGTACAAGGTCCAATTTAGTTGGACACTCTCAATCTGATTTAGTTGATGGGACTTGCTTTGGTTTCTCATGCCAAAGAAAAGGAAAATATCTTGAAGACCCATGAGAAGGATTATAGATTGTTAGATAGGGCATCAAATTTTTTGACTAAGATCATGCCATCCCATAAATTAGATCAAAATGAGTCTTCATCAAGACAACTTGAAGGTTTGTTGGATGAAGTTAAGAATCATTTTGAATCCTTAGAGAAGTCTACAATAGTGAACATTCAGAATGAATTCAATGCACATTGATTTAATTAGTTGAGCATAATGATTTCTAAGGATAAAAACTCATTGGGAGTTTCTATTTAGCAATTGAAGCATGCTTTGTCAGAAGGAGATAAAATCTATAAGGCTTGTATTCAATATATTGAGTGTGTTTCTGATGTTGATAAAATCATAAAGGATAGTAAAGTGAAGATATCAAATACATCACAAGCATTTGATCCATTGAAGTAATTAGCCTCAGTCCATGCAACAAAAGTGACATCACTAAATGCTAAAATCAAAACACTTGACACTAAGAAAGGTAGAGAAAAGGGAAGGATTGGAGAATTGATGAACCTAATTGTTCCCAAGATTGATATTCTATTGAGAGGTTTCAAGGAAGCAATTGCCACCCATGAATTTCCTGATGCACCTGATATGGTTGAAGCATAAAAGTTGGCCTGTGTAGTTTGTGGTCAAGTTGAGATCGTATAGAGCATAAAGAAGAGTCGGGATATAGATTTTACCACTAAAAGAAGCAATTTATTAGATGCATTTAAAATCTTGTAAGTATATTTTTCATACTTGTACATAGTGATGAGTTACATAGGATTTTGGTAGTCAGATTTTGAGAAGGACCCCAGTCTTTTCCATTGATATCAAAGGGGGAGAGATAAGGAGTGAAAAATGATATATTCAGCTCAAGGAGAGTGCAAAATTTTTGGTTAGGGAGAGATTTTTTTCAAGTTATGGATATAGATTTTACCACTCTGAGAAGAAATTTCTTAGATGTATTTAAACTCTTGTAGGTATATTTTGCATACTTGTACATAGTGGTGAGTTATATAGGATTTTGGTAGTCAATTTTGAGGAGGATCCCAACCTTTTCCCTTGATGTCAAAGGGGGAGAGATAAGGAGTGAAAAAATGATATATTCAGCTCAGGGAGAGCACATAATTTTGGTTAGGGAGAGATCCTTTTGGAGTTTGGCATTTTGTTTGGACACTTAGTCATTTTTTACTAAGTGTTGCCATCAATGCAAAAGGGGGAGATTATTGGCAAGAGACATTGCTATGATGGTTTGTATGTTTTCATTGATGGAAACTACACATGTTTCTTATAGTCACTTGTCATATTTTGTGATTACCAAAGGATAGATTGATAATTTGGCTAAGTATGGAAGTACAAGAACAATGTACAAGGTTTGATAAAAGGATTATTACAAACAAGTACATGTAAATTTTGAGTTGAAAAGATAGAGGAATATTCTATAGGGTATATACTATGTTATCCTATGATCACACCTATTTATGTTATCATTTGTTTGAGTTATGAAGTTTTGAGTATCATTTTACTATGAAGTATGAAGAACAGTGATAGTTAATTGTTGGATCAATCAACAATCCTAATACATCGATGATTTGATTGGTTTACTAGTTTGGTTTGATGAAGTTGACATGGTAGAAGGTATCCATGTCATTAATTGAGGTTAGCATGAAGATTTGTGAATGGATCTGAGTTGACACTTCACACATTATACTTTACATTTTTGGACCGACTAGTTGAGTTATTATTTTTGCAATTGGGTATATAAGGTCAATTTTTTTGTGGTAATTTTGTGATGAAATTGCAAAGAAATATAGTGAAAAGTACATACATGATATGTTGACTTGTTCTATGTGTGAAGGAGCTAAATATAGAGGTTAGGTTGATAATTATATACTATACTTATATGGAATTGTACAAGCATAGTTGATGTTATTTATCATTTCACTATTTTGGATTTTAGTCCAATCATTTTGTATGGAAGTTACCCTTTATATGTTGTAATATGAGCAGTGAGCACTAGGAAGTGTGCTTGAATGCAAGTTCATTTCCCTTTTGTACTTTTTGCCTTAATTGGGTTGTTATTTCCACAAAAGTAATTACTTGTGGATTCCATCCCTACCGTGGTTTTTCCCCTAATAGAGTTTCCACACAAAAATCATGGTGTCATAATGTTGTGGATGTTTTTCTTATGATTATGTTATTTTATTTCATTAATATTTGGTTTATGGTTGTGCAATCAGCTTAACAAGGTTTAAAAGTTTAGAACACTGATTCACCCCCTCTTAGTTTTCCTCAATCCTAACAATTTTATTAGTTGAAGGGGAATCATCATACAACCCAAGAACCATCTCCAAACTATCATATCAACTTATTGCATTTACCAAAGTGTCCAGATTCAAGGATTGATACTCAATATTATCTAGAGGGGCATCTCCCTTCTTATTATTTCCTTCCTATTCTTCCTTTTCCTCCAATTCTTCTATCAGAGAGGTTCTATATCTTTTCTTCTTCCTTCTAAGAGGTTGTTCCTCTTCATCTTCTTCAACTTTTGTCTCTATTTTCTTTGTCTTTTTCAGTATCTTATACTAATCTAATTCTTCCTTAGTGCTACTACTATCAACCATTTCAACATTAGGTTACCTTTCCTTCTTTTAGCCTTGCATTTTGGTTAGTGTCTTGTTTATTCACTCATTGCAATTATGACATGGGATGTGGAGGAACCAGTCTTCATCAAATTGGAGATATGAGATAATATTTTTATCCTTTCTAGCATACTAGAAGTACCTTCATCTAGTAAGGAAATTCTAAAAGTTCTTGTAATGGGGTAAATTCCAATCTTGGTGTATAAATTTTCCATTCTCTTGCCCTAGTCCTTATAGATCTATTCAAAAGTATTCCATTCAAGATGTTAGTAGTAGTGCCAATTCTATTTCCATTTGGATCAAAGGGAAATTACAATAATACCTTGAAATTTTTATTTGATTATTCCACATCAATCTTATATGGTATCTCAGGTATCCACTCAACCATAGGTTTTACAACCTCCATGTAGTAATTGTCTCAGCTAACTAGAAAACTGATATCATCTTTATATTTTCTAAGGATTTAGAGATCCTATCTCTTTGTTTTTTTTTCTCTTGAAACACCTTAAACCACCCATAGAACAATTTTCCATATACATCTTCATCGAGAATTATACTTCTAATATATGACCATCTAATTTGAATAGAAACTAAGGATTTTTTTTCCAAACCCCTAGGGATTTTGTTTCCAAACCCTATCTTTCATACCAAGAACTTAATTCATGAATATGAATGCTAAATAAGTAATTAGGAACCCATACCTAAATTGATACTTTTTCTCCTTCATTTTCTTTATATTTTCTGACATCTTTTGTTAGAGGATCTTGAAAAGGTCAAATCTTTCTCCTGTAATCACAACTTGATGCATCACATAGACTATTTTGTAGTCACATAACCCACAAGGATCTAGAAGTGGATCTCATATGCCAAATCCATTGTGTAAAACTTAAATCCTATATTTATTATGCCATTTATAATCATTTCCCTTCTATCAAATTCATACTAGTAAGATTTTCACTGCATCCATTTTCATGTACCTCAAAGTGTGAATCATATTAGTAGACCAAAGTCTAGTCAAAACCAAAATTAGAGATTTAGTTATCTTATGAAACTAGTCAAAATACATTACATCCCCATGAATTTGGCTTAAGATTATTCAAACATAGCTACTATCATGACTATAACTAGAGAAACTCTTCTATATGTTGAGTCCAACTCCAGAATGTGATGAGACTCTAGTTTGTATGATGGTGAATCACCTTCCACTAGTTCCTTCCATACATATTTGACTTTGGTATGGATGATATTAGTTAAGGGTGCATGTATATAAGCCCTTATGTCTTCTATATAAACTACATCCAATGGAACATTAGTGAGATTTAAATAGTGATAGGGGTGACCATCATGAAAGATGATACAATAGACACTTCTACAATGTTAGAGAACACAGAGAGCTAGGGCACAAAAAATATTTTCACACAAAGAGCTCTTGGATTCAAGAGATAGAAAGTGACAAAAATAAGATCAAAACATAAAATATCACCTTTCAATAGACACTTAGGATAGATTAATCAATTTCATGTTACTGTTAATGCTCCTCATAAATTTATTGCTTTATTTGACTAGAGTGGATAGAGAAAACTTTGTAAGCATCCACAGTAACTCGATTTTATCTGATTATGATATCAACACATATATTATGCCAAAAACTATTCATCACATGAATTATTATGGGGTTCTTCAGATATTTAGTTATCTCTTCTATTCAAACCTTACTTCTTTTTTTAGTTTTTGTAGGAAAAACATGTACACCATTAGAGGGAACAAACACATCAAATAATTTTTCTTCCTTATTCTCTTCTGATTTATTTACCCAAATATTCTTCATCTTTTTTATTTCCTTATTGACATTGAATTGACTCTTTTTTCACAACAATGGATGTCTCATTCCTCTTTCTACATAACTTAGAAATATGCGCAAACTTATTGCAATTGAAATAGGTAGGTCCTTGCTATGGACAATTTCCATTCCTTTTTTTCCATTAGATCTAAATTAAACCACAGATTGGAAATCCTATGAGATTTCCTAACTCAATGCTTGGACTTTCCAAATGATTTGGCCAATGAATGGGAGTGATCGATTATGATCCTCTTCCCCTACATTTTAGGATCTATAGGACCAAGGTGGGTGTACCTATTCCTTCACCTAATCTATTGGTTCAAGGATTTTTATAGATGATATGATTGTATTATAGATTATGGTTGATCTCTCAAGATGGCCATGGGATCTTGAGGGAGACCGAATTGTGTACTTCACAATTTATGAACTATTAAAATAGTTTAACAAAGTAGGAGAACATTATAATTGTCTAGCCATGCTTGGCATATCAGAGAGTATTCATGTGACTACATATATCAACAACAAATCCACCAAAAAAATATACAATTGCCAAAATGTGGGGGCAAGAGACTATCACTATTTACCTGATGTATCTACATTACAATTTTATTGCATTTGCAAGTATAGGTATATTTTTAGTTACATGTAAGGAACTTGATTAAGGAAAACAATATAACCAAGGAGCATTTAATCCCATCCATCCCCAGCCTCAAGGGTGTGAGGACTATTTCCTTCTTAGGGACTACCAACAAAACCAACAACCTCAAGGGTACCCTATGAAAATTCACCCCAAGCACTGTTGAAAGCCTCATTTTGATGTACAAAGCTATCAACATGGAAATCTTCGAGAGACTTATTAAGATCCTCCACCTCCCTGGGGTCCAAAAAAGTCTAATAGGAGTTCATGTACTAAGATGATATGACTTCATCTTTAAAGATCATCAAGGAGCCTTCTTGAACTAGCATCATGAATTTACTTTTTGAGATTTATAACACCAAAGAAACCCCAGACATGATTGAAAAGTGTACGAGTTTAAGATTAAAATTAGTAGATTTTCTTCTTTCCTTTTGAAAGACCTTTATGTTTCTATCCTTCCAAAGAAGCCAAATAATTTCTCATGTCATAACATACCAAAATCTATTAATCTTACAGTCAAAGACCTCAACATAACCATAAAGGATCTCATTCTAGGACAAGCAAGAGTTACAATTCCACACAATGGGAGACCCAAGGAAAATGGACTAGACCTTCCAAGAATACTCACAATAAAAAAGTGTCCAAAATTCTCATCCACATTATAGACACCACATTTGATAGGCTCAATAACCACAGAAGAAAGAACATACCCCACAACAAGTTTCTTAAGAAAAAAAAACCATCTAAAATAAAGTTTTTTGGGCTCAATAGGAACATCTAAAAAATTTTTAAAGAAGAAATGTCAGTTAGAAAATGGACATTCAAAACCCAAACACAGGGACAATCGCAAGAAGATAGAAGGGTCATCTTTGAGAAAACTATACAACTATTTAGAAGAAGTGTCCACTATCCCTGTGCCATCGCTCCACTTCACATGCCTAAGAAAAGTATCAGGATCCATGATTTTACCAACTGAGGCACCATTAAGTGCTTTGCATATAAGGGTATAGGTCTTCTTATGAGAAGAGAGAATCCCAAACTTATTATTGATTTCATCCCATGACCCCAGTCAATCATCAACTAGTAGATCCCTGGTCAGAGAGACACCCTTGCACTTCCAAGCTTTAGTAGAATAACTCTAAGTAAGGATAACCGACTTATCCTTCTATTACTAGACTTTACTTTGTAAATACTAAATTTCCTTACTGATTACCGAACTTATTTATTAATTACTTAGATTAAAGAATCAAGAATGATTTATAAATTGATTTCTTGTATAAAATGAAAATTATTCCTTCTTTTTGCTTGTGATCCTTTTTACAGAGACTTCAATTAAAGATGATAGACCAGTGCCTTTATTCTATTGGACAATAGAGACAGTTCCTTCCTTAACCCTACGTACAACTTTATGAGACTGGAAATATCTTTTAAAATATTCCTATCAACTTGCTTTTTCTTTCAATGCTTTTGATTACTTTGTCACACCATAATTAGTCTTATTGAATTTAACCCAAGCTTAATGAGACCAATAAGATAGAAATAATAGTGCCTATTATTCCTAATGATCAAATTGCAGAATAGCATAAATATCTCCCACAAAAAAATTCCAAAAATAACATTACCTTCTAGAGATAAAATCACAAAGGATTGATTAACTCAGAACAATCAGATCCACAATGCCAAATTGAAGGAAATAATGAGTCATATTAATGCTTAAGAAAAATCTTCTATACAATAGATCATTTACAAAAAGTGCAAAGAAATAAAAGATATTTACATTGTTATTAATGATTATTGTTGGTGATGATCTAATTAACATTTTACCCCACATATATATGTGGCTGAATAGTTTTCATACCCCTATGGGTGAAAAGATACCACTCTTTTGAATAAAAATAATTTGAAATCTTGAAATTACCTTAGTTTATGCAATTAATTACCATTTTACAATTTGTTAACGCATATTAGAGGTATATTAAGGCTATTTTAGGAATATATAATGGATGAATAGTCCAAAAGTGATGTAAATACCCTCTCTGGTGCTTCACAATCCATTCTTCATACTCATCATTGTATTTATGTTCTAGTTTCACATTCTTCCACATGGATAACACATATTACTTATACCTATTGCTCCTCTATTTTAGCTTTTTTCTCTTTTGAATCTGTGCTCTTGGTTGGAATCTTCCTTCTTGATGCACTGGAAGCTTCCATTTGAGAAATTTTATTTTCAAAATGATCTTATGATAAATGACATTTGTGAACGCTATTTCTACAAATGCCCTTGTGCTAGTTCCCCACCGTTTTGGTATGAATGTTGTGCATATTGATTTTAACAAACCTTTAAGAAATCCAATGATTATAGTGCCTCGTGTGAGTCCTTTATTTCATTTGATCTATCAAGTTTTCTTTTACATGCCATCGGTATAACTCACCATTTACTATCCTAATAGAGATATGCATTCTTAATCATTAGTATAGGCTATACCGCTTCACCCATCAGTCGTCGGTGCAAATTTCATTTTGTTATTCCACAATCCAAAGCTATAATGATGAAGTCATAAGCATGAATATCCCTGATCACGCTTTTGATCATTCTTATATTCCATTGGCACAAGTCATCTCGATGACCCTATCGGGTATTGGGATAACTCAAAATTAGTTCCTCCACTGTGTAAAGTTCCTTTGATAGGTTCATCATTGTATGCTTCCCCAATTTCCTCATATCATTTTATTGCTATAACTTACTCCAATCTCTTCACGGTCCTTTTGTTCTTAATATTATTCATCACCATAGGATATCCTAATAATGTCATAAGGGGTCGACATAATTTCATGGTACCTTCTCTAATGCTTTTAGTTACTTTGATGCATGGAGTCCATTGGTATTAGTTCTGCTGATACCCCCTTCTCCTTAGTTACTCTATCGACATATGTTTTACCAACAATACCATCAGGTATTAGGGTGACTTGAAAAATGTTTCACAGTAGTGTATTGCTATACTAATATTTTCATCAGTGTGAACCCCTCTAATGTCTTCATTCCTTCTCATTGATATAAGTCATCACAATGATTCTATATAACAACCTTTGAATCTGTATTTCCCTAGGTTATACCAAACTCATCATTGGGTGTTAGAGGGACTTTGAAATACTTATTCGAATCACTCAAGCTTTACTGATGAAATTCATCGGTGGAGATAATGCTGATACATCATTCTCTTTTGGACTTCTTATCAGTGTAAGTCCTATCGATATGGATCCTTCCTTTGCTAATTTTCTGCTATCAGGTTGAATCTTGTTGATAAGTCTCTTCCTTAGTGTTTTTCTTTCTTCATTGGTATATGTTATCCCGACCATTCATGGCTAGAATTTGACCATTTAACACATGCACCAGAACCAATTTTTGGGAGTTGGAACTATGAGAGAATGCTTGATCATAGCTTTTGCACATGTTTTTAGAGTGAAATTTTCTTCTTGGCCTAGAATCTAGAACTCCAAATTTTGCAAAAATTAGGGTTCCAAGAGTGGCTATTTTTGGGGACGTATGCTCCATGTGGGCATAGAGAGAATCTAGTTATCTATGGTAGAAGAAGATCGAGTGCTAAAAAACTATTGCATATATTGGTTCAAAAACCACATCACAACCTTGTTTGGTAGTGATCATCCCCAAATCTTACATTTTCCTCTATCAAAAAACTTATGTTCATCACTCTGCAATAACATTAATCTAAAAATGGTACTAAGATATGTTTGATAAAACATGCTGATATCTTTCCTTAAGCTACTATGCCTAGTATTATTAAATATCTCAAAACCAGGTCTAAAAATACCCATGCTTCTATCATGACCAAATATGACTTGCTCTTGTATTTGTGAATGTTTCTCCCCATGGTATAAATATGCATCAATTTCTTCTTCAGGATCTTCAACCAGAAAGTGCATCTAAATTTGGTAATATGTTTACAAAATCATCTGCACTTGTATTTCCATGACTGGTAGTACTGATGCATTCCAGAAACTCTTCATGTATGTTATTATACTTATCACATCCCGCTTCCTTTTGGTCATAAAGGTTTTCATTACTATTGGAACATGGTTGTGTTGAATATGAAAACTCAAAACTGTCCTTACATATGTGCTTGTGATATTCAACTTGTTTAATAGTTAACAAACACACTTATCTAATTGCCTCATCATTTCTTTCATCATCATTATAACTCAAAGAAAAATTTGATGCATTGTCTGACATATCTTTCTCTAAACATTTCTATTTTTCTATTTCTTGTGAATGTTCATCATAAGGCATGTTACCCACAATCTTATCCAGATTCCTATTTTTGAATGAAATTTGTTCGGCATGACCAATATGTTGTTTATTTGAATACAGTATCTCCTTGTGATGCATGAAGATTTATTTTGGTTCTTTCTCATCACAATGCTTTTGTTCACAATCAAACTCTGAATCTAAGTCCATATCCTCATTATATGATACACTATGTTTAGTATCATCATGCTCCATACCCACAAGAAAATAATGATCACTATCATTATTGTCCTTAACATATTCTGATACCACAAAATACTTATCAAATGGCTCCATCGCAACTTTGTAAAAGCTATGTTGATAGGCTAATGTAATACCTTGATTATTTGAAATTAATTCCTCATCCCCATATAATGGAATTGAAAACTTATAAAAATTACCATCAACTACTCCTTGACAAGGTATGAATTGATCACTTACTATTTCTACATTAAACAAATCATTTTCACATATGTGCACATCTTTCTTCTACTATTCATAACTATCTACATATACTACCTCATCAAAGGAATCATAATCTGCACAATCATCTTCATATGTAGGAGGACAAAAAGACTCATCCTCTCCATCATCCTCTTGGAGAATATCTATTTCTTCAATTTGATCATAATCCTCCCAATTATCAAAACTATTGTTATTTATAAGAATGAATGGATTTTATTTTTGTTCATCATAGGAAAGATTTATTTTGTATATTGTTTAATTATTATTTTTATTCCTGTTAGTTGGAAGAAAATTTGCACTATTTTCATGAACATGCTTATGATATTCTTTGTCCATAAGTACCAAATTTTTTTTACTATTGAGTGAACCTTCCTCCTCCTCTTCATTACTAGCATCTGCGTCTTTTTCACAGGTTTTGTCACTACAATAATCATGTACACATGAATCAATTATTGATTTATTTAATTCCATGTTTTCTTTTGTGGACTACACCATATCATCATTCATTTCACATTCATTATTTTCTACAACCATTAGTCCAACTATTATTTCATGTACTTGATTGAGCACAAATCTCAACTAGGAGTCATGCAAGATTCTAGACTCATATATCTTATTGCATAACTCATCATGCAGAGGCCTAATATTTGAAGGTATTTGCCCATGAATTTCCAAAATTCTTTTGAAAAAATCAACTACAGATTCATTTTCATATCTTTCCAAATTAAAAAATGCATCTAGTGGGGATAGGAGTTTCCTTCCATAATAAAATTTTGATCTTCTTATTGTTCATAACACATGTTCTCCTCTTCACTTTCATCATGAAACACATCAATAAATCACTTCTCAAAATCTCTCCATGATGAGATGCTCTCTGTAGGTAGTAATTCATATGCTTCTCTTGCACTATCCTTCAGTGTCCTTACAAATAGCTTCATCACTTGATCTTCTGCACAAATTTGATTATCCTCTATGAATGTATAAAATGCATCCAAATGATCAAGTGCTAATTCACTATATTCTCCATAAAAATTTGGTACAAGAGTTGAAAGCTTTGGGAATAACTTATTAGGAAGGTATTGAAATCTCCTGATATCGAATGACCTGATGCCATCTCGAATAAATGGTTTTCTTTGAAACAATTGTTTATTTTGATACATTCTAAAATAGAATTGCTATTTCTTTCAAAAAGGGAAATTTTCATCTCCTTTTGGATCTTCTCCCTCAATAGAGTCACTGACTAAAATGTTTATTGAATAAAGTCACCACCTCTCTTTGAGGAAAATATTATTTTTTTGGTCTTCTGGGTTCTTCCTTCCAACAAAGTGTAGTTTGTAACCAAAGATTCTAATTTTTTTTAACAAAACTTCTCCCCAAAAGAGTCACCAATTTGTTGGGTCCCAAATCAACAATTTAGAAATCCTATGATATTTCCTAACTCAATGCTTGGAATTTCCAACTAACTAAGCCAATGAATGAGAATGATTCATTATGGTCCTCTTCCCCTGCACTTTAGGCTCTATAGAACCAAGGTAGGTGTACCTATTCCTTCACCTAATTTATTGGTTAAAGGAATTTTATAGTAGATATGATTGTATTATGGCTTATGGTCGATCTCTCAAGATGACAATGGGTTCTTGAGGGAGATCAAATTATGTACTTCACAATTTATAAATAACTGACTTATCCTTCTATTACTAAACTTTTCTTTCCGCTCTGCTTTAGCGAAAATGTCAAAGCCCTTCTATGCAAAATCAAAAATTTTCTCCACGGTCTCCTTGGACACACAACTGCTCTTTTTTGGTAAAACCAAATATGCTCAATGCTCTAAGCCTCCATCAATTTCAATGCACAGTGATGCTAGGATAATCAAGCGGTCTTCCCCTAGAAACATCTCTAGGGCACCACCACGGGAGCTGCTTAATCCTATCCAAGAAAAATTTTGGTTGCCAGCACACAGACAAAATGCCAGGAGGGCTAAGCAACATGACAAGAAATACAAAGTGCAGCACTTCACTAAACATCAAGCACCTTTTTTTTTGCCTCTCAACAACAATTTTGATAAGCTTAGTACAAAAAGAGTGATGTTATACTCTCCGCCCCATAAACGCCCCCCGAGATCTATTTCAAAAGAAAATGATTTCAACCCTATCGATATGTGGCAAAATTCATTCAGCCCCTTCAACATTTCATAGAATCCATAGGGTGTGAAGCCCTACACGCCTCTGCATCGTATCCCTAAAGGTATGTTTAAACAATGACAATCTGATTTTGATTTTAAAGTTTCATTAGATCTTTCTGCAATGTCCCCGGTAATAAGTAGTAGAGAAAAAATCAATAATCTGCATCAACATGCATTAGTTAAGCATAACTCCATCTATTCTCCCCCTCATAGGAGATCTGATAGTTTTAGGTTAAATTTTTGTGAAGTAGACGAATCCAAGAGACAAAGCAATATCCCTACTAACCCAAACCATTCATTTTTTGAAGAGGAAATCACTAATCTAGATCTTAAAGATGGTTGCATAGAAAATGTTCAAAGCATTTGCAAGGGTTTTAGAATAATCTACAGATGGAATGGAGTTAGAGCCTCAGTCCTAGATATAGCAACTTGGTTGAAATCTCAATGGCAAAAAAAGGTAGCGATATCAATTCTTTCAGAGTTTTTCATTTATTTAGATTTTAGTAATAAAGAACTGAAGAAGAAGATATTATTAGAAGGATGCCCTAAATTTAGACATATATCATTTACTATCTTTGATTGTATTCCCCTCTTCAATCCTAAAAAACTTACTGTCTTTATGGTAGACAAAGTTTTCCTCCTTAAAAACCTCCCCTTAGAATGCACATGGCAGGAAACCCTTAGAAAAATAGGTAATAGTATTGGTAAGTTTATAGGGACTATTCAAAATGAGCATAATCAAGCAGAAAAAATAATTATAGTCAAAATGAATCTACATAAAAGGACAATCCCTCTTATAAGATTATGCTTTAAATCAATTACGGTGGTCATCAACCCCACTATTGTTGATGACTACATAGAGGAGATGGAAGATTCCCCTATTTACCCTATCAGTTCTATAGCAGCTCCTAATTACCATATGAAGAATATGGACATTAAGGTACATTTTCTTGAGCATAAGGGAGGATTTTTTATCAGTAATATGCCTCAAAAGACTATGGTGAGTGCACCATCACTTCCTAAGCATAATAACCCTTAGATTGCACCCTTGGTCATAGGACTTGGAAAGGAAGATCATAGTAAGATCAAGAATGCAGAACATAGCCCTGACAAAACTTCTGATTGTATACACACTTCTAGAGTAATTAGGGATGATAATATTAAGGAAGAGCTCAGGGTAGATCAGATAGAGGTTAGTGAAGAAGATGCACATGGTATAGTTCCCAAGAACAACAAGCATCAAGCTCCTTTTCTGAGCATAATTTTTGAAAACAAGGGCTCAGAAAATTTAGTACGTATAAGTAATCTTGAGGAATCTACTCCAACTGATGTAGAAGACAAAGAACAAAAATGTGATTCAGGCCTTTCTATACCCTCAACAATAGAAAATAAGATAATGGATAGTATAAGTAATCATATAGATGGTACGCTACCAAATATAGGAACTAAAGAAGAGAGATGTATTCGTGAGGTTAATATATTTTTAGAATATCTAGGTGAAGAAGTTATAGATGATTTGATGGATATACTTGTAGATGAGATTTGTGACAATGAAAAATTAGCCCTACAAAGAGAACTCTTAATAAAAAACATTATGCTAAATAATAATGTTAAGATAGACAGAACAAAAGACATGATAATGGATCAATAGGACACTGAATCTTAGATTAACCCTACTCCATCTGTATCAGTGCCTATAGAACTCGAATCCCTCAAGAAGCACTGGGAACCAATTCAGACAATATCTTAGAAGATTATGGAAAAGACATTATAGATCAAGAAGATTCTCTCATTAATTTAGAGAAAGGGCATGAAGAATATGAACAGAATATTAATGTAGAGTTTTTTCCTCTTAGCAATGATTTAGCAGAGGCAGAACAAGAATCTATCAGATGTTTGAATGGGATAACTAACAAGGATAGGTAGTTAGGTATTTCTATGAATAGGGAAGGCCTCTCATGTCCAAATATCCTTAAGACCAAGAAAAAGAGAGGTAGGAAATCCATTAATGAACTGAGAACTTTAGCTGGTAATGCTGACAATCAACAAAAATTATCTGATATCCTAAATGCTGGGAAGGGGATGAGCCTTCCCCAAGGGAAATGAAATTAACAACCTAGAATGTTAGGGGCTTGAATGCCCCTAACAAAAAAAGATTAATTAAAAGATATCTTAATACATTTGAATCAGAAATTATAATATTACATGAAACTAAACTAAATAAGGAGGAAAGTTTAAAGTTTAGTCTTAAATTGGGCATATGGAAATCAGAGATCATCCTATCCACAGGAGCTTCTGGGGGATTGGATGCCTTATGGGACCCTTAGAAAATAATGATTGAGGTATTAGCTAAAGATAATAATTGGATGGTATTAGGTGTTAATAGTTTAAAGATGAACCTAAAATTTAAATTTATTAATATATACGGACATGTTCAGAATGAAGAAAAAAGGAAAGTATGGCAGGGAGTGCAGAATCAACTTGCATCTAATGTCGAAGACATACACATATTAGGAGGTGACTTTAATGCCATTTTAGATATTAAAGAAAAATTTGGGGGTTCACAATATATCTCGCGGTCACAAAAATATTTTAGACAATGGGTCTTGGATAATAACTTAATCAGTATTAACACCAATAATGGAGTATTTACTTGGAACAATAGAAGATCGAGCTTTAGCCACATTGCAGAAAGACTGGATAGATTTATGATTAGCAGAGATACTAGAAATTTTAATCACCTTTTAAATGCAGAAATTCTTCCCAATGCGGGGTTAGACCACTACAAAGTAAGGCTTTCTATTATGAAAAATTGTAAACCATCTAGAAACCCCTTCAAATTTGAATTCATGTGGTTCCAAGATGAGGAATTTATGCACCTATTAGAACAATGGTGGAAACAGATAAAAGTTTCTAGATCTAAGATGTATTGCCTAGTAGCTAAACTTAAGATCATTAAGCACAAGATCCTAGACTGGAATAAAAATAATTTTAATAATATTTTTGAACAAAAAAATCAAATTGAGCAAGAGTTAGAATATATCAATAATCTAGTCATAGAACAAGGGATGAATGAAATAAGTTAATTTAAAGAAAAAGAACTTTTGGCTAAATATAATGAGATTTTATTAAAAGAAGAAATATTCTAGAAACAAAAGTCCAGAGAAACATGGTTGAAAGGAGACTGTAATACAAATTTTTTTCACAATAGTACCAATAATAAAAGGAATATAAACATAATTTCAAATATTCATGACGAAAATGGACAAATCTTAGAGGACCCCAAACTTATATCTGAACAATTCACTCATTTCTATCATTCTCTTCTTAACAATCAAGAGGCCACTGACCTCAAAGCACAAAATGAACTGTTGAAGGCTATTCCAAAATTAGTTATGAATGCAGATAATAAATGGATTAATAGAAAATTTACCCTGGAAGAAGTTAAAAAAGCCTTATTCCAGCTCCACCTGAAAAAAGCCCCAGGACCAGATGGTTTTCAGGCAAGCTTTTTTAAAAAATGTTGGTGTTTCTTAGGAGAAGATATATGGCAAGTAGTGGAGGCTACCAGGAACTTTGGTACACTATTAACTGAAATCAATAATACATTTTTTTCACTTATCCCTTAGAAAAATGATTATATGGAGCCAAGAGATTTTCATCCAATCTCCCTTTGTAATACCATTTATAAGATCCTCTCCAAATGTTTAGCAAATAGACTTAAAACACTCCTACCTACTATTATTTTAGAAGAACAAACCAGTTTTGTCCCTAACTGATCAATCCTAGATGGAATTATTATAGCCCAAGAAATAGTACATACAACTCAATACAATAAAGAACCATGTATGCTTATTAAAATTGACATTCAAAAAGCTTATGATAAAGTAGATTGGAGGTTCCTATGTAAATGTCTGGAAGCATTTGGCTTTTCCAAACAATGGATTAACTTAATTTTCAACTATATCTCCACACCCAAAATTTCATTACTCATCAATGGTACCCCTAAAGGTTTTTTTGAAATCTCTCATGGTATTAGGCAAGGAGACCCACTTTCTCTTTTCTTATATGTTATTATGGTTGAAGCTTTAGGTAGAGCCATAACTAAGGCCCACCTCGATGGTAAAATCTCAAGAGTCAAAGTTTCAGAACACGTCCCAAATATAACTCACCAACAATTTGCTGATGACACTATACTCTTGGGAGCCTCCAATTGTAAAGAAGCTAAGGCTTTCAAAGATGTTCTAGACATATATATGAAGGTGTTAGGGTAGCAAGTGAATCCTAATAAATCTAAATTTTTTTTCGTCAATACTCCTTCAAATAAAGAACGAGAAATTTGCAAAACTCTAGGTTATAAAATTGGCAAGTTTCCTTGTAAATATTTAGGCATTCCCCTTGAAAAAGGTCTACATAGCTCTAAGCTATGGCAGCAAGTGCTTTCCAAAATTCAAACTAAAAAAGGAACTTGGAAAGGAAAGTGGCTTACTAAAGCTGGTAGAGTCATAATGATTAAATCCGTACTGACTGCTATCCCCACTTACCAAATGTCAATACTCCCTCTTCCAGTCAATATCAAAGCTAGTCTCGACAAACTCCTAAGGGATTTCTATTGGAAAGGTACAGTAGAAGAAAAAAAGTTAGCTCTCATAAGATGGGAGAAACTATGTAAACCAATATCCCAGGGTGGATTGGGTATTAAAAATCTCCAATGGAAAAATAAAACATTGGGAGCCAAGCTCATCTGGAGATTATACAAGGAATCAAACAGTAAATGGGCTACAATCTTATTGCAAAAATATATCATAGATGCAGATCCCATCAATATCTTCAGATCACAAACCCATGTTAAAGGCTCACGTATTTGGAATTTTATTAAAGAATCTAGAGGAGTCATTAATAATTTACTCACGTGGGATATAGGTAGAGGGGATAAGGCCCTATTTTGGGAAGACTCCTGAGGTGGCTTTACACCCCTCAATACGATGGGATTTTCCCAAAGCTTTATTGAAGATTGCAAAAACATTAAGGGAATATATTTAGAGAATTATATCATTAATGATGAGGAATCAGTATAGAAATTAGTTAATAATATTCCAATAAACTATAAAGAAAGACAAAAACTCATTGATATTCTCAAAGATAGAGAAATTACTATTAAAAATAGGACAAATAATCTTATATGGGCTGGTTCTAATAATGGAGAATATACTATAAGGGATGGATATAAAAATATTGTACATATACATAACATGGATATCCTAGATATCCCTTTGAACCTTTGCTAGAATAAGGTATGCCTTCCTAAGGTAGGAATTTTTCAGGGGACAGCTATGCAAAAAAAAAATTGAACTGCAAATAGACTCAGAAAGCTAGGTTTTGAAGGTCCCTCTAGATGTCCTCTATGTGAATGTCAAGAAGAGGATGCCAACCATTTGCTCTTAAATTGCAACTATACCCAAAAATGTTGGGAATGGTTATGATATTGCCTAAATTGGAACTCAGCCATGCCCTTCGATTTGGTAGATCACCTTAAAGCATGGCCTACCCTTAACAAAGATAGTTTGTACCAAGATGTATGGACAATCTCCCCTTCTATTCTTGTATGGGAAATTTGGAAAGAACGAAATAGAAGGATTTTTACAAACCAAAAACTTGAGTGGAAATCAATTGTTAAAAAAATTGAAGCATCAATTGTTGAAGTAATTAATAGTAAACTTCGAGATAAGATTAGTTTTGAAAATTCCTTTAAACATTGGGACAATAATATCAGACTCATGTGGTCTAATTTGGCAATTCCACCACTATATGGTAAAGGGGGAACCAAATCAAAATCAGATAGAAGTACATGTAAATGGATGCCTCCTAGAGAAGGATGGTATAAATTAAATTTTGATGGGGCTTCTCGTGGCAACCCTGGAATAGCAAGTATTGGTGGGGTTATTCACAAATGGAATGGAGAAATAGTCTCTAAATATGCTTGACCCATAAAACCCACAACTAATAATATGGCAGAATGTAAGGTAGCTTTAGAAGGACTTAAATTATGCAAACAACTCAGTATCTCTAAACTAGTAGTTGAAGGCGATTCTCAAATAGTCATCAATGCAATCAGAACTAGAAAGACCCCTAATTGGAAACTCAACTTGAGAATCAAAGACATTAGTATAATCCTGGATACTATCCCCCAGTATGAAATTAAGCATATTTACAGAGAAGGGAATACAAATGCAGATCAGCTAGCTAATCAAGGAGCAAATGGTGAAACGGTATAGGAGCAATTCTACTAGAATTAGTCAGTTTACACCTCCCCCTCATAACATAATCATCTTTCAATCTAACTGTATAATATAGAAATGAATACCAATAACCTAGAACATTATTACACACCCTTTGTTTTTATTTGAAGGTTTTAAATAGCTAATTCTAAGATTTGTAGATTGTTGAAACTAGACATTTAACATTAATAAAATAAGTTTGTTTCCCTAAGTATGAATACATGTTAGCTAAATAGAATTATGAATTTCATATGGTTTTGATCAAGTACACTAAGATATATTCCTATTTTCCCTTTTTCACCAATCTCTAGATATAGGACATGGCAGTCAAAACAGATAGTTAGAATTAATATTCCACTTTAACTAGACACCACTACATACACAGATATAATATCCTTTTATTGTAACAAGCCAATCTTGGCTCTAACTATTGACTCTAAATATCACACATATATTCCCCTATTTAGAGTTACTCGTAGATAGGATCGACACAAGCCCTTTCAATAGATAGGAGTTTACAGATAGCACTAGTATTGGTTTCTATGAGAATTTGAACTTTCATTTGTAGGCCAATATATTTCTTATTGAAACCAGACCTTTGTTTAGAGGTATGAGTAATCAACCTCTCTTAGGAGACCCTTTTAAAAAATAAGAGCTGCATCTATTCTATATACTGGTGTGATTTCTTAAGATATTGTATGGATTACTATAGAGGAATTCAAGATAAGTCTCGGGCACCCCATCCTAGTTTAGCCTTACACAAATCCCTGAGAAATTTCTAATATATATATTATATCTCCTCTTGGCACTAAGAAGCTTTAAACTTCAAGGTAGCCATGAGGATAAATATAGAGGTAGATAGAGGGATTGTAAACATAGAGGGTTGTGCTTGTCTCCCTTAGCATTGAATTTAAATCGTATGTACAAAATCAATAACAGTATATGTAAAAGTAGATTTGGCCATAACCATGGTAGATTGTCCTAGACTCACTGAGATAAAACTACTCTGCTCATCACCCTCTGCATCTTGGATATCTATATACATATAGTTAGCTAGAACATATATAAGAATTTAATCTAAGCTTCATCGCATTTTCAACTCCAATTACCTACTAATGTGTTAGTAAATGAATTAGTCTCTTTCTATTCTTAATTTTATCTTGCTCTATCACCCATTATGAAACTTCAAATCTTTACTAACAAATGAATTAAACTCAGATGTTTAATTCTCTGAATTATGGTATAGCTCCCAGAAATATCTTCAATAAATATATTTTACCAAACAATGCATTATTGTAGATATCTAACTTTTAACCAAAAAGTTACTAAGGCTAACAACAATCTTTTATCAATATGAATTGATCACTTATGATAAATAACAGAATACTGTTTCGAAGCTCACAGACTTCAACTAGTAAAAACCATAACCTTTAAATTTACTTCTAATTCTGATTCAATCATAAAATAGAAACACTTAGTTCAAGAAAATTCTATCCATCGAATAATGCTCCAACAGAAGCCCACCCATAAACATAAACCAACAGATTTATATCAAATAAGTTTCTTCATTCACTGGTAGAAAGATACTTAAACAAGTTTTTCAGAAAATTAAAGCTAGAGCTATGCTATACTATTACTTCCTATAAAAAATTAACTAACTCCTTTCGATAGTTTTTCCTAGCCTTATATAGCCATCAGATACAACTTATCAAAAATTAACAATGTCTTTGAAACTCCTAGAGTTTCGGATAAAAGCTAACTGTTTTGCATAAAAACTGGAAAGAAACTGAAAACTAACATCCTAAGCAAATGATTTCCAAAGAAATCCGCCATCTTCGGTCGAGTTGGATGATCAACATTTAGTTTGGTGAGGCCTTGGATGCATGTGCTTGTTTCCACTCCTCATGTGCCATGGATGCACCAATGATTGTGGCATGGTATGGTAGGCTGATGAGGGTGATGTGCTATCTGAGCACTTTCCTGTCTTTGCAAATCTATCCCAAACTTGCCTTGTGAGCCTCCAGGTGATCAACGCAAACAACGAGCATAGCCTCAGTATTAGCCACATCAATTAAATCCTCTATTGTCAATTCCTTACTATCTTTGATCATAGCTATTCCCATCTCCCATTCCTAAATTATTTTGTCTACCTTCTTTACATCCTGGGTATCCTCATCAATCAGTACAATGTTTAAACATTTTAGGTCTTTTTGCATTGTGTCAATGAGACCTTTCAAATCAGTAAGGAGATAGGTCGCTCCATCGCAACTATCTTTGATGATTGAATTCCTCCATTCAATGCTCTTCACAGCAATTTACATGACTTCTTCATTCAACCCTGGAACCGGTTTCTCTGCAAGAAACTTTACCACACCATAATGACCAATCTCTGTCAATTGATTAGCAATGCCACCCCATTTTTTCCTCTCTTTTCTCCATTCTGATAGTTCAGCCAACAATTCTGATATGACCTTTGTGACATCCCCATGGGTCTCGATCAGCTGAGTAACATAATCTCCTCCCCGATGTATCATGCTTATGATCCATTTGTTGAAGACTTCAACAATCATCTTATTTCTCTAAATTTGGTCCAATGTCTTACGAACTTCAGGTGACCAGGGGTCAAAGGTGTGAGGAGCTTGAGTCAATGGGAGTGGGCTAGTTTCTTGGATGGCTTGAATGAACTCTACAAGTCTTTGTATTGTTGCCTTTAATTCTTTTTTATCCTTTTCATCCTTGAAAGTTCTATGTAGAATCTTTCTTGTGGAGGTCTCTAAGTGTTTAGCATCAACAACCCTACTGGCAATCCCAAGATCTATCTTTTCTATGATATAATCATCAATTGTGGCCTCTGAAACCTTCTTATTAGTTTTGGGCAAAGCCCTCTCCACTACCCATCTCCTAGTCTTTTCATCTACTTCAATCATGGATTCCATTTTGATTCTTTTGGGCTTCACAGTAGCCCCCAAACATTTGCTCACCATATCTTCTATAGGAAGGGTGATGGGTAAGACATTCCTTTTCTTATTTGAAATAGAGGCCCCTAACCAACTGAGAGCTGGGGAGGGTGTCTGCAGAGAATCATCTGTTACATTCACTGAAAGCTCTTCTGAAAGAGATTGAGTATTCTTTGGGGTCATCATTTTCTCTTCAGCATTATTCAAATCAACTTGCTCAGTCATGTGGGAATCCATACCTTCAAGATCTATCACTTCACTCTCCTTGACAACCTCATCAGCTTCCTTGTCATCTTTTCTTCTTGGGGTTCTCCTCACTGGCGAGGAAACAAGAGTAGCTTTAGTTACTGGATTAATAGAGGAACCTTTCTTATAATGTGTACCTGCAAAGGAAACAACTTTATCAGTAGTGGCCATGGGCTTAACAATAGCATTCTTAACATGAGCAGCTCTTTTAGGGTTATGTCTTTTTGTAGGAGGGGATCTCTTGCTATTGATCCATTTCTCAGTTCTTTTCACTACACTGAGAGTCTTTATTACTAAACTTTCCCTCTCTTCAATACCCCAATCAATCTCAAGAAGTGGAGTACCTTTGACCCTAGTCTCAAACTATTCATCAATGATCTTAGTACCATCATCCTCCTCTATAGAAGATATATCAACCTAAATATTCAATGTGATAATTTTCCCTAAGGTGAATCTAGACCACATCCTTCTCCGCACCTCAAAATCATCATCACAGCCTTCCAAGTAGTCTTCCATTTGTGGGGTATGCTTGAACTCAGAGGGCAAGCTGAAGTGTTTTGTTACAAAACCCTTGCTGTCAAAATCTTTTCTCAATGCAAATGTTTTCATGTTCAACTTTCTAAGTTCATACTCTAAATTTAGTGCATCAAAAGATGTCTTACAGGTAAAATACCCCAGTTCAACTAGGCAACAAGACTTAGCTCTTCCTTTTCTCTCCTTGACCCCTTTGTGCACATAAGCTAATTGACAAGACACCTCGACAATTACCAGGCTATCAAAAGCATAACGGGGCAGTTTAAATGGCTCTCCTTCAAAACCACCTACTCTCAGGTATGTAAACCTCTTGAACTGGATGAAGAAACTCCCGTAAGTATTCACAAAGGTCTTGGCCTCCTTAGACATTCTCTGCTCAGTGTTGCCTTGGATTTCATGTGTCAACCTCCTAAAAAAACTCCATTTACTTTAAGAAAATTAGCCACATAATATTCCTTTTGAAGATGAGGGTAATAGTGGTAAACTTTCATATTAGGAACAGGTTGTTCATGAAATAAACCTTTCCATTCTCAGGTATAGGCTAGAATATAGAACAGATATGAGGACATATGAAAGCCGCTACTAGTAGGGAAGTTAGCCAATTGGTGGTTGAGCTTGTCTGCTATTATTTCAACCCAGTCTATGTACAGTTCTCCTTTCAGGGTCACTTGAATGTAAAAATACATCTAGTCATGCCAGTAATATGCATGTTGGTTTCCCTTAATCCTATTCAATATGATAACCAGGTCTGCCACCTCAAGTTTGAAATGATCTATAGTCAATGGCTTTGGAAGTCGAGACCCTCCTTTCTAAGCCTTAAGGAGCCAATATTGAGCTATTTCATTTCTGTACAACTACCTCTTAGTAGCAAAAACTGACTAAGAAGAAGGTATGTTCCAACCCTCATACAGGTCTTTCTCTGGGATTCCTAAGGCTTTTTGTACTACTTCCCTGGTTATAAAAACCAATGGGTTCCCATCAATTTTTCTAATGCACCTTTCTTCAAAACTATATCTCCTGGAACACTCTATAATCAATTCATGGCAAGGGGTTACTATGGGAAATGTAGCTGCATCGGCTAAGCCACTCTGGATAGCTTTATCTAGCATGGAGCCTGGCATAGGTTCCTTAATGCGGTCTATGATGTCTTCTAAAGCTCCAGTTTTGATATGGGTGTCCTCACAGTTGGGTAGGGAACATATCAGTGGGGAAGTATTTCCAAAATTAGGCACTGGGTTCTTCATCTTTGGCTTACAAATTTAGAAATTTAACAGGAGAAAAACAACAAGTTGATAAAGAAATGTGCCTTAAAGTAATGCTACAACGAAGGAAGAAGCTAGCAAAAGGGGCTCACCTGGTTTTCTGTGAATGCTAGAGCTCTGAAATGAGAGGAGAATACCTTCTTTAATGGATACTACATGAAATCTTCTTAACATTATGAGAAAATATGGCTGGGCTTTTGGTTTTTATCACAAATCTATTTGCAAATCTCTGAGAGATTTGGCGCGAGCCGTATTAATGGTGCATTACATTTGAATTAATGATTATGTGATGTCTTGCGGCATATTAAACATGAATTTTTGTACTTTCCCTTGACTGAAATGACATTTAAATGTCACTTCAATTAATCACACACTTTCACCATGTGTGGATATCATAATGTAGTGCCAGCTGTCATATGTGTCATGTCACCTTTACTTTTTCAAATCATGAGCCAAAATTGAACTTCGAACTTGGAATTATGAGGGTTCACAATTCAAGTTCAACATACATGACACAGGACTATCCCTTGGTATGATTTTACTAAAATAAAAGCAAAAGCTAAACAACAAGGAAAATAAGAAAAAGTTTGCAAAGCGGGAGTGACCATTGAACTCAGAAACTTGAACCAAGACAAGTTCAATATTCGCGGTTCAAGAGATAAGCGCGCGTTGCAAAGTGAAAAATGCTGCTAGACTTGCCAATGAAAATGAAACCATACTGATGGATGTTATTGAACATTGAACATTGAACTACTTGAGTTCACAGTTCAAGTTCAACCCATGAGGTGTTTTTGTAAAGGCAAAACCGAAAATAGATGACACCTTATAAAATTCTTGAGTGATTTTTGGGAAAAGGGAGCTTGCAAAATTTTTCACAAAATCTGTAGGTAACATAATGTAATAGGAAGATTTGGCTTAACAATCATAGCTATTCATACATATATTTAGAAAGGCCGTTACGAGATATACTTACTCTATTAGATAGGTATCCTACTAGAAATACTCCCGATATCTATATGAATTTGACCTTCTCTTAGTAGAATGGTCTAAACCAGTCAATCTTTGATCATTGAAACTAGTTTTACTTTTGAGACCAAGCAAACTAGTCCTTTTCAATTGTAGGAATTTTTTAGAGTTTTACCCCCTCTGTATACTAGACAGAGTACTAAAATGTTATTAAATTAGGTCACATATGGACTATTTTTAAAGGAGTAATCTATAGTCTCAGTTTCAACTTATCTTATCTTAAACTAGGAGATCTCCATTATCAGTTCTATATAGGAATCCTCTAATTAGTCCTCTAATCACTAAGCCTAATAAACACATATAGTGTAATTCGAGGCTATGTCTCATACGAGATAACTCTAGTATATAATAGATATCCCAATGCACATAGAGTGGTCTATTAATTATGACAAATTTTTGGCAGACACCGAAGCATTATAAATCAAATTTCTAATTTTTAGATACAATGACTCCCCCATGAAATTATTAGATAATGACCTAAACCCTCAATATTAGACAATTCTCATGATAAGAGTAACAGGAGACACGTAATTTTACAATGATCGCCATTTAAGGACTGAATAGACTATCTACAACATTCCAATTTTTTAGAAGGACTACCGATAATGATGAAATGATAGATCATGTAGGAATCATTCAATCATGGAAAAACACTAATTTTTAGTTTGTCTTCAAAGAGGCAAGTATAGAAATTACAAATTCACTAATTTTTAGTTTGTCTTCATACTCATCTCCTGTAAGATTCAACATTCTAAAGCTAGGGAAATGAAACTTATAACTCTGAGGGATCCCTTCACAATCATTATAGGACATCCTCCTTGTATAGATAAACAATATGTCCCATCCTAGTAATAATCTTTGCTTATTAGCTTTTTAACCCTATACATTCTCACCAGACTCCTTGTGATTGATTTAATGACCATTCCTGAGTCGAGTTCATATGCCTCTAATGATGCCTTTAGTAATTATTACCTTTCAATTATATCCATAAGCACTGATACAGACTGGCTATTCAGGTCCTCGAATAGATGCAAGCTACAAACTTAATGATAATCATCATTATCTATTAAAGGTAAAATTTGTTGCCTATAAAACATAATTGGCTACTTTAACATATCAAGAAATAAACACTCCTTTTAGAGATCAAGTATACGGAGAATAATTAATAGGTCACCATGCGATAGAAGTAGAAACATGTCATGATAAATCTCAGGTAATCGGTCATTAGAACACAAGATATGATGATGAATAGAGGTACAAAAATTTAATCATGACAACTACTCCATGAATAGACCCCTCTCACAATCTTCTATATAGCAGCCCTTAGCATAACTCAAATTTATCTCTTGCACAAATTACACCAAGTCCCAAGTTCTATCCAAACCATGGAATCAAGATTGCTCACCTTTTACACCAAAGGAAACAGAGCGATGGCTTTTAGAGGACACATCATGCTTGAGCGGTGGAACCAGGTATTGAACCCCTTGCCAGACTCGTCTAGAAGGGCAATAGAGAAGGCTATGGGTGATCAACACTTCGATAATGAGTATACATTCCGAACCAATGGAGAGATTATTGGGAAATTCATCGCAATCTCAACTTTCGCAGGAAAGACTGAAGAAGATATAATTCAGATAGCAAGGGAAATCTTCATTGAAGAACATCTTGGAGGTTTGGAAAAAATGGTAAATTGCGTGGATAACCAGATCACAATCCCATAACCAAAGACTACGATGAAAACAGAGATTTCTAAGCTAGATGAAATCCCCCAATCCCAACGTATACCCATGCTTACATTCAAAGATGAAAAGAGGTTCGATACTCACTGGCCAGAGATGTTGAGAAAATTGGACTTTCTCTTTAATGAGATCTTGTCTAAGGAGATGGACAAGAAGTGGCTCCTTAACTATTGGTAGAATGAGGGCTTCGATATCCCAAAAGACATAGACCAAGTTGAGCCAGCGAACCTTCATATTATGGCCCTAGAGGTATCAAGGTGCACTCGACACTCAAAAAAGGAGGCAGTTGAAGTTGAATGTATTGTCGTGATGGTAAAGAATGAGAATATCTGGACCTATGGCGCAATCCAGAAAGATGGAGTCAATTGACCAAGAGTACCTAATATCTCTTTTTGCAGAGGATAGCAAATACTATTAGCTGAAAAAAGTATGTTAATTTTATCAAGATACATTAGTCTCAGCTCAAACCATAAACTATGTTAATATAGTTATATGTTTCAGTTAGTTTATAGTTATATAGATTAAGGCTAGAAGGTTATTATCTTGATTAATGTTCTAAGCACTTTCCCCTCAGTCAATTAACAATAGTTTAATCTATAATGTAGTGGTGAGGGATCTCATATCCTAGTTAAATTGGATTTAGTAAAGAACTATAGGACCCCCGGAATGATTTTTGATTTCCAATTACGTAGGCTTTATACGAAGAGGATGGCTCCAAAGGATGGAGGCAACATTGAGTAGAGAGTAGGAAGAATATATATGGCCCTACATTTAATGTTGTCAATGTTTTTTCTCTTGCTAATTACTATAGATAATATTTCAATGTTAGGAACCTGCAGGTATCGAATCAGCTTAGAAGACAACCCAAAATAATCAATGTATTTTAGTAAGTGAACAACATCCTTTGTTTTAAAAAAAAAATAGAAATATAAAAGCTTAGGTATTAGTAACTAATTCTAGTAGGATCACTTCCCAAGCAGGTAGGGTTTTCTTATACAATTCTCTGCATTGCTACGAAGCTTTATAGAGGAAGAATTCCAATAGAAGGAAGAAACTTTATAGTGTTATTTTAGTAAAATAACACCCCTCGCTAGAAGACTGAGTAACATTTAGGGAATGAGAACAGTCGCAGGCACTCAATAGTCAGGCCAGTGGAAGATTAAACCTATAAATACTATATGTCCCTATAACTTTCCCTTATCAACCTTACATAAAAAGAGTAGTATAGGCTGATATGGATACTCCTATTCACCTCACCTGTAATAGAGGTCAATTGGCCCTAGAAGGCAGGATTATGCCAAAATATATTAAAAAGATGTTAAGTAATAAGCATCCCCTCTATATTAGAGCTATACTTCAAATCTTGGGACCAAAATTTATCAATCTAGAGGAAAATTATAGGGTCCTATCCAATATCTCCTCAATGTTTGTAACTGTTATTTCTTATTGGGGTCTCCAAGAACCAGAATTAAGGAGACTCTGTCACAAAATCTTTAAACATAGATTTTTGGGCAACTTTGACAAAGCCCTTCTTTATATTAAAGGGGATCCCAATCCTAGAAGCTTGGACAAGGCACTCTCCCACATCCCACCACCAATTATTATAAATTAGAACTTAGAAGCCTTCAAAGCAAGAAAGGACATAGTTATTAGAAACATTACCTTCTTGTTAAATCATTTACATCTCCAAAAGCCTGAGAAGAGAAGTTGGTTCTACGATTACTGGCACTCTGATGAAGTCAGAATTATAGACATGGAAAGCTTTGCAGAATCTGGTGATGAATCTCTCATTGACATATGGTTAAACAAAGGGAAGTATCATGATGAGGAAATAATACTACCATCTCATGAAGGAAAGAAGGCCAAAGAAAGGCTAATGTAGTTTTCATTAAAATAAATAATCTCTAAATTTTGTGCTGAAAGCCGGTATTAGTATAGATAAAGATAGAGCTATCATGATAGATATAATAGATTCTAGTCAGGAACTTATGATGATAACATCTATTGTTGAATTCTTGTTTGGAAATTAATGTATGGCATCAATTGATATTTGATAGAGGGTAACTTTCCTTGTATAGTGTTGTATTCCAGTCTTTAAAATGGTAGAATCTCTCCTTTTATTTAAAGCTCTTAGGCTCTCATGGGATACCTGTATTACTGCCAGAGAGATAAATTGAATCAGTTTATAAATTTGTCACTTTTTAGAAATTTACTGATGAATAACTCTTAAGTCAAGGAAATCATAGGAGATGCCTGTTAAAATAGGATTGAGAGGACTTATAAGCATAACAAAGGACTAAAGAAAAATGACCCAAACAGAAGCAAGGATAGTATAGACATATGGTTTTTTAATCTGCTTTCATAAAGGATCTTGGGTTCTTATATTCATGCTTAGTCTTCCTGTATTTTCAAACTTAGGAAGAATTTTGATCCCATCTCCCTCTCTAGACTTTGATCTCTTTTAAGAATGTTAGCCCCATTGTGTATTAGAATCATATAAGTTAAGGATAATAATTATAGTACAAATACGACTCTTACAAGAAGGACAATAGTCATATCAGGAATAGAGATCATATATAGTCTTTGTTACAACAGGATTGATTCTCTAACTATATGGATTAGCTTGTTGTAGCAAATAGTGGTTTTTTTTGCAGGAAAGTTGACGTTCAAAAAAAGTACAAAAGATCATCATGTCATCAATACATCAAAATACCCAAGCAACAGATACCAGGCGAGATCCTAGTAAAAGGAAAATCAAAATTATAAATAAAGGATTGCATACTGCAATCGGTGTAAATGAGGGGATGCCCTCATATCATTGTTTGTAATATTGATACTAGACCATGGTCCCGGGCTAGACTGGAGGTTTTCTTCTCCATTCTTTCCTACCAGTGCCCGCATAGAATGGAGAACTTTGTACTTATATTTATTTTATTAATAAAAATTTTCACTTAGGCCTTCTATCGATAAAAAAAAAAACTAAACTAAACTTTTCTTTGCAATTACTCAATTTCCTTACTGATTACTGAACTTATTTGTTAATTACTTAGATGATAGAATCAAGAATGCTTTATAAATTGATTTCTTGTATAAAATGAAAATTATTCCCACTTTATGCTTGTAATCCTTTTGATAGAGACTTCAATTAAAGATTATAGACCAGTGCCTTTCTTCTATTGGGTAATAGAGACAGTTCCTTCCTTAACCCTACATACAAACTTATGAGACTGAAAATATCTTTTAAAATATTTATATCAACTTGCTTTTTCTTTCAATGCTTCTAATTACTTTGTCACACCACAATTAGTCTTATTGAATTTAACTCAAGATTAATGAGACCAATAAGATAGAAATAATAGTGCCTATTATTCCTAATAATCAAATTACAAAATAACATAAATATCTTCCACACAAAAATTCCAAAAAAACTTTAACTTCTAGAGATAAAATCACAAAGGATTGATTAACTCAGAACAATCAGATCCACACCACCAAATTGAAGGAAATATTGAGTCATATTAATGCTTAAGAAAAATATTTTGTACAATAGATAATTTGCAAAAAGTGTAGAGAAATAAAAGATATTTACATTATTATTGATGATTATTGTTGGTGATGATCTACTTTACATTTTACCCCACATATATATGTGGCTGAATGGATTTCATATCCCTTTGGGTGAAAAGACACCACCCTTTTGAATAAAAATAATTCCAAATCCCGAAATTGCCTTAGTTTGTGCAATTAATTACCATTTTACAAGTTGTTAATGTATATTAGAGGTATATTAAGGCTATTTTAGGGATATATAATGGATAATTAGTCAAAAAATGATGTAAATACTCTCTTTGGTGCTTCACAGTCCATTCTTCATGGTCATCATTATAGTTATGTTCTAGTTTCACATTCTTCCACATGGATAACACATATTACTTATACTTGTTTCTCCTCTATTTTAGCTTTTTTCTCTTTTGAATCTCTTCTCTTGGCTAGCCTCTTCCTTCCTAATGCACTAGAAACTTCCATTTGAGCGATTTTATTTTCAAAATGATCTTACGAGTAATGATGTATGTGAAATCCATTTCTACAGATTCCCTTGTGCTAGTTCCCCATGGTTTGGGTATGAATGTTGTGCATATTGATTTTATCGAATCCTTAAGAAATCCAATGATTATAGTGCCTCATGTGAGTCCTTTGATTCATCCAATCTATCAAGTTTTCTTTTACACACCATTAGTATAACTCACCATTTACTATCACGATAGACCTATGTATTCTTGATCATCAGTATAGGTTATACCGCTTCACCCATCAGTCATCAGGTGGCTTTCATTTTTTTATTTCACAATGCAAAGCTATACCGATGAATTCATAGGCATGAATGTCACCAATCATGATTTTGATCATCCTTATATTCCATTATCAGAAGTCATCAAAATGACCCTATCAGATATTGAGATAACACAAAATTAGTTCCTCCACTGTGTAAAGTCCCTCTGATAAGTTCACCATTGTATGATTCCCTGATGTCCTCATAGTATTCACGACCCTTTCATTCTTAATATTATTCATCACCATAGAATATCCTGAAAATGTCATTAAGGATCAACATAACTCCATGGTACCTTCTCTGATGCTTTTAATTCCTCCAATGGAATATATCAGTGATAGTTCTGTTGATACCCCTTTCTCCTTAGTTACTCTATTGGCATATGTTTTACTGACAATACCATCGGGTATTGGGGTGGCTTGAAAAATGTTTCACTTTAGTGTATTTCTATACTAATATTCTCATCGGTATGACTCCCTCCTATGTCTTCATTCCTTCTCATCAATATAAGTCATCACAATGCTTCTATATAACAACCTTTGAATTTGTATATGATTTGATTAGGATCTAGGACAATTACAGAGGAATGCTTAACGTAATTACATAAAGTCAATTCAAATATCTAACTAAGTGAATTAACGTAATTAAAATGTATAAATGAACAAAATATAATAAGGTAATGAACTGAAAGAAAGAGAGTAGAGAGATATCAAACAAAAAACAATTGATAACAGAGTTCATCCAGGTGGACTATGTCTCCGGGTCTTGCTCCAAGAGGGGGACCGATCCGATTAACTCCAAAAATCAATTAGAAGTGTTTCAAGACCATTCCCTTCAAGCACAACAACAACATTACTCTCTTGCCATGCATGAATAATTAGCATGTCTCCAAATATTTTCTCCACCTTCATCACCTAGATGTCTTACAAAGGCCTACAACCCCTGCTTAAATACATAAATTTAGCCCAAAATAGGCTAAAACAAATAAACAACATAATCCCCTATTTTTAATTAAATATCTTTAGTTTTTCCCTTTTACCATTTGGTTTGGATTTTAATCCATTATTAGGGGTTTATTTTAAACAAATAACCTTATTTAAATAAGGTTAGGCAGGATACATTTGTTTAAATAAAATGTCATCCGCACATAACTGATGTACTATAAATGGTGCAACGGCTACCCATAAGTTTAGGAAGCCAACGGTAAGAGGTTGAACCCCCACCGACCTCCATTCTAGCTTTGGGCGCTTTGTTTTCAATTTAAAAATAATCTGCGCTCCACTAATAGAGAACAAAGATAAGAAAGTCTGAAACAAACTATTTTCCAGTCAATGTGTGGTTTGATAAGGAATGAAAAATAGCTAGGAGGACTCTCAGAGAGTCAAATAAAATAAACAGTGACATTAAAGTTTACAAGCAGATTTAAAAGTAAAAAGAACTGAAAAAATGGAAGAAGGTAGATGGCCTAAAGTTGTCTTTAATGATTGTGAAAAAGTAAAAAAACATGGATGCAACAAAACATAAGGTGGATGAGTAAATGGAATCCATTTCAATATGTGTCCCACAAATAACAAAGATATAAAGGTCTTCGTTATGGATAATTTTACAAGAGAAATTGGGGAAATGAGCTTGGAAGGAAGAAAACATATTACATCAATGAGTTCAACCCCTCGTGTGATCAACTTCAAAAAACATACATAGGGGCTAACATTTATTGGAGAGCTAACAATCTTATTGCCCAGCTGAGAACCAATTCTCATCAACTCTGTTGTGAGACCGGGCGGTGGAAGAGGCCAAAAGAGGCTTGGAAGGAGAGAGTTTACATATTTTGCAATTCAGGGATTGTGGAAACCGAACAACACTTTATCTTAGAATGTGATTCATATAAGGACAACAGGGAAAAATTTGTAGGTTTTTTATCTGATAAATCTTGGCATAATCTATTCAGTGAGGAGTGCATTGAGAAGTTGGGAGTTCTCATCGTCAACTTGCACAAGAAAAGAAATGAGTTATTAAAGTTGGCTTAATTTTGGTGGGCTGCCCCATAGGCTATGTTAGCATTGTAGATGTTAAAAATTATCTATCTATATATCATAGTAAATGATACATGTGGTGTAGCGGTTGAGACGTTGGCTTGTAGAGGAAATGTCAAAATTTTGTTAAATCATTTCAACAGACCTGCCCACAAGGTGCCACGTGGCACCACATGGGGGTGCCAAGTGACATTCTTTTATTTGGTTACGTGACATTCTTTTCTTTGTTTATTAAATGCCATGTGTCCATTGTTGGTTGGAAAAAATGACCACTCTACCATGTCATCACATATGCCACGTGTCAAACATGGATTGGTTGAAGATGCCACATCACCTTCTTTTGATCTACTCAAGAGTAAATTAACCTCTGCACCCATTCTGAAAGTACCAGATCCTGAAGGTCAATTCTTAGTAGTCACAAATGCATCAAGAGAAGGGCTGGGAGGGGTTTTGAGGCATGATGGGCAAGTAATTGCATATGAATCATGTAAGATAAAAAAACTATGCCCCTAATGATTTTGAATTAGCTGCAATCATGCATGCCTTACAAAAATGTTGTCACTATTTATTGGGAAAACCTTTTGAACTCAGATCAGACAGTTAAGGGTTAAAGTATATTTTTTCTCAACCTAACTTGAATGCACAACAACAAAGATGGTTGGAACTCATTTCCAATTATGATTTTGAAATCAACTATATCAAGGGGAAGGAAAACCATGTGATGAACACATTAAGCCATAGATGGTATATCTCTGTGATCGCATCTGTCCACGTTAATTTTAGATAGAAAGTTCTTCATGAATCTAGGGATGACAAATTATATAAACAGGTTAAAGAGGCCCTTCGAAATAACCCTCATGAGCATAGGTATGCAGGATTCAGATTTGAACCTGATGGGTTGCTAAGATTTGAGGGAAGAATGTATATTCTTGATTCAAATGAGTTGAGAGACTTAGTGTGGAAGAAAATACATTCTGCACCATATTCAGGACACCTGGGAGTTACTAAGCTCATTGCAGATGTCAAGCCTTTATATTTTTGGCAGGGTAGGAAGAAGGATGTCGTCAAGTTTGTGGCCAATTGTCTTGAGTGCCAAAGGGTTAAAGTGGAACACCAACATTCCATAGGTCTGCTTCACCCTCATGCCATACCTGAATGGAAGTGACAGGTAATCAATATGGACTTTGTCCAAGGATTACCTATGTCATGAAACAAACATAATACCATACTTGTGGTAGTAGATAATCTTACTAAGGTAGCTCACTTTATTCCAGGGAATTTAACAGATGGAGTGCCCACCATAGCCCAGAAGTTTGTGCAAGAAATATTTAGGCTTCATGGAGTGCCGGAAAAGATCATTTCAGATAGGGATGCTAGGATGACATCCAAATTCTGGCAGACACTTTTTGCACCCTTAGGCACTTAGCTTAATATGTTCAGCTTACAATCCCGAAATAGATGGTCAAACAGAATGAGTCAACCAAGCCTTGGAAGACCTTCTTAGGATGTTTTGCATGGATCAACAATACAAATGGGAGGATTATTTACCACTGGTGGAACTTGCTTATAATAACACCTACCAGTCATCCATCAAAATGGCTCCACTTGAAGCATTGTATGGAAGGAGGTGCATGACTCCTATCAGCTGGGATAAACTAGAAGATAGGGTGATCCTCATACTAGAAATGCTATCTGAAATGTAGGGGCAAGTCAAAATTATTTGACAAATATTAGCAGAAGCTAATGATCAGCAAAAAAGCTATGTAGATGCAAAGCGGACGCCCAAACACTTTGAAGTAGGGGACATGGTACTTTTGTGAGTCAAGCTTCAAAAAAGTGCTATCATGTTTGGAAAATCCTCCAAATTAGCACTGAGATATGTAGGACCCTTCGAGGTTCTGGAGATTATCAACCATGTTGCCTTCAGAATTGCTCTACCACCAGCTCTTGCCCAGATGCATAACATTCTTCATGTTTCCTATCTTAAGAAATATGTATCAATTTTTTCTCATATGATTGATTAGAGCTCTTTGCAGATGCGGGACCTAGGGGTGGTCATGGTCAAGCCCATCAGGGTGCTCGAGGTTCGTAAAATTCATTTACAAAATAAGGATGTCAAGTAATGTAAGGTTTAATGGAACCAATATTTTGAAGACAGTGCCACTTGGGAAGATTATGATGAGATTCATCAACAGTTTCCTTATTTTTTTAATGCATATAATTGGTTTGATAATTAAAAATCCTCTTTGTTATCATTGTATATATTTGTTAATGTTTGACTTTCAATCATTGAGGGTGATGATTCATAAGGGATAGGATATGTTACATCTTGTTGTCGTAAATTTTGTTTTAATAAAATTTATGTCACCTATACAAAAATTTAATCGTTTTTTCGATTAAATTAAATTTGATTTTATAACTCTAAGTATTTTAATTAAATAAATAAATAAATTTATTTATTTAAAAGTTTTAAGTCGTTGAATTTTTAATGTTTATTTTTAGTTTTTGCTTTATTTATTTTATTTTATTATTGTTTAGTTTTTAATAATATATTATTAAAATTTCTAAGTCAATTTTAGTCAGACCTTTTATACATGTAATGTTATTTTAAAATCTCAAAAATAAAAACCTTTTAAGCACTTTCATATGCAATTACAAATGTAATTCAATATGCAAAGGTTTTTATTTTTTTTTCTGAAATTGCCAAAATCAGAGATTTTAAATAGCATTACGTATGTCATAACACATGCATTTAAAAGTGTGAAATGCTTTGAAAGTCCCCATATGCTTAATGTCATTGAAATTTTAAATAAGTATTACATGTTTTGTTGCATGTAATATGTTAAGTAACAACCTTAAAAAGTCTCGATAATAACCCCATGTCCCCATGCGACTACTTAAGTCTATTTTCTACTTAAAAATAAGCTATGCAAGTGTCCCCATGTAATATTTTAATAACCGGTAAAGGAAAATTTGGAATCTTCTCCTATTTTTATGGAGCAGTTGTTGTTTATAAAAAATAAATAAACTGTCAAAAAACGGAGGGGCTCAAAATAAGCAGCAACTGCATATTAAAAAAAATGACAAGCGGCTGCATAAAAAAATTTACCTCCTTTTTTTTCATTTACTTTCATTATTTTCCCTCCATTTTACATTTACCTTCATTTTTTCCTTCCCAAATTTACCTCTATTTTAAAGCTGCTTAAATATAAGCAGAAAAAATAGTATTCATGGGGCCACTTGCTCGACAAAATGCTCCTTAAAATATTGAGCAGTGGCTACTAGCCAAAATAAGCTAAGCAGCCCCATGGGGACATGCCCTAACTTGCATTTCGAGCCATTTGTGTATCATCGCATATTTTGAAGTGTTGAGCTTTGCTGTGATTTTCGCAAAAAAAGTCTTGTTCATGGGAACCACTGAGTGCAAGACTTGGAGTTTTATTAAAAAAATACAGAGTTTTATGGCTTTAAAATGAGTTTGTGCAATCTTTGATTCCAAATCAGAATTCTCAAAAATGTTTTTCTTTGGCATCTCCCTCAACATTTTCATGTTGGAGATATCATTTGTTTTTGCAAGGTTTTTGTTTCACAAACTAGGCATGGGGATCTACCATGGCCGTTCTTGCATTTCAATATTTTTTCTTTGCATATTTTTAGAAATTTTTAAGTTAAAAATGTGTTTTTATTGTATGATTTTACAGATGAATGTCCTCCTTTGGTCATTTTTGTGAAAAAACTAAATACTCTTGATTCATTTTTGTTGAAAACATGATTTATGATGGATATTTTAGCATTGTTTTTCCATATACAATCACATTTAGGGTTTTTATGGTATTTTTGTTCAATTTCGTGGTTGAATCTACAACTGTTATAGACGTTTTTGCATATTTCTTGAATTTTTTTCCTTACATCTAGGGTTTTTGTATATGTTTCTTTCAAAAATGAGATTTGTATGATATATCTTTCTACATTCATAATCATGGGAAGAAAATTGTTCAAATTCGGTTGAAAGCACAAGCAAATAAACTTCCTCCTGCTTGTATTCAACATAATGATCCCCAATATACATGTTTTCCAAAATAATATTACGTTAATAGACAATTTCTAATTTTTATCTCTCTTTCGTCTATTTCTAATGGTCACTCTTTTTGTAATGTTTCCATAAACTCCTTTTGTTCGTTATGGAAACTTTCTCTTTCACTCTACAAGAATATTTCTATTTTCTCTCTCTTGTTTGTTATAGAATCATTCTCTTGTATCTTGTATATATAGATCATTGTTTAATAACACATTCATTATTTTACCACAATATGGTATCAGAGAAAATTCCAAGCCTCTTCAAAAAAATTTAATTTCTTTTTTGAAATTATTAGTTTAAGATTTTCGAAGCTTTTTTGCTCCGAGTGTGTTCAAAATTTGCATTTGTTTTTCCTCACCTACTCGTCTAGGGTTTCTGCATTTTCTTCAAGTCAGAATTTTTTTTGATCGCAAATTCCTTGTGGGTTTTTTGAGAGCTCAACTGGGTTGTGGTCCATTTTTTTTTGGGTGCCTCAATTTTCATGCTTCAATTTTCAAACCAATGAATCCAGAATCTGACAACATAATCCTTCTAGGTTTTTGCAGATCTCAACTGGGTTAGTCTCACTTTTTCTGGGTGCATCATTTTCCATGCCTCAATTTTCAAGCCAGCAGATTCAGAATTTGATAGTAGATTCTATCTGGGTTTTTGAGCTCTTCATTGGGTGTCTCTTCGAATTCTTTGGGTCTTCTGTTAATATGCCTTGAAGTTCATGCACTTATTTGATTTTTCACATTTTTTCTTTAACGTGTTATGGCATCTCTCACTAGTCTTATGTTGGAAGGCAATCAACATTTCAACGGAAAGAATTACGACACCTGGAAGCAGGGCTTGTTGACAATTTTTGAGTGTCATTACCTTGAGGGTCTTGTTCAGGATACTGAGAGTCTTCCTACCACAACTGATGCGACTCAAGACAAGTTTGATGAACGTAATCGTGAAGCGGTTATGCTCATTGAGCTTTTAGTTACTGATGATCAGTTGCCTCAAATCCTGTCTGGCAAGAGAGCTACAGAGATCTGGACAGTATTGAAGGATCTCCATAAGACATTAGATAAAACTAGAGCCTTCTATCTAAAGACCTCTTTGATCAACCTGAGGCTACCTTTTATGCTTTTTGAGGACATGCAAATTTCTAGTTTTTTAAAGATAGATTGACCATTAAGGGAGGGTATTACGATAATAGATAGTTTCTAATTTTATCTCTCCCTTTCATCTATTTCTAATGGTCACTCTTTCCATAAACTCCTTTTGTTCGTTATGGAAAATTTCTCTTTCACTCTACAAGAATGTTTCTATTTCCTCTCTCCTGTTCATTATAGAAACATTCTCTTGTATCTTGTATATATAGATCATTCATGATAATTGTTTAATAACACATTCATTATTTTACTAGAATAAATAATGTTGAAAAATGGAGTTTCCTATCCATTTGCAGCCATAGCTTGTACTTGTTACATATTTTGTTGCACTTTTAGAAATTAGAAATTTCCTTTCCACGAGATAAGAAAACTGTAGTAATATTTGGAACAACTGTATATACCTTGCAAAAAGTAAGTGTTCTTCATATCCACTATGAAGATGTAGTTTGTTTTGTATGATTCAATATGCAGCTATTTCCAAAATCCTAATTGTACAATTTTGTATGCCATGATGTTCTCACATTAGGATTCCTATGCCTAGTTGGAAGTCTAATACATGAAGCCATTCATGAAATCCAAAACTTCCATTTCATATTTTCTTTTTAGGATTTTCTATACCCATTGCATATTTCACTACATGTCATTCCACATGTAATATAAAATATAATACCTCAAAAATCCCCGGTTACATTTTTTTTTTGCCCAAATCCTTCCTTGTTTCAAAATTGGGATTTTTAACACCCATTACGTGATGAACTACAACTGATTCAAGAACCAGAATGAAGAATCTATAATTCAAAGATTACTAAGGAGTTGATGATTAGATATTCAAGATGATTAAATCAATATTATGTTGTCATTGATGTCAACTAGCTTGACAATACTTGTCTTGTAAGTTACTATACCGACACATCTGAAGGAAGGTGAAAGAGATGAAGAATAGAAATATCTACATGAGGAAGATGTATATGATAGATGAGGATAAGGAATACACTGAGTAACTTGTTGATGATTCTATGACTTGATGGAATTGACTTTATTACGTTGCATTCATCTATGATGAAGAATAGAGCTGAAAGACACAAAGCAGTGTTGTCGATAAATAAAGCATTTTAGTATACACCGATGAAGTGTAGTGTATACCGAGCATAGTATTAACCGAGCTTGTGTTCACCGATGCATTTCTTTGTTAATCGAGTAAAATAGAAAGGAATTAAATGATCAATTTAGCCGATAAAGTGATGAGTTGTAAAGTGTATGAAATCAAGGTAACAGATAATGTTTGTTATGAAGATCGATGGCTAACATAAATCAAAAGGATCTAATGGAGCAGATTGAAATGTGTTATTGACACATTAGCCGAGGGAGCTTAAAGCGAAAAAATCTATGAATATGATTAAGTAGCAAAATCTGATGGAGGAAAAGAAAATGATTTACTCGTCTATATAAGAGACATTGATTTCATTATGGAAGAGATGCCAGAAGAAGAAGATACTGCAGAATAATCATGTGAAGAATTTTTTTTGATCATAGTGGTTAATAAGTACCAAGCTGCAGAATAGTTACCGAGCTACAGAGAGTTATTACCGATGGATAGTAAGTTGATACAGTATTGAATCTGAAGTGTTATATTGGTCAGAAGTATTTGAATGAGCTGAACATTGATCTGTAAACTGCAAATTGAAGTTGTATTTAGGTAGATCACCTACTGTTACACATTTAACCATTGTACACAGTTAAATCTCTTAATCAAGTGGACTATGAAAGTCTTTTGATGTTTCATTCATAGAGTGAACATTGGTATCCTGTCAACCCTAGAGTGACTGCTGATTGGATGATAACTTCTGGTCTAAAATCCTCTAACAAAGTCACACCTAACAATGTGTTTGTAAACCTTTAACAGGGTTGGGTCTTCACTGACCTCACTTTAGAAGAGTGAGCAATTTTGGGTTGCCAGTCCCAGGTGGTTTTTCCCTTTACAGGGTTTCCACATTAAATCTCTTGTGTTATGTGTTGATTGTGATCATACTTTGCATATTACATGTTAGATTTAATCGGTAATTAATACAGAGTTTAGATTGTCAATCAATAGATACACAGACAGTGGAAGTATTCTATGGTTACCGAATTGTAGAAGTAGTAAAATTATTTTGGATTATACATTTTGAATTGGGACACTGGATAACTGATTCACCCCCCTCTTAGTTATTCTAACAATTGGTATCAGAGCGTTGGTTGCTTAGAATAGAGTTTTAAAGACTTCAGCAAAAAGGTCTCAAGATGTATAAGAGGGAAGTGCCAAAGCTGAACAAAGATAATTTCATAGTATGGCAAAGCCGGATGAAGTTGCACATATCTAGAATTAGGAATTCTACACTAGAACTGATGGAGAATGGCTACATTGAACCAACACTAGGTCCCTTGACTCTTGATCAACTGAAAGATAGGCATAAACACAATATCACTATGATGGAACTTGCTGCTCCCTGTATCGATGCCAAATTTAATGATATCAAGGAATGTGATACTGCTAAGAAGATGTGGGACAAGCTGACTCTAATATACAGTGGAGATGCAAATGTCAAGAGAGCTAGAGCAGAAAGCCTAAGAGGTCAATTTGATGATATGAAGATGAAAGAAGGTGAGAACATTGTGCAATACACAAATAGATTGAAAGAGGTAGTACATGCTATTAGAGCATCTAGCAGAGCTATTGATGATGAAACAATTATAAGCAAGATTCTCAGAACTTTGCTGCCAGTTTATGCGATCAAGATCTCTGCAATTCATGAAACAAGGGTTACATCCAACCTCACCCTTGACACTCTGATCGGTAAGCTTACAACTTTTGAATTGAATAAATTTGACGGCAGTGTTGTACCTTCTATTGAATCCATTTTCATGTCCTCTTTGAAGATTGGTCAGTCTAGTAGCAAGATTGATAAGAACAATGACAGTGATAGTAATACCGATGATGAAGTTGATGAGCTTGAAACTCTTATGGCCAGAAGATTACCCAAAGGTAAGGGAAGATATAGAGGCAAGTTACCTCTAGCTTTTTTTAATTGTAAAGAAGTTGGCCACATCGTTGCTAGATGTCTAAATAAGAAAGATGATGATAGATCCAAACATCGATCTGAAGGAAGCTATGGGAGAAGAGTCAACAGAGGCTACCGACACAACAACAGAGACAACCGAGATAGCTATGACAAAGGGAAAAAGGTATGTTACATAGCCGATGAATTTGAATCTAAATTTGACACTGATGATGATGTAGAAGTAGTATTTGTTGCTATGAAGGATGATTCAAAGGAAGAAGAGAAACATGAGGAGACATCATTGATCTCTAAAGTAAGTAGAAATGATACATGGATCATAGACAGTGGCTACACACATCATATGACTTGTGATATAGAGAAATTTGATCTAATTGATGAATATGATGGTGGATCTATTAGAATGGGTAATGATACACCTTGTATGGTGAGAGGTAAAGGTTCACTGATGATTAATGACAACATAAAATATGAGAATGCATACTGGGTAGATGGGCTGAACTACAATTTGATAAGTGTGGCACAGCTGAACAACTTAGGTCACCGACTTTCTTTTGAGAGCAAAAAGGTAAGAATTTATGATGATGGAGGAAGACTTGTTGGAACTGGTACACAATCCAGAGGTAATATATTTTATCTTGATATTAATCAATCTTCTTGTTTATTAATGAACGATAAAGATGCATGGTTGTGGCATAAGAGGTTATGTCATGTGAATTTTGATAACATGGTCAAGTCAATTAATGAACAATTTTCCCTATTTGCAAAGACCAAATATGCTAAAATGGGGAAGTTTAGAGATGGATCTACAAGAGTTGAGTATGTTTCGCATCATTGTAATCAAGAGAAAAGGAAAATTGGATTGGTACCTTTTCAAGCACCTTCATCTTGCATATTGAATCAATCATTCTCATGGTCAGAAGTAAGAAGGAGGGATCACCCCGGGGATACAAAGGCTCTAGCATCCAGGATTACTCTGGCTAAGAACTCCAACGATCCTCTATCTACGATGGGGGGAGGGGGATTTCTAGGAGCTAAGTTGTCCTCCAAGGTGGAAGAAGTGAGTAACGCAGAATGGCAGGTGGTGAAAGGTAGGTATCCAGAGAAATCTAACCATAAGAAGCGCAACAACAATTTTTTAACTTTGGAAAATCCCTTTGAATTGTTAAATAAGGACCAGACCCCATGCAAAATGATACAACATACTAATAGGGTTTTGGAAGGGGAAAGGGGTGTATGGAAAGAACCGTAGATGAATTATGAGTCATCACAACCAAATATGGAAAATTCATCTTTTCCCCTTGTAAAAACCATAGGGCATAAACTGTCAAAGGGATTTTTCAATTGTGAATCTATACACAAATCTACAAATTCCTACAACCCTTCTCATCGTAGGAGGAGCAATGAGAAATCAAGGAAAAGGAAATTCCTTATCTCGGCTAAAAGTAATAAAGATATTATCCATGCTCTGTCAAAGTCTACTGAGAAGGTGTACTCTCCACCTCACAGACATTTTCTAAAAGATGAGAAAAAGCTTCCACTAGAAAGTGGAAATTATGACCAAAATCATATTAGAATGACAGTGGATGAAAGTTGTATTTTGCAAAACCAGAATGCTTTTGCAGACAAAGGCTTCCTTTGCAAATGGACCAGAATAGGGGCTCACGTTGAAGACATAATAGAAGGTCTGACATCTACAATCCCATTTGAGGTAAGTATTACTATCATGGTTGATAACTTCCTTTTTGTAGATTGCTTATCCAGCAGCCTTAAAGAGAAAATATTAGGAGTAGGTTCCTTGAAATACAGAAACATACCCTTTTACGTTTGCAATTGGTCTCCTTTGTTTAACCCTATAAATGTAACAAATTTCATGGTAGAAAAAGCAATTTTACTAAGAAATTTACCACTAGAATGTAATCATATTGAGATTCTTAAAAGCATAGGAAATAAGATTGGTGATTTTAAAAGAATTGCTAAAACTAAACATAATCAAGCAGAGGCTATCCTAATAATTAATTTAAATTATCACAAGAATTATATCCCCCCCCTTAAGCTTATTTTCAACTCGAATTCCATATTTATAAATCCAATGATGCTGGAAGACTTTGTAGAAAATCTAAAGATAGATAATAGATTGTATACTTATAATCAAAAGCATAGTAAAGAAACACTGTTATATCCAGATAATAATATAAAGGTAAATTTCTTAAAGGATAAAGGAGGTTTTCTTCTTAGGAACATTTCAAAGGAAATCATAGAAGTGCCATAATCTCATTTAAATGTAATATCCACCTCGATAGAGCCTAGCTATTATTATGATAATCTACTATCTCCTTCACCTATTAAGAAACTGGACAATGATATCAACAAAGAAATAGAGGAAGATTTTAGTAATGTCCAGCATCTGAAACCTTTATGTTTAGACTCAATAGCCTCTAAAGAGAATGAAGAAAAAAGTAAAGTAGAAGATAATCAGAATAATAAGCTAGGAGAAACTCTTACAGATGAACTTTTGGATATGTTCATGGATGAGATTTGCGATCGTGAGGAATTGAAATATCAAAAAGATACTTTAATCAATCTAATACAGAATATTACCGGAGAAGATAATGAGAAAGTGGATTCTATTGCCACTCAACATACTTATCTCACTATCCCTGTAAAGGAAGTCTCAGACTATACCCCCCCCAGCCACCTTGGCATGGTATCAAACCAATTAGATGTAGAAAATATAGTGCAGAAAGAGGACAAACCTGTTCTAGGAAATTCAACTATAGTGCAAGAGGAAAGTAAGGATATTAGCAATTCCAGGACTGTGGCCCCTTGTATGAAAATTAAGAATACCCATAAAAATGGGGAGAACCATGCATTCTCTATCCCATTAGAGTTGGAAACACTAAACATGGACCTTTCAAAAAATATATTTGAATCATATGGAAAGGAGCTTATAGATAAGGAAACAACTCAAGTTCAGATTGAACTAGAACAGAATAGTTCAGACAAGCCGGATAACCCCATCATTAATTCAAATCAAAACTTTACACTTGTTAAGGACTCTATTGAGGGTCTCCTTGGAATTACTAATAAAGAGAGGCAATTGGGAATAGAAATGAATAGAGGAAGCCTAAGTTCCCCTAATATTAACAGAATTAAGAAGAAAAGAGGTAGGAAATCAGCAGTTGAATTAAGAACAATGGATGGTAATGTAGGTAGCCAAAAAAAGATAGCTAAAATTTTGCACACAGGGAAGGGGAAGTACCTTCCCCAGCAGAAATGAAAGTCACTACTTGGAATGTTAGGGGATTAAATGCCCCTAACAAATAGAGATTAATTAAGAGATATCTAAAAAAATTTGAGTCTGAAATAATATTATTACAGGAAACCAAACTCAACAAGGAGGAAAGCACTAAAATTAGTAAGAAACTTGGCATATGGAAATCAGAATTCGTTACATCTACAGGACATTTAGGAGGATTAGCAGTACTATGGGACCCCCGTAAAGTTGTAGGCATACCAATTTCTAATAACAGTAACTGGATGGCCTTAGAAGTTAAAAGTCTAAAGTCTAACTTGAAATTTTACCTAATCAATATATATGGACCAATTCACAACGAAGAAAAAAGGAGAGTTTGGCATGAGATTCACCTTTTCTTAAATGATGCATTAGAATACCCTTTCCTGATTGGAGGAGATTTTAATGCCATCTTAGCTCCTGAAGAAAAATTTGGAGGTTCAGATTATGTATCTCAAGCTCACAAGGATTTTCGCAACTGGGTTATGGATAATCATCTAATTAGCATAGACACAAATAACGGAATATATACATGGAATAATAGAAGAGCAGGTTTTAGTTACATTGCTGAAAAGCTGGATAGGTTCTTTATTAGGACTAATACGAAAAAATTTAATCAGCTATATTCTGTAGAAATCCTTCCAAAGGTTGGATCGGATCATTTCCCAATTAGGCTTTCTATTATAGAAGACACTAAACCAACAAGAAATCCATTCAAATTTGAGTTTATGTGGTTCCAAAACCCAGAATTCATTAATCTAGTAGAGGACTGGTGGAAACAGATATCGGTTAAAGGATCCAAAATGTACTGCCTAATAGCTAAATTAAAAATCATTAAAAATAAAGCATTGGAATGGAATAAGAACAATTTTAACAACATTTTTGCAGAAAAATTCAGTTAGAACAAGAGCTCGCTGACCTTAATAATTTAGTAATAGAACATGGGATGAATGATCAAAGTTATTATAAGGAGAAGGAGTTAATTTCTAAATACAATGCCATCCTCCTTAAGGAAGAGATATTTTGGAAATAGAAATCTAGAGAAACTTGGCTCCAGGAAGGAGATAGTAATACAAAATTCTTCCATAACACCACCAATTTTAAAAGAAGCATTAATATAATTTCTAAAATTAAGAATCAAGAGGGAGAGCTCACTGAGGAACCTAAACAAATATCAGAAATCCTCTTGCAATTCTATCAATCCCTTCTTAACAACATAGAAGGTACTGACCTTAGAGCACAAAAAGAAATGCTTAAAACTATTCCCAAGGTACTTACAGAAGCAGATAATAAGATGATTAATGACAAACTATCCCTTGAGGAGGTTAAAACAATGGTCTTTTAGTTACATCTGGATAAAGCCCTGGGCCCAGATGGGTTCCAAGCAGGATTCTTCCAAAAATGCTGGCACTTTGTTGGCAAGGAGGTATGGCAAGCAATAGAAGCAATGAGAAATTTGGGATCATTATTAAATGAAATAAACATTACCTTCTTTGCATTAATCCCAAAAAAAAATGAGAGCACAAAGCCAGGGGATTTTAGACCTATATCCTTGTGTAATACAATATATAAGATACTTTCTAAGTGTTTAGCAAATAGGCTTAAATCTCTCCTTCCCAATATTATATTAGAAGAACAGACAGGGTTCGTAGCAAATAGATCGATCTTGGATGGAATTATTATAGCACAGGAAGTAGTTCATACGACCCAGATAACAAAGGATCCTAGCATGCTTATTAAGCTAGACATCCAAAAAGCATATGATAAAGTAGACTGGAAATTTCTATGCAAATGTATGGAAGCATTTGGATTTTCCAGACAATGGATTAATCTTATTTTTAACTGTATCTCCACACCTAAAATCTTGATTTTAATCAATGGAACACCAGAAGGTTTTTTTAGTATATCTAGAGGCATAAGACAAGGAGATCCAATATCCCCCTTCCTCTACATCATTATGGCAGAAGCGTTAGGTAGATCCATCACTAAGAAATAGATGGAAGGCAAAATCATAGGATTGAAGGCTTCGAAAAACATTCCAAATATTACACACCAGCAGCTTGCGGATGATACAATCCTACCCGGCCAAGCTAACAGGAACATCTTAAACATGTATATGGAAGCTTTAGGACAAGGGGTCAATCCCTCCAAATCAGAAATCTTCTTTATTAATACCCCCCGAAGGTAGAATCAGAGATATGTAATATTATGGGATACAAGATTGGGAAATTCCCATGCAAATATCTTGGTATTGACCTGGATAAAGGCATCCAATCTTCCAAACTATGGTAGCAAGTTATCACTAAAGTACAAAATAAGAAGAGTTCTTGGAAAGGAAGATGGTTAATGAAAGCAGGTAGGGTGACTATGATAAAATCAACCCTCTCTGCCATACCTACATATCATATGTCCGTACTCCCCCTCCCTATTAGTATCAAAAAGAACTTAGATAAAATGCTTAGAGACTTTTACTGGCAAGGTCCATCAGAAGACAAAAAACTTGCCCTCATTAAATGGGATACCTTATGTAAACCAATCTCGAAGGGGGGTCTAGGCATCAAAAATCTCCTATGGCAAAACCAAGCTCTTGGAGCTAAACTTATATGGAGAATGTATAAGGAATCTAGTAGCAAATGGGCATCTATACTACTTCATAAATATATCCTTGATGTGAACCCCATTAATATCTTCAGATCTCACACTCTTGTCAACGGCTCTCAGATTTGGAACTTTATTAAAGAATGCAAAGGCATTATTAGCAAAGGTCTAACATGGGATATAGGTTTAGGGGATCAAGCACTTTTTTGGGATGATAATCTTTAAGATAAAATTAATCGACATTTATTCCTAAATAGCTTTGGTCAGATTAGGAACTTTTCTAGGACAAATTCAACAAATATTTACTATTCAGCTCTCCCCATTCCTAGTGCATTCTATGTGAAAGACTAGTGGTTAATATTGTATATAATTTATTAATAGAATACTGGTCACTTGGTTATCTTATTATTAGCCTACTTATCCCCTCCCTTTCTCTCAGCCATCCCTCTTGAGGAAAGCATGATGTTTAGGTAGAGTTAGTTTATGGTTCTTCTCGCTTTAGTGTTTAAGATCTCTTGTCACCATCCTAGCTAGACTCATCGCATGATCGTAAGAGCTCAAAGCCTTCATACGATCATGTGACTGGCTTTTGAAAATTCCATCCTTGCCTTGCAAGACACCTAGTTCACAAGATCTACCAACTCAGTCCAACATACGATAGCACCATAGGAAATGCCCTCAAAATCCAATGGTGGTCACATGATCACATGGGATCGGAAGATCCCATGCGAACATGCGACCACCATAGATCTTGCATCTACGGGGCCCTTGCTCCATCACCGAATCTTGTTTTACTTGACCGCTAGAGGCTTGCCACATGGTCGCATGTGGTTAGGAAGCCGCATGCGATCATGCGACCAGCATGCAATTGCAAGATTTTTCATTACCTTGCCTCAAGACTATTGACTGACAATTAACCCCCATAACCACAGACGATATGTCACATGGGCGCATGGGATCAGAAGATCCCATGCGATCATGTGGCAAGCTTGAAACTATTATGCCGATCGCCTGCCTTGAACCTCATCGCGACCGCTTATGGCTTGTCGCATGGTCGCATGGGATCGGAAGATCCGCATGCGATCATGCGACCAGCCGAAAGTTGCTACCCATTGACTGCTTGGAGCTAACCGCCAGATGTCTGGGCCTGCAAGACTTGTTTTTAACCTTAACTCAACCTTCACCTTGGGTCCACCGCCGATCTTTGCTGATTCTGCATCAACAATTGTTGTATGATCTCATGGGGTCAAAAGATCCCATGAGATCATGTGACAGCCGTCGGATCTTCACTACGTTGGCACAAATTTAAAAAGCTGGGACCCACCTGGTCAAAGTTGCACACATGGAAAATGCTGACACCAGAGTAGAATAACTGCAAAGAAGCAAAGGTTGAAAACATCCTGGGCTTTAGGACCACAAGTCATAAACATAGAGGGTTTTCGACACTTAGCATGAAGATCATAAACAACCAAGCCTTTTGCAAACCAACAGGCAAAAAACACAGAGGGCTTTCAGACGAAGGTATTTATTGATATTCTACAAGCTTATTGTACATTAACCCTTTAGATTTATTGACATTCACCCTGATCAGAATGTATTGGATATTGTTATCCCCAACATAATCTAGTATCCTTTCGATTTGTAATAAAGGATATTTTAATAATTAAGGATTAAAATTCTATTTGTATAGAATTTAGAATATTACATGGATAACTGAATAATAATCAAAAGGTTAAAACATCAATTAAGTATTAAATATGTAATTTAGAATCCTCTATGGATAAGAGAATAGTAATAGAAAGCTTATGTCATAAATAATCTATGTATGATGCTTAATATAGCATGAGTAACCAATAGTGCCTTTAAGTATCTATGCCCTAATAATAAATTGTATGTGCTCTTGGATCACTGTTTAATAATCAAAAGGTTTAGATACTAATAAAGTATTAGATATAGCAAGTAGTTATCAAATTTGCCATTGAGAATACTTTATGGATAATAGAATAGGAACAGAAAGCCTTTGTCAGTAATAATCGATGTACGATGCCTAATATAGCATCACTAACCAACAATACCTTTAAGTATCTATGCCCTGGTAACATGTAATTATTACAGTACTAAGACTAGACTTACAACAATTCATAAGATTTAAAAGCAATGAGTGTAGGGCATGGCACCACATAGGTCTTAATCTCAGTACTATAAGGATCACATTAAAAGCATTGCAACAGAGCAAGGATTTAAAGGTACTATTGGTAGGGAATAATCTTTAAGACCGGCTTCAACATTTCTTCATAGTGATGGAGGAAGAGAGAATACCAATCATATAATGCTGCAAATGTTAAACAAAACAGAGTAGAAACAAAGTAGATTGACTCTCAGAACTTTTAAAATTAAAAATCTCTTATATTAATGCCTTGATTTCAGATTTCACAAAGAGCTACCAAATGCTCACACAACCGTATATCTTTCTGTAAAGCTAGAGAGTATTTTCCAGCTCACAAAACAAAGAAAAACATTCCCCTTTTACAAAAATATTCAACTCCAGAAACATCTAGAATAGCCTGGATTTAAACTGACAAGAAGCAACGTCAGAGAAAGAAAAATATTAAATAAAACTGTATTTAATGCAGTAGTTGCAGTTGAAAAATGGACTGGTTGCATGATCTCATGAATAAGATAACAGCCTTGAGTTCATACGACAAAGTCAAAAATAAAGTGTCGGGCAAGTTGAGTGGTCGCATGATCACAAGACCAAGAAAAATGCCTTGCGATCGTGCGACAAGGCATAACGTGAAATCGGGGGTAGGTGTGAATGATATGTGGAAAGGACAGGGAAGATTAGCGTTGCCAGGTTGGAAACCACGTATGCCAACAAATAGAGGTTTCTCATCATGATACGAAGGACTGTCGAGGTTGCATTAACTCAACAGCACCAAGTAGTGATGTATAAGATAAGCAAGAAATTATCCAAGTATCACAATGATGGTCATTGCTCAGACAAAGACCAGGAAATAAAGTGTCGGGCAAGTTGAGTGGTTGCATGATCGCAAGACTAGGAAAACTGCCTTGCGATCATGCGACAAGGCATAACATGAAAACTGGGGGTAGGTGCGGATGATATGCAGAAAGGATAGGGAAGATTAGCATTGCCAGGCTGGAAACCACATAAGCCAACAAATAGAGGTTTCTCATCATGATACAAAGGACTGTTGAGGTTGCATTAACTCAGCAACATCAAGCAGTGATGTAGAAGACAAGCAGGAAATTATCCAAGTATTACAATGATGGTCATTGCTCATACAAAGACCAAGAAATAAAGTGTCGGGCAAGTTGAGTGGTCGCATGATCGCAAGACCAGGAAAGCTGCCTTGCGATCATGCGACAAGGCATAACGTGAAACCGGGGGTAGGTGCGGATGATATGCCAAAAAAAATGTTTTTTGTGTAGTTTTTAATTTGAATGAGACTTTTTGACATGTCCTCCGCATCCAAGCTCTTTCGCTAAGACATGAGTTTTACCCTGATTTAGAGTAACATTTGACTCAAAGCTCATATTTTACTTTTATCTAGAATAGTTATCAGTTGTTAGATAAGTTGTAGAGATATTGCATAGGCAAGATATTAGCTTTTCATGGTATTCAGTTTCAAATCTCCCTCGCCTGCCAAAGTTTTGAATCAATAGAGGTGCTGGATGATTAATGCTTTCGGGCAACTAACTATTTCTGGTTATAAAGTCTTCAGCCCTGAAGAGAAAGTGTAGATAACTAGCGAAGAAATAGGATATTTAAATGTTTCATACCCAGTAAATTAACATGACTCATATGGTATAACATTCTAAATGTCCTAATTCGTGACAATAACCAACTTAATTCCATGCTTTTAACTATAGATTAAGCTATTCATGCACAAATGGATTCTTATCCTTGGGTAGTTTTTCATAGCAATCACTCTTAGACAATCTCGGCCCTTACCAATTAATTTGTCATGACAATAAAATTTTAATTCACACTCAACCTATTTTAAAAACTAGATATAAAGATTAAAGCTGCTGACCTTTCATTTTAAACTCCCAACATAAAGAATTTGGATCGATTCATCTTCGTATAACATGAACAAAAATTTGAAATTACCCTACATTAAGCTTGGTTCGGAATTGATCTAGGTAAGGGGGCCTTTTAAACCTAAATCCAGAATGACGACGCCCATTAAACTCAAAGGCCCAAAGGTTCAAATTGCTTTTGATTCACCAATTTCAGGATTCAGGGTGAAAAAAGTATCTCTCTCGTCTCACAATCTAGTTATCAGGGCAATATTGAGAGTCTTAGGCAGAGAAAGCATCAATAATCTGGAAAAACACCGGGTTAATTCTGATATCCCCGCTCTTTTCATAGCCTCGACCATCTTTGTTGGCACTGATAAAATCCCATTGGGGATCCTATGTAGAAGATTGTTCAAAAAATCCTACTTAGGGAACTTAGATAAGGTTTTGGCAAACATCAAGGAGGATTTAAAAATACCTAAACCATGCTTTTACAAAATCTCAATGGTAGGAGGTCGACCTGTACCAGCTTATCTAGTATTTCAAGTTGACGATCTGGAACTGTACGTAGCATGGACTCCTACTATCAGAAGAAACTTAAACTTTTTATATAATTTCTTTCACGTTAAAATGCTGGAAGGAGCAGACTGGATAAATTCCTTCATTCTGGAAGATAAGGTTGGCAATTTGGAAAATGATTCAGAACTCAATATCAACATAGGCATCCCATTTCCAAGAAGACATCTCAATGTAAATTACGATGCTCTATCAATGAATGAATAAAACTATGGATGTGTGTTTCATCCTCTCTCCTTTCTGGTTGATTGATTTATCATTTTTTATTAAAAGATCGATGAGGTTAAGATAATTTCCCTCTACTTTGCAAATGACAGAGCTGATCCAAGGTCTGGAAAATCCATACATATGGGTACTCTCAGTTATTTTTTCATGCATACAAACACATTTATACGCATATTCTTACGCAAATAGTTATAGGAAATTCTTTAATCTGTACTAGACTCGTGGCTGTAAGGAAAGAACAATATACTATAGATAATGACTAAATTAAGATATGCAATATATCTTAGTTCTGTTGGCACACGTGGATGTCAGCAAGGCATCTTTAATCTTACCTATCCTGTCGTTGACCCTCCCCACCTACTACAGCCTACTCTTTATGCCTTGTCGCATGATCGCAAGGCATCCTTTCCTTCCTTGAGATCATGTGACCAGTCCTTGCTGCAACCGCTCATCTACCCCAACCACTGCACTTAGTGCATATGCCTTGCCGCATGATCGCAAGGCATCCCTTTGACTCTTGCGATCATGTGACCAGATTCGTACAAATGTCAATTGCTAAGTTTTATAGATTTACAAAATTCAGTATCAGGATTTCTTCAGTCTTTTTACTTTGTATAGTTTAATATATATAAATATAGATATGCTGATAAATGTATATCTATATTTATATATAATTGATCAGCTTCAATATATGAATTTTGAATATTAGGATTATCTTTGGTTGGCTTCACAGCATTGATAATAGATTGTACATCTGGTTATATATATTTAGGGTAATATATACAACCATGTGTATTGGTAATCTGAATTTTGGCTAATCTCTCTGAAGAGATGTTTTCCCCACAGTTGGAATTTCCTTTGATTTAATGTATAGAGACCTGCAATATACCTTAGTCCAACACTTCTTCTTGATAACATGCTAGGCCTGACTTGTTATAAGGAAAATTATTAACATAATAAAGTAGAATAGGCTCAGTCCTTTGGCAATCACTCTTAATGATTATAAGTTACAAGAAATTACAACCGTAATTGGAAAGGGCTACGAATTTTTAGGCGCATTTGGTCTCTATCACTATCATTTCAGTAAGGTATTTGATTAAATAAAGGTAAGAAGATTTTAATAGCAATGGAGGAGCAGGGGCTTGGAAAGGTAAAAACTAAGGTTATGTTGACACTTTAATTCTAATTATAACGTATTTTCTAATAATACCCACTATTGAGATTAGCTCCCCTATATTGAGCATGGGTTACCTAACTCATATTGAGATAGTAGGGGAGCTTAATTGTATGAACTATGATCTATGAATTTTTGGTAAATTATTCTAGGTACATAGAGTCAGGTAACCCATGCTATCCTCCGTTGGTAAATAAACAAGGTCTTTAAAAATTATTTTAATCTAGTTTGAAACACTAACCATGTAAGAGGATAGGGTTTTGGATCATTTTGTTTCTTTTGCAGATCGAATCACCCAACAGCAACAATATCACTCCTCTCTCAAAGGATTTGAATTGGATCTAGAAATTAATACCCATATATTTGGATATGGAATTCAATCTTGTAATTAAAATCACAAGTGAAAATTGTAAATATCTAAGCATATATGTACCCTCGACAAGTTCGAGCTGTGGGTATGCCCACTAAAAATTATGTAATTTTTTCAAAATCTCGATATATAACGAGTCATGGGAATGCCTATGAAACTATGTATTAGTATCCAGACTTAAGTCCCAGGCACGGCTGGAGGTTTTCTCTACCCTGCTATTTCCTACCAGTGCCTACACTAAGCAGGGATCTGTATGTAAAAACTTTTTATTATTAATAAAATTATAGGGCTTTAGCCTTTTACCGATTAAAAAAAAAAAAAAAAAGAGTAAGAAGAAAAGAGTTAGAGGATTGCCTAACTTGTCTAAACCGGATCATGCTATGTGAATTTAATTAATAGAGAATCATTCTTTTAAATAAATAAAAAATCCTCTTAAAGCTCTTTGTGATGAAAAAAGGGAAACAAATAATTAAAAATAAATAAAATTCTTTTTCTCTCCACACTTTCTAAAAAATGAGTTTTCTTTCCTCTTTTTGGATTTATCCCACATTGATCTTGGAGATGCATTCTTGTCATCAGTTTCTTATATAAGGAGTCCTCTCCTTCTCAATTAGAGATCCTAGAATTTTCATGTTATTGTTATACTGCAGGTTTGGAGAGCAATCTTGGAAGAAGCTTTTTAGCACATTTGGAGCTTGGATATTTGAAACTTCTTTCTTCTTGTCTTCTTCTCTCATGCTTTATGGAAATCCATAGTTTAGATTAATATTGCATTCACATAATAGTTTAAATTCATGTTTCCTTTCATAGATTAACATTGTATAAGCATTCATTTCAATAGAATAGTTTATTTCTTGCATTGTTATCATCTAGATTAGTTTCATTTGCATGCAATAACTTGATGATCATGGAGATTAGCATGTTTGCTATTTATCTTTGAATCTCTCATTTCTTGGTGTACTTGCATGGGCATAACTAGGTCAATCTGAGGGCCTCATATACAAACACCTACACTCCACGAATAGAGAGCTGTGAATCACTGTTTGAGACCTCATTCTTGAGTGTTCTTGAATGTAATGATTTACAGAAGTGTGACACAAATCTATCATGCATTTTTGGCGCCCACCGTGGGGTAGAAAAGATTAATTTCTGCCCTCATTCTTGATTATTTTTCAGTTTTAGTGTTGGTTCCAGGCCTTGTATGGCCATGTACAGACTGAAAACCCTATAATATAGTAATGGATGGATAGAATGATGAATCCTCTTTCTCATGCTTTTGGTTTGGTTCATTTTTATAAATAAATAAATAAGTTATGATCATTTTGGTGAAAGTGGGTATTTGTAGATTTGAGATTCTCTGAATACAGTTAGATTGAAACATCTAGTACAGACAAATTATGAAGAATCGGGACCTATAATAATATTCATTAGAAATATATGTGAATTATCTTTCATTTCCTTTTGGTTTGAGTAATTTTTATGCAGATTTGTGAAAGTTACAGGCATTTGAGTGAAAACTGGTTTCTAACAATTTGCATTGGAGTTGCAGGCAATGATTTGCTCTTAGAAAATAATTTATGAATGAGAAAAATAAATGGCTTACATATTTGGAAACTAGATTCATTATTAGTTTCTGTGAAATTAGTTTGGTTTCATTTGCATTCTTTTTGAGAAAGATATGTGATTCCCTAGGCAGGGTTTGGTGCTTTAAATTTGATTTATGATAGAAAAATTGCATTCTGAAAAGGTTATTGGTTGAGGAACCAAATGAAATCATAAGACCTTGTAATTTTGGGAAATGGTAGTTCTTGATATTGGATAAAAACTTCATTCTTTCCAAAAAATTTAATATTGTGATTTTATGGTTCAAATAAATCAATCTTTAAAGATTGTCTTAAAGACAACAATGTTAAATCAAACTCCTAACAATTGATTTTCATATCTAACCATCTTAGGGTTTTTTTTTTGGATGTGTGCTAAATGTTGGAGTGCAGATCTTTGCACTTAAGGTGAGTTCTTAAAATATCTATAACACTTGGTTTGGGCATAAAATTAATCTCTCATGTGTTTGGCTTGAGTGTTACACGCTTTCATAGAACACATTTTTGATGTTCTTAATGGGAAATGAATGAACATAGATTTTCTTTTATACTATTTTGTGTTTAAGTGAATGCTTGTGTTTAAACATTAAGTAATTCTTGGTTGCAAATATCAAAACATCTCACTGAGTACTCTAGGGCATGGATTCATTCCTTGTTTACATGAAGAGTTAAATGCACCACTTTGTGGACTCGCTTCATGATTACTTGGAAAGTTAAATATTCCATGATTCAAACCCTCTTGCACTTATGAGTAGTATTGATTAGCAGTCTTAGATTACTTGTGATTGATCTAGATTTCTATCTTGAGTTATTGGACTCGCTAATCCGCTGGCCCCTCGTTCCACCCCGTGGTTGCAAGGTTAGAACCACATTAAAGGGGAAGGGTCTACAGGAAAGAAGTGTTAATTATTCCACTAGGAAACCCTTTTGTGCTTTTTGGAACTCACTTGTTTTCTAGGTTGTGGACTCATTTGTAGCTTGTGTCAGGTGTTAAGTGTTCCACCTTGTGGACTCACCTCATATTTTCTCTAAGCGTTAAGTGTTCCACCTTTAGTGCTTTCCAATACTTTTTGATAGAGAATTACTTACTTTTTCATTTTTAGAAGGCCTGCTTGGGGATTTCATCACCTCAAGGGATGACCTTAACTCCCATGTTCCGGTGGAGTATAAATATCGGGAGGTGAATCCAAAGACACCTCTCTTGGGAATGAGTTAGATTTCACTCTTGGCTAAGCCTTAAAGAACTTTATACCTTTGAGAAGTGAAGGAGGAGATTTGGGTTACCGTCTCCCCCCGGCTGTGTGATTTTTTATTCTTCTCATCTATGAATTTGTGCCTCACGTACCTTGCATATATCAAAGATGCCCTTTAGAAAATCCATGTATATCCTTGTAGACAGCTTGCTAGGATGTTGTTGTGTTCTAAGTGCCTGCTAAAACATTCTCAAGAACATACACAAGTCGAATCTTTAAGGAGTAGCATACTAAGTCACTGTTCTTGTTCATGTGCAAGGTTGCTTTGCCCCTTGTTCATTGTTTGAAGACAATTGCTTGCTTGAACTCCTTGATTGTTGTCTTATGTGCTTGATCAATGATAAAAATTTATTGATGTACTTGATCTTTTAAAACGAACACAAAAACTGAGTTCCTGAGTTGAAGCACCAACCTTTTTACAGCTTGCTTGATTTTCTATCCTATCATTAGAGACCTGTCTTTGTCCTCTAGGGATATCATCATTTGGTTTACAAAGTCACCTTGAAAATAATTGTCAAGTCGAAAGACTATTCTTGGTGAGAGTTTATCTCTAGAATTGTTAGCCACATTCTTGGAGAATTTTAGTAATCTTTTTGTCCAAACCATTTCCATCAAATTCAATTTCAAATATATAATTTGGCCAAGTCCAACCTCCTGATTCAAAAGTACAAGGGTAGTCACCCTTTGATTTGAAGCACCTCTTTGATAGTGTCGGTAACGCCTTTTGCAATTTCTATCTTACTATTTCTCTTTGGACATTAGAGAACTTTGATTATCCTAGTTTGGTGTTGACACTTTAAGAGGTCACCCTATCACTTAGAATTTTTTTTCTTTCAATTCTCAGTCTTCCTTGGTCAGTCCAGATCTCAGATCCTAGGTGCTTTCATGTTGCTCAACATCTCAATGAACATTATGGTATCAGTTGCACAAGATGACTCTTAGTCTTCTTCTTTCTTCCACCTTTCCCATGTTTTTCTTCTAAAGTCTTCTCTTTACATGGGATATTCTTCTCGTCTTCCTAATTCTTTTCCTCTTACTATCTAGTCTATTTTCTTCTATTTCATCTCTTATGTCGCTTCCATGCTTGATTCTTCTTCTTCCAGAACCATGAATTACAAATATCTTTATATGGAACCTCTTTTGAACATGGATGATCTTGAACTCATTTCTCAATTCGAAGAGTTTTGTTCCTCTAACAGTCCTTCTAAATATGGCAAAGGTGATAAACTTAAGATAAAAATAGAAAAAAGATTAAAGGAGTCACCCGCTTTTTCTAGGATTATATGTATCATCCTGTCACAACCTCCTTCTTCTGAAAGTCTTTCATCTTCTAAGTCTTCTCATCATTCTTCATCTTCTAAGTTGTATCACGATTCTTCCAAACACTATTCGCATTCTCCATCTTCCAAATCTTATCATGACTATTCTAAACATTATTCAAATTCCTCATTATCTAAGTCTTCTTCTTCCACTAGGTCTTCACCTTCCTCTTCTTCACGATCTTGTTCCTCTTCTACTTCTCCCAAGAGTCTTACTTCTCTTCACGAGACATACCATAATGAGCAATGGGATAATACTTGTGATACCTCTTCCATGAAGAGTGCCACACCCACATATGATGACTATGATGACTATTATGATGGCTATGATGATGAACCCTATAGTCATATCTATGATGCTTCTATTCATAAGAGTCCTACTAGCCGTGTGCTTGTGCTTACTAGAAATGGGTCATCCCATTGGATAGATCGGGATGGTGATCTATATGACTCTGATTTTGAGAGAAATTATGATATTTGTTGTGACCAATATGATACATCTACTTCTATTAAGGAAGATAAATTTTTCCATTTTGATTATAAATGTAGATACTATGAGCATGTCTCCTCTAAAAATTCTCCTGCTGAAAATAAAGATTTTACTCTCAAGCAAGATCATGTTAATGCTAGACCTTTGTCTTGTGATGGTTCCATTCCATCCCCTACTTCTTCCAATACCCCTACATCTCCTAAAGTCACCAAGCCTTCCAAATCTTTCACAAATCCTGCATCCGACATAAATTCTAATGCTTTTCACACGATTCCCTATAGTTATCCTCAAGGGGCATCTCTTAAAGATACTCAAGCTAACCTTCACTTGGCTGAAAATACTTTCGATAATGCTAAATCTAAAGAGCCTAAGCCTTTATGCGCTATAATGCCTACTTCAGCTATTCCTTCACCATCTCTGCCAAAGTCTTCCATACAACTCCAACCTGCTTCCTTGTCCTTAGAAGTGGGTTCATGTCAAGAGGACTCTAAAACTGATACAAAAAAGAATATAAAGAAAGATCAAGATCAAGAACCCTCCATGTCATCCACTCCTTTTAATGATGTTCTCTATCCATGTCATGGTTCTTTTGATCCTTTACGCCCTTCCTCATTTATTCCACCATGTTTTAAGTCTTCTCTGAAGCAAGATCAAGCTACTACCCACGCCGTTGAGCTTATTGATAATGAAAATAACCTTACCACAATTGCACTTTCTAAAGATGATACTTCCATTAAGGTTATTAAAAATGGTGTTGTTACTTTCGATGTTAAGCCTATTCAAGAGACAAATTCTGCACTTGTGCTATCCAAAGATCCTTGTCAAGAGCAAAGTCTTCCATCTTCTTGTTCTACCATTCCATGTTCACTTCCGCTTTCTACTCTTCCTAAGTCTTCGAAAGCTTTGAATGATCCTATCAAAGAAAATGCTCTTATTCAAGATGTCCAGGATCCTATTGAAAATTCTAATGCTCACTCTAAAGATGCTGATATCGTTGGTTGTCATATAGATGTTGATGAACTTATTGATTATCCTTTTGCATCTTCCATTTCCATCCTTGGACCTCTTCCACCACTACTAAGGGATTCATGTCTGCCTTCCATCTTGGGTCTTTATGTCCCTTCACTTTCCCCTCCTAACTCTCCTAATTCATCATCTATCTTGGGTCCTTATGTCCCTCCATCTCCTATCTTTCCTCAAGATCAACATAGATGCATACCCTTCAATCCTTTTCATCCACCTACCCATCTAAACCAGTCATATCCTCCTTTTCCTTCCATAAGCCCCAAGTCTTTTGGAAGTCACTTGAATGGTCAATACAAGAAAAAATAAAAATATAAGAATCCATCAAAAAAAGATCACCATGTCTCCTCTAATCGACATGGAGGCATAAAGTCAAAAGAGATATCTAAGAAGAAAACTACAAGACAAGTATGGGTTCCAAAATCCATCATTCAAGATATTCTCTCTAAGTCATCAAAAGGAAATAAAAAGCCTAAGGCTATATGGATTCCAAAGTCTCTCGTAAGAGAGTCTCATGTTGAACAAAAAGTGAAGTTGACATTCAAGCTTTCCAAGACTTCCACCTCATATTCTTCCAAAAATATTCTTCCATTCCATGCACTTGAACAACAACCTCTGCTAAACATTCACCATATTCCTTCATTCACACTTCCTCCACCCTCTCACCACCCTTCAAGGTGTGTGTCGATGTTGATCTTACCTTCCTTTCCATCTACCTTTTCACAATCCTTGCATTCATTATTCTCTTGCCTTCTATCATTTTTCCTCATTTGCATATTCCTCCTATCTTCCAACTCCACTTGCTTTACATAAAACTGTATCTTCCATTTTTCTCTTCCATCTTCCTTTCCCTATCAGCATCTTTGAGCATATAATTTTGAATCCTTGGCATATCATGGTTTATCCTTTCAAGGAGCATTATCTAAAAGCTTGCCTTCTTCCAAAAATTATAAAATTCAAAAAAAAAAAAAAATGAAAAAAATGAAAAAATTGAAAATGTGCCTTGGTGAAAACCTGGAAATAGGTGCCTTGGTAGCAAAAGTAAAGAGAAATAAATTCATCCTATGGTGAAAACCACTCCCTTGTGGCACCTTGGATAAGTACCATGATGAAAACCTGGCAATCAGGCATCATGTGTAGTTCTTCTACATATCTCATCCATTCCATCTTCTCTCTTTGATCTTGACAAGGTTGATCTATACATGAACATTTGGCTATCTCGAGAGTAGTCTTATGATGATCTTGCTTTCATTCCTTTCATGTCTAGTCTTCATTCCTATTTTTCCTCCATTCATTCTAGCCTTTCACTATCCTTTTCCCTTTTAGTCTTGATCTAATATAAAAAAGAGTAAAACTCGATGGTATGAAGCCTCTTGACATGTCTACTCCTTTGGACTGCATCTTTTTCCTTCTTTTACATTATGCCTTTCTGACTTATCCTATGCTAACTTTCCATCGCTCGTTTAGATGTACTTTACATGATAATTTTTTCCTAGCTTGGGTACTCTTGAGGAGTTTTCCTTTGAGCATTTCTTCCATTCATTCTCCTTCATTCTGTTGTCTTCCATCTCTCCCACCAGCTTGCTAATCCCTCTTGTTCTCCACCTCGCTAGACATTGGGACTGCACGATGTGATCTTGCTTGGGAGTTTGATGCTCATTCTATCTGGGGGCATCCTTTGTATATAATTATTGATCCTGAAAAAAATCCAAAAAAAAATTGATATATTCTCAAAAAATTCCCCAAAAAAACTCATATATAATGCTGAAAAAATACAAATAAAAATAAAAAAATACAAAAATACAAAATTCAAAATTTTTTTTAAAAAAATTAGAAAAAGTGCCTTGGTGAAAACTTGGAAACAGGTGCCTTGGTAGCAAAAAATACAAAAAAATTATAAAAAGTCCTGAAAAAATTCTTCCAAGTGGTGAAAACCTGGAAATTGGCGCTACTTGAGGCCTTCACCCCCCTATTTCTTAGCATGTGTCCTCGACACTTAGCCTTTCTCCATCATGCCTTGTCCTTGTCGCCTTGGTTTGGAATTGGTCTTTGTCTTTATCTAGGGGGCATCACTATGTTAGCATTGGTCTCTTGGATATGCTTGTCTTTAGGACACCACCCCAACTGTGTTCTTCAACACAACCCCTGACATTGAGTGTTTTTCAACACTTATCAGTTTGGTCTTATCCAGTTTGGTCATGTGATCTTACTTGCTTGCAAGCATTTGATCCTTACCCTCGGAACTCAGTATCAGTTTACACACTTAAAATTTTTAAACACAACACTTAATGCTTGAGATATGTCATGATTTTTTTTGTGTGCTGACTGTTATTGATTTTCGTTGAATGTCCTTGTCTAATAAGTCTCTCCATGATGCATCGCTAGAAGACTTGGTGCATGGGGCATGTTTTTATTTGCTTTCTGCTTGTGGGTGTTGTCTTGAACCTCTTCAGTGTCTCTTGTTGTCTCCTTGACACACTTAGGAGATTTAAGGCATCATCCTTGACTATTTTTGCACAACCATTCTTATGGTCATCCTGGCATTTATGCCTTGATGCGAGTGTGGTTTTGCTACATTAAATTGGGTAAGCTAACATTGCAGTCATCTTGACCTTTATGTCCTTGATGCTCATGTTAGAATCTTTCTACATTCCAATCTGATATAAATCACATTCATATCTTCATAGTTGCATTTGTGACTAGTGATGATTGTGTGATCGTCCGATGTCCGGTAATAATGGCCCTATGATGAAAATAAGTTCTTTTACATTCTCTAATGAATGATGAACACAAAAATCCTATGTTACCCTATTGCAAGTACACCTTTGCAATTTCATGTAGCTTGCATTATTTAGACTTCATGTTAAATTTGCACTTTTAGGCTGCATTATGAGTTTGAGAGAGTTTTCCTTCATCTTTCTTGTGGACTTTTAATCAACTATGATCACGTTCTGATCTTCATTTCCTTATCTTCTTTCGTGATCTCAATCAAAATTTCTCATCTTAAATAGTTGATTGATTTTGAGGCATTCTCTTTCTTTAGGCAAATTCTCTTTCTTCTCTCCATTTCTTTCCATTTCTTCCAAACTTCTATTTTCCATTCGCTTTCACCCCGCTTCTTTTCTTCTAATTCAACCTTGGGGCATAATCTTTCTTGGTAAGCTACCTTAGTTCTGTGATTTATATATCTTTCATCTTACATTAAGAACCTTATCTTTAGTTCGATTTCATCAAATTTATCAATTTACTATTTCTCCTCTATCTCATTTCAATTTTGATCACGAGGGGGCAATACCTACCAAACTTCATTGCTTGATTTAGCTTTATCAAATTTATCAATTGCTTCTCTTGGGGCAACCTTGCTTGAGATTCTTATCTCTTATTTGAGACTTGACAATTACCTATTCACAGGTGTTGGCCTTGTCTTTTTCAGTCTGCTTATCTATGTCCTGATGTGTTCCCATCCATTGAACACACATCTGGGTTGTTTTGTGATCCCAAATCGATCTCACACTTCAATTCCATTCTTTGACTGCATGTGATCCAGAGTCGACCTCACATTAGTCAAAGAGGGGCAAATGTATGCACCCTAAAATGGTCGCCTAGACTTTGGGCCCCATTTATTCAATTTGTCAATATCAATTCCTGAATCAATAATTTGAATATATTCAAATCAATTTCCTTGATCAAATCATAACTATTTCAATCATTTCAATAATCTCCTAAGGTTTAACCATGTCATCAATAATTTTGTTTAATTAAAAGAAATAATCCCTTTTAAATAAATAAAATAACTTTATTTAATTGAAAGTAATATCTCTTAAGTAAAATAAATTTATTTAATTAAAACCCTTTTTAATTAAATGATTTTATTTTATTTAATTAATATTCATCTTTTAATTAAATAACCTTATTTTATTTAATTAAAAGAGAATTATTCTTTTAAAATAAATAAAATCTTCTCAAAAGATCTTTTGTGATGGAAAAGGAAATAAATCAAATAAAAATAAAACAAAAATCCTTTTCCTGATTCTTTCAATAAATTTTATTTAATTAAAAGAAATATTCTCTCTTAAATAAATAAAATAACCTTATTTAATTGAAAGAAATATCTTTTAAATGAAATAAAATCTTTTTTAATTAAATAATTTTATCTTATTTAGAATAATATCTCTCTTTTAATTAAATAATGTTATCTTATTTAATTAATAGAGAATCATTCTTTTAAATAAATAAAAAATCCTCTTAAAGCTCTTTGTGATGAAAAAAAGGAAACAAATAATTAAAAATAAATAAAATTATTTTTCTCTCCACACTTTCTAAAAAATGAGCTTTCTTTCCTCTTTTTGGATTTATCCCACATTGATCTTGGAGATGCATTCTTGTCATCAGTTTCTTATATAAGGAGCCCTCTCCTTCTCAATTAGAGATCCTAGAATTTTCATGTTATTGTTATATTGCAGGTATGGAGAGCAATCTTGGAAGAAGCTTTTGAGCACATTTGGAGCTTGAATATTTGAGACTTCTTTCTTCTTGTCTTCTTCTCTCATGCTTTATGGCAATCCATAGTTTAGATTAATATTGCATTCACATAATAGTTTAAATTCATGTTTCTTTTCATAGATTAACATTGTATAAGCATTCATTTCAATAGAATAGTTTATTTCTTGCATTGTTATCATCTAGACTAGTTTCATTTGCATGCAATAACTTGATGATCATGGAGATTAGCATGCTTGCTATTCATCTTTAAATCTCTCATTTCTTGGTGTACTTGCATGGGCATAACTAGGTCAATCTGAGGGCCTCATATACAAACTCCTGCACTCCATGAATAGAGAGCTGTGAATCGCTATTTGAGACCTCATTCTTGAGTGTTCTTGAATGTAATGATTCATAGAAGTGTGACACAAATCTATCACACATCATGAATGTCAGAAATGTAAGATGACTAAGTCCAGTTTTAAAAGCAAAGACTACTCAACAAAGAAGATACTTGAATTGGTTCATACCGACCTATGTGGTCCTATGAGAACTCAGAGGTATTATGGTGATAGATACTTTATTTTTTTTGTTGATGACTACACTAGACTGATGACTGTTATGTTTCTGAAAGAGAAATATGAAGTTTTTAAGTTGTTTAAATGGTATAAGGCTAAGGTAGAAAAAGAGACTAGAAAAGAAATCAAATGCTTAAGATCTGATAGAGGAGGTGAATTTATCTCTGATTAATTTACTAATTTCTGTAATGAGAATGGTATTAAGAGACATGTCTCTGCATTGAGAACACCTTAGCATAATGGGATTGCTAAAAGAAGGAATAGATCAATCATTGATTGTGCTAAAACACTAATGCTACAAAAGAATGTTGCTCAAACATATTGGAGGGAAGCTATCAGCACAACTGTATATGTTCTTAACTGAGTACAACTGAAGAAGGACACCAATTGGACACCTTATGAGCTATGGTTTGGACACAAACCTACTGTAAATTATTTCAGAATTTTTGGAAGAAAATGCTTTATTCTGAAGGATGAGAGAAATGTGAAATTTGATTCTAAAGGTGATGAAGGAATATTCTTAGGATATTCTACTAAGAGTAAAGCATACAAATGTCTGAATAAGGTTACAAATAAGATGATTGAAAGTACTAATGTTCATGTCGATGAGTATGATGACACAAACACAAAAGAAAGAAAGGAACCAAAAGACTAAGGTAGATTCACTTACATTGAACTTCTTGACTATCTACCGAAGTCGCAACCTATGATAACCAGTCAACAGGAAAATAACCTCGAGGAACATGAAAGGGAAATCGACGAACAAGATGGTGCTACCAGGCAAGCAAATGAACTTGAACAGGATGAACAAGAAAGAAGAAACCGAGTATTGGCTAGTTTTGTTAGAAGACATCATCTTGAGACACAAATTATTGGAAATAGACAAGCTGGAATGCAGACTAGAAGCAAAACAAGACAGGGTACATGTTTAGTTTGTGAATTTGAACCAAAGAATGTGAAAGTTTCATTAGAAAATGAAGAATGGGTTAATGCAATGAAGGAGGAAATAGAAGAAATAGAGAAAAATAAAACTTCGTCCTTAGTACCCCAACCTAAAGATAAGAATGTTATCGGTACTAAATGGATATTCAGAAACAAAATGAATGAAAATGGTGAAGTGACAAGAAATAAAGCGAGATTGGTATGCAAGGGATATGCACATGAAGCAGGCATTGATTATGGTGAAACATTTGCACCTGTTGCTAGATTGGAAGGAGTTAGAATGTTACTTGCATATGCTGCATACAAGAAATTTAAGGTTTATCAAATGGATGTGAAATCAACATTTCTAAATGGTATACTTGAAGAAGAGGTCTACATAGAACAACCTGAAGGATTCATTGATCCAGACAACAGAAACATGGTATGTAGATTACACAAAGCTTTATATGGTTTAAAGAAAGCACCGAGAGCATGGTATGAAAGACTGCATACTTACTTGTTAAGTATTGAATTTGTAAGAACCAATGAGAACAACAATTTGTACATGAAAGGTGATATTGATGACACTATTATCATTGCTGAAATTTTTGTTGATGATATTATTTTTTGAGGTCAAGATCATATATGTAAATCTTTTGCTGATGACATGAGGAATGAGTTTGAAATGTCTATGTTCAGAGAGATTAAGTTCTTTCTCGGATTACAAGTGATACAATAGAGTGATGGGATATTCATCACACAGTCCAAGTACATAAAGGAAGTCTTGAAGACATTTGGCATGAAAGATGATAAACCTATAGGAACACCAATGGCTACTGGAAGTAAATTGACAAAGGAAGATGAAACTATAGAGGTAAACTAGACACTTTATTGATCCATGATTAGTAAGCTAATGTATGTAGTTCACAATAGACTAGATATAGCACATGTTGTGGGAATTGTTGCTAGATATTCTGCTAATCCTAGAGAATCACACATGATTGCTACTAAAAGAATCTTAAGATATTTGAAAAAAATAGAAGATTATGGATTATGGTATCCTAAGGAAGGTAAGTTTGATTTGAAAGTTTACACTGATGCTGATTGGGATGGAAATGTGGATGACAGAAAAAGTACCATCGGAGGAGCATTTTTCTTTGGTGAAAGACTTGTAACCTGGACAAGTAAAAAGCAGGCTTGTATTTCTCAGTCTATAGCTAAAGCAGAGTATGTTGCTGCTACTACTAATTTCTCAAACATTGCATATATCAAACAAGTGTTGGAAGGAATGAATGAGGTAATCACTAACCCGGTGATCATATACTGTGACAACATAAGTGCAATTAATATCTCAAAGAATCCTGTGATGCACTCAAAGACAAAGCATATATCAATTAAGTATCACTACTTAAGAGAACAAGTGCAAGAGAAGCAAGTAAAGTTGGAATTTGTTAAATCTAAAGAACAACTTGTAGACATTTTTACAAAGCCTCTACCGAAGGACACTTTTGAATATTTGAGGACTAGACTTGGGGTTCGTCCCCTGTTTATCGGTCACTAATGTGATCTGGATGTTGCGTCAGCCTAATCTTATCAGAAGATCATCCATGTTGATGTGGCATAGTTCACACTTTGAATTTTGTTCAAGGTTTTGATTAAGTTTGAAGAACTGAAACAGTTTGGGATATCAGTATACTCAGATACAGAGGGAGTATTGGACACCAGAGAGTTATTTAGCTACTACATAGCTGATTATTTATTTGTTTCTTTGGCATTGTTGTCAAAGGGAGAGATAAATAATATGAAAAGAAAAGGAGATTTGCACCGATGCGAACTATCTAAGGGAGAGATGATTTGAAAGGAAATTGAGAACTGAAAAGGTTATATCTATAGAATGACAAAGCTGTATTTTATAATGCTATTTTCGTAACGTAGTGATTAAACATATTAAGCTAGGGAGAGCTTACACTACACAACATTTGATCACAGAGTTGTAGAAAACATGTTTGGTATGTGTATGGTACATTTCATATTACTTGAGTTGCCATCAATGCCAAAGGGAGAGATTGATGGACTACAACTAATTCAAGAACCAGAATGAAGACTCTGTAATTCAAAGATTACTAAGGAGTTGATGGTTAGATATGCAAAATGATTAAATTATTATTATGTTGTCATTGATGTCAACTAGCTTGGCAGTACTTATCTTGTAAGTTACTATACCAACACATATGAAGGAAGGTGAAAGAGATGAAGAACAGAAATATCTACATGAGGAAGATGTATATGACAGATGATGATAAGGAATACACTGAGTAACTTTTTGATGAGTCTATGACTTGATGGAATTGACTTTATTATGTTGCATTCATCTATGATGAAGAATAGAGCTGAAAGACACAAAGCAGTGTTGTCGGTAAATAAAGCATTTCAATATACACTGACAAAGTGTAGTGTATACCGAGCATAGTATTAACCGAGCTTGTGTTCTTCGACACATTTCTTTGTTAACCGAGCAAAACAAAAAGGAATTAAATGATCATTTTAGCTGATAAAGTGATGAGCTGTAAAGTGTATGAAATCAAGGTAATAGATAATGTTTGTTATGAAGATCAATGGCTAACATAAATCAAAAGGATCTAATGGAGCAGATTGAAATGTGTTATTAACACATCAGCTGAGGGAGCTTAAAGTGGCAAAATCGATGAATATGATTAAGCGACAAAATCTGATGGAGGAAAAGAAAATGATTTACTCGTCTATATAAGACATTGATTTCATTATGGAAGAGATGCCGGAAGAAGAAGATACTGCAGAATAATCACGTGAAGAAGTTTTTCTAATCATAGTGGTTAATAAGAACCGAGCTGCAGAACAGTTACCGAGCTACAGAGAGTTATTACTGACGGACAGTAAGTTGATATAGTATTGAATCTGAAGTGTTATATTGGTTAGAAGTAATTGAATGAGCTGAACATTGATCTATAAATTGCAAACTGAAGTTGTACTTAGGTAGATCACCTACTGTTACACATTTAACCATTGTACATAGTTAAATCTCTTAATCGAGTGGACTATGAAAGTCTTTTGATGTTTCATTCATAGAGTGAACATTGTTATCATGTCAACCCCAGAGTGACTGTTGGTTGGATGATAACTTCTGGTCTAAAATCCTCTAACAAGGTCACACCTAACAGTGTGTTTGTAAACCTTTAACAGGGTTGGGTCTTCATCGACCTCACTTCAGAAGAGTGAACAATTTTGGGTTGCCGGTCCCAGGTGGTTTTTCCCTTTACAGGGTTTCCACGTTAAATCTCTTGTGTTATGTGTTGATTGTGATATTTGTTTGTGATCATACTTTGCATATTACATGTTAGATTTAATCGGTAATTAATACAGAGATTAGATTGTCAATCGGTAAATACATAGACATTGGAAGTATCCTATGGTTACCGACTTGCAGAAGTAGTAAAATTATTTTGGATTATACATTTTGAATTGGGACACTGGATAACTGATTCACCCCTCTCTCAGTTATTCTAACATTACGTGTATTGTTGCATGTAGTTAAATATGCAGTCACCTCATAAATTCCCGACAAAAGTTTGTTCCAAATCCACTATAATTCCAAAATTGGGATTTTTGAGACCCATTACATGTACTGTTACATGTAATCAAAAGTGTAACTACCCCAAAAATCTCCATGCTAAGTTTACCCAAATCGGAGATTTTTACACAAAATGCATGTACTGTTACGTGCAATCGAATTCGCAGTCGCATCTAAAATCTCCTACAATATCCAAGCTTACCCTTTTTGAAAAATCAATTCCAAGTGCAAATCAGAGATTTTTGACCTGATTGCAAAATGAACTACATATGTAACTACACATGCAATCCTAAGTGTAGTTGGGTTCAAAAACCCCGATTTTACTTCAAGTCTCATGTTTTTCCCATCTAGTAGGAACTTTTTGGTACAATTACATAAAATGTTACATGTTGAACTACATGCAGTCAAATCTGTAGTGTCCTAAAAAATCCCTGAAATGCAATTTCTTCCACTTTTTGCTTTATACAATTTGCATACATAATCTGTCAAGCTTAAAAAGTCAAAGTGAGAATTAACATCAACACTTTCTGACGTTACATTATTTTGATATTTTCATCTTGATAAAATAGGTGTTCATCTGATGACAGACGAGCCGACCACTACACCAGAGAAAAGAATGAAATTCAAATTCCATAAATACCTGACTTCTGTTGTTCCTACCTTAGTGGTCTCGAATCTAGATGAGATCAAAGATACAGAAGTTGGTCATGTGGATATGTTTGAATTCGTTAAGAGGACAAAGGTTGCAAATCCAAAGGATGAGATGCTGAAAATTCTCAAAAGCCATATACACCCACTCTCAACTTTTCCTATAGCGATATTGGAACCCGAGTTCATAATGACATGTGCAACACATTTTGACAAAGAAACCCGAACAATCAAGGATTCTAAAGGTCAGGTTGTTATCAGGCTAGATGTAGAGGCCATTGACAAAGTTTTCCATGTTCCTTCCGCCTTGGTATATGCAGATATTACCCATGAGAAAGCTTTAGAGTCATACAATAAAATGGAAGATGATTGCAAGAGAGAGAGATCAATACTGTTTGGTTTATTAAACCAAGACAATCAATCTCAATCTGATGGTCTGGAACATTATACAGAACTAAGTTCAAAGAAGATATCAATGACATGATTACTCTTCTTGGTAGAACGCGGGGATTGAAGAAGTCTATTGTTTTTGAGCCTTGGATGTTTCTGTATATTGCCATCGTCAAAAAGGGAAAGCAAAAGATTTTCTGGGAAGAGTTGATTAGTGACTCATTGTGTGAGCAGTTGACTAGGGTGTCTACTACTCATACATTTTATATGAATCCATATCTTGTGTACATTGCTACATCCCTTCGAGCATTACCAGGATTATACTAAGGGAGACAAGCAGATTACCAATATGGGGATACTACAACCAATTACCTATGGTTACCGGGAGACACCATTACTGTAGACTTCAAGATGCCTTCTTTGGACATTTCATGTGTTTATTCAACAAAACACTTGAGAATAGAAGGGTTTTAGAGGCGACGTGAAGAAGGTAAATGAATATGGATGTATGTTCTTACAGTTCCCGACCTTCACTTACATGAGAGTCGAATGTTTCGATGATCATCCTTACATGTTGCCAAGGTATCCGATTGATAAGATTGTTCTAATGGAGTTGGGAAGGAAGCTAATGTATGTACATGGTAGGCAATCTACATCTCATAAAACTGGATTCACAATCTCTACTCAACATCACTTGGTAATTGGTAGGTATTCACTTACTTCTACGGTAAAGGCTAAGGCAATGGAAACTGAACTGCGGGAGATCAAACTGAAAAGGTTTAAAATTAGAGTTGATTTTGATTATTGGGGCATGAGGGATAAAATCAGAAGATCTTTTACCCATGTTCATCATATTGAAGATGTTTGGATAGATCTTCGTATAGATAAGGATATCAGAAGGATGGACTATAACAGGTTATCCTTAGAACATATCATTGATATGGATCTTGCTGACATTCCAGAAGGAATGGAAGATGACGGAAACATACTAGGTCTAGATTATTAGGTAGCAAAGGTTGCATCCCAGGACCTCCCTTCAATCCAATGGTCATTAAAAGAAAATTTCTCCATAATCGATATATTTCAGTCAATCATGGCTAATACTCACACTTGGATTAAGCGTTATGGTATTAAGATGAAAATGTTTAAATTAGGGTCAGATGATGATACAATTGGACCTGTGGGACGAAAATAAGAAGTGAGAGGTAAGAACAAAGATAATGCATCTTCTTCTGGAACCAAAGTAAAATTGAAATTGAAATCAAAGGAGAAGACTCAAGAAAGTTTAGGTAAAGAAAGGGAAAAGGTGGTAATATAGGAAAATATTGAGGTTGAAGATGATCAACAAGAAGAGTAAGTAGAAATACTTCCAAAAATACCAAATACACGATCTACCCTTGCTGAAACTACACATGAGTTCATTCTTGCATGTGCGCTTGGTTTCATGATTGCTCCTAATGTTGATTCATTTTCAACAGTGTTGACTCCTATTCATAATACGCCACATGAAAACATGGTTGGTATTTTCTCTTATGTTTCTCGCCCATATGCACCCATGATTCCTTTGATGGAAGGTTATTCTTCCCTTAGTGACTTTGACAAGTTCATGTCATAATCTGATGCAAGGGCATCCAAGGTTAAGGCAGGGGCATTCTGTGTCCTCGGTGAAACTGCATGGAGTGTTAGTATTTTGGCCGGTGTTACTCGGTTGCAGCCTTGACTGATGGTCTCGATCATTGAAGGAAGCTCGGTCACTAAAGGAACTTGGCAGTCTCTGGTGCTCGGTGACATTATTACTTGGTCATGCCTGCGGTGCTCGGTTGACACTGGTGCTCTGCGATGCTTGGCTTGCTCGGTTAATTTACTGTTGCTCAGTAGTTCTGGTTTACCGACTAGAGTTCTGTGTGATTTGTTGAGCCAACTTGAACTTGGTAGATCAAGAGGGAGCAGAGAAGTTCATGACTTAAAAACTTAGTGAGTTAGATCTGAGGTTCTGCAGCTGAAGTTGGCGAAGTTTTGGAAAAGTTCTTGATGTTCTTGTAGATCAGATTGTAATCTGATAGTTGTTTGTAATAGAGCTAGGGGTTTGCATATTTAGGAACAAGGAGATTTCTTGGAGGCTTGCGAGCTGAAGTTTAGATCTACCTTAGGGTTTCCATCAGCTTCTGATTGTCTTCAGAGCTGAACTAGCTGAGTTTGTATTGGATCTGGTTGTGGATCTTGCAGAATTGTTTTTTGATTGTAATTGGCCCTAACCTGGAAGGCCTTACAGTCGGGCATGTTAATAAAAATCAGTGTTAAACAATTATTTTGTGTTGCATTGTTGAGTAATCCGTTGTGTAATTCTATTGGCTGCAAGGGTTGGGCTGTCCTTCATTGGATCCACCTACCTTGACTACATCAGGAGGTATCAGAGTTGAGAGTTTGATCTTGTTGAAGCAGAAGGTTGACCTAGCAAGGCTGATCTTGCAAAGTTGATCTTGTTGGTGAAGAGATTGTGTGCAATCTGGATTGCAGATCCGAAGCACTGAACTTGTGAAATTGTGCCCTAGTTGTTTGCAAGATTGCAGGTTGAGATCTGACTTGTTACAACTTGGAAATTGTCACAAGGTGGTCGGTGAGGGTTTGTTGTAGAGGGTTTCTCTTATCTTTAAGGATGCCTCTGAGAAGATTGGACCCTAGAGTTATTGCAGATTTTGTGATACTATTGAATCTCGGATCACAGAGAAGGTGAAATCAGATTTCAGATCTAAGATGGAATTGATGAAGAATGATATGGTCACCGAGATCATGAGAACTATTGTGGTATACCTCAAAATGTTGGTACTCAGGATGGCTATGAAGAATCTGTTGAAGAATTTGAAACTGCTGGATCTAGTGGTGATGACCGGAGGAATAGATCTGGTGAAGACAGAACTGCTTGGTTACCTAGATCTGCTACTCGATTTAGTAATTACTGAATGGAAGTTTCTACTTTCTCTAGTACTTTGAAGCCCAACAATCTGATTGATTGGATTGGAGAATTTGAAGATTTCTTTGAGCTAGAAGAAATTGAAGATCCTCTTCGAATCAGATTAGCACAAACAAAGTTGAAAGGACATGCTGCTCTTTGGTGGAAGGAACTACAAAGAGACTGAGAAGATGAAGGTAAAACAAAGATCAATCAGTGGAGGTTGATGGTGACTAAGTTGAAAGCTAAGTTCATACCAGCTGACTATGAGCTTGACTTGTTTAAGAAGTTGCAGAATCTGAAATAGAAGGATTTTTCTGTTGAAGATTATACTGAGGAGTTCTACAAACTTACTATTCAGTCTAGACACCAAGAGCTTGGTAAGTAAAAGGTAGCTCGGTATGTGAATGGTCTGAGATTCAATATTTAGGATGATCTTGGTATACTGAAGATTGATTCTATTGAAGATGCTTATCACTATGCTCTGAAGGCAAAAGATAAGTTGAAGAGGAAACAACCTAGTAACTCTCGAGGGAAGGAAAAGATTGATCACTCGGTGAAGGATAAACTGAATGATGCAGAAGATGAACAGAAACCTATAGAACCAAAGAAGAAGACAGGTAGAGTTATCTTTAAGGGTACTTGCTATAACTGTGGAGAGGAAGGACACCATTCTTTTGAGTGTACACAGAAGAAGGTTGACCGACAAACTGCTGTGATGAATGAGAACATTCAGAATGAACTTGAATCGGAGAACTTGCTGCTTCGACGAACATTTCTCAGTACAAAGGATGAACCTTGTCAGAGGAGTAACTTGTTTAGGACCTGATGCAAGACTGAAGGTAAACTCTGTGATGTTATTGTTGATAGTGGAAGTACTGATAACCTAGTTGCTGAGGACCTGGTTCAGAAACTTGGTTTGAGTAGAATGAAACATCCTTGTCCTTATAGGCTTGGCTGGTTACAAGATGTTCATGCTTTGGAAGTTAGAGAACAATGCTTCATTGATGTTCAGATTGGCTAGTACAAGGATCTTGTGCTTTGTGACATTGTGAAGATGAATAGTTGTGATATATTGCTCGGTAGACCTTGGCAGTATGATTGCAGAGCTATTTATGATTGTGTTCAGAATGTGTTTACTGTTGAGAAGGATAACATGAAGTTTTCATTGATGCCTTTGATGGATACAACGCTCAGTAGGAGAAGTCTGAGTATTGGTAGCCGAGTTGAGATTGTGGATCCAGAGAAAATGAATGATCAGTATAGAGAACTAACCTGTACATTGTCAAGAAAAGACTTGAAAAGATAGAGGAAACTGAAGTGGAAGAATTTGCAAGCAGAAAAGGTGGAGGACTTGTATGTGAAGAACCAATTCGGGATTTATGTGCTGAATCCTGGAAGATGTTCTTCTCACATATGAACATCTTTTGGAACCTGGGGTTTCTGATGCAGGGGCATCCAAGGTTAAGGTAGGGGCATTCTGTGTCCTCAGTGAAACTGCATGGAGTGTTAGTATTTTGGCCGGTGTTACTTGATTGCAGCCTTGATCGACGGTCTCAGTCATTAAAGGAAGCTCAGTCACTGAAGGAACTTGGCAGTCTCTAGCGCTCAGTGACATTATTACTCGGTCATGCTTGCGGTGCTCGGTCGACACTGGTGCTCGATGATGCCTGGCTTGTTCGGTTAATTTACTGTCACTCAGTAATTCTAGTTTACCGACTGGAGTTCTATGTGATTTGTTGAGCCGACTTAGTGAATTTATTGTTGGTAGCCATTGTTATGGGCCGACATGCTGAATTAAATATTTGTATACATTTGTAAGCCGACTTGTATGGCATTTAATTATTTGTTTTGGGGAGTTAAAGGTTTCATCTTTCTGACTTGTGGCTGATGATTAGTATTTAAGGAATGCTTGGGTAGATGTTTAGGGACAGAACTTGGTAGATCAAGAGGGAGCAGAGAAGTTCATGACTTGAAAACTTAGTGAGTCAGATCTGAGGTTCTGAAGCTAAAGTTGGTGAAGTTGTGGAAAAGTTCTTGATGTTCTTGTAGATCAGATTGTAATCTGATAGTTGTTTGTAGCAGAGCTAGGGGTTTGCATACTTGGGAACAAGGAGATTGCTTGGAGGCTTGAGAGCTCAAGTTTAGATCTGCCTTAGGGTTTCCACCAGCTTCTGATTGTCTTCAGAGCTGAACTAGTTGAGTTTGTATTGGATCTGGTTGTGGATCTCGCATAATTATTTTTTGATTGTAATTGGCCCTAACCCAGAAGGCCTTACAGTCGGGCATGTTAATAAAAATCAGTGTTAAACAATTATTTTGTGTTGCATTGTGGAGTAATCCGCTGTGTAATTTTGTTGGCTGCAAGGTTTGGACTATCGTTCAACGGATCCACCTACCTTGACTGCATCATAATCAATGCCACATGTCACTACAAGATCTACTCCTATAGCTGTACAAACTGAGGCACCAACCATTGTTAGCATCACAACATGTACTCAACCTAGCATGTCACAAGTTGCGTCTGAAGAGACTCCTGCTATTCTATCTGATCTTCCTTCATGGCTCAGTGTTGTTGTTCCAAAGAGAAAGAAACAAGAGGTTTTACTAGATGTTTTTGACTTTGAGCAACTGAAACAGGTCAAGACCAAGGGTGCTAAGAGATTTAAAACAGTTTCAAGGGTTAGGATGGACAAAAACAAAACTAAATATGTGGAGATTGTAGAACCTCTTATAGCATGTTCCCTCGACCACTGTTTGGTGGTCCGCTGGTTTCTTGCTATTTTAGCTTTATGTTTCCTGTCCCATAGACCCTTCTTGGTCTTTCGTTGGACATTAATAAATTTATCTTATCTTATCTATAGAAAAACCCCATGATGAGATGCAGTTTGTTGACTTTAAGATCACCAGGTTAGATTTGGGAAAACATACACACATTAGATTGATCAAGGATGCTCAAGAATCTGTAGCACTACTAGCACATGAGTGCGATAAACTTAAAAAGAAGAAAAATCAGCTAGAGGAACAGAATGAGTTACTCATCGCAATAATTCGAAAGGTTACCAAAGTCTCAAAGAAGGTTGATTCATTAGCATCTTCTATTGCAAAAGAATATGTTAGGCAGGTTGAGAGGGCTAGAGAGATGGCTACATCCATTAACATATGGGTGAATCAGATGATGACACAAGGAACAAAATTGATAAAGAAAGCACTCCAAGTGATTACTTATGCTAGAATGGTGACATCCCAGTTGAATGGAGTTCTAAGAACTTTCAATCAGAACTTGGAGGTTTGGAATAAGTATTCAGATTTGAAGTTGGAGATGCTATGCGAGAATGGGGTAATACCTTCTCGTGAGAACTACATTAGATCTAAAGAGCTATTGGTGAATAGAGGCCAAGTCATTGAAGGCATCATAACAGATTTAGAGGTGGCTATAAAGACGTGCTGAAAAAGAGCAAGAAATTAGCACTCAATTTATGAAGATATCATACACATTAGTAAGTAATGACCAAGAGGTAATGTCAGAAGATGATACGATCTCAAAATTTTTGTTAATGGTTCACCTTGAGCTTGAAGTGGATCATTTTACACTGGCTTCCATTCACAAACTCACATGGTATCAAACTTCACTCAATCTTCTTCAAACTGTTCTTGAGGAAAGTGATGCCATAGTTTCCAAATGCTCAGATACAATCCTCAAGACAACGACAGTTGCAAATAACACTATCATGGCAAATTCAAATGAAATTCAAGAGAGCATTCACAAATTTCGAGTTTTCATGGCACATAATGAAGAAGATTGAAAAGTGCTTTAAGCACTCAAGTATATTTCTCATTGCTTTCTAGGATTTTAGATATGCATTTTTGTTTTGAGTTTTGACAAGTTACATGTAGAGCATAAAATTGTAATTACATATGCAATGACACATGTAAAGTAAAAATTTGCAATTACACATCTTGCTACATGTAATCACATTATAGAGGACTGTAATGGTGAATAAGTCAACCCTACTTAGTTAGTTTTCCATATTTTTCTCAGAGCCTCTCTCCTATAAATACAAGAGGGCTCATTGTAAATATTTATCTTTATGCATTGCAAGAAAACTTTGGAGAAATTGTGCAAGTTCAAACTTTTCTTTAATTTGTGTAAGTTAATTTTTGAGTGAATAAAAACCGAGTATTTTCAATCTTTGAGTTGAGGAGACTTGTGGAATTATTTGTGCTGTTATAAAGAGAGCGTTAAATCTAATTTTGTATATACTTTGTGCTATAATTGTCAATTTGAGTTAGTTAAGAGTGAATGCATAGACTTTGAGCTATGGTTCATATTGATATTAAAGATAGAAAAGAAGTTTCATGTATTCAAGTCTTTGTGCTTATCATATTGTTGCTTCATAGTTTACAACCCTTTTCATGATAGTGTATAAGTCTATGAGCTTTTATATATATTCCTTAGTCTATAGTCAACTAGTACGCTTAACAATTAATCTTTTGTTTGATTTTGAGTTTATTGGTATTATTGCCCCAACTAGTGCTTAGAGGTGAAACTGTAAAAATCTTCAGTTTGTAGAGTGCATCTTTATGAAAGTGAAATCCTTCCTAAAGAAAGAGGAAGTGATACGTGAACACCCAATTTCAGATTAAATTTGAGTTTCTTGTTAAGTTTTAGTTGAATTAATTGCAATAAGAAGGGTGCCTCCCCTAAGTTGAGAGGAGAGAGTATTTCTCATACACAGTGTCTAAATTCCCATTTTGCTAGTAGTGTGTCTACGACTACTTACAAAATATTTAGCCAACACATCCCTCTGGAGCACCTTTTATGAAACAATGGTTTCTGGTTAATTTATGTTGTAAATGGTTTCTAGTTCATTTATGCCCTAAATGGTTTCTAGTTTATGGAACAATGGTTTTTGGTTAATTTATGCCTTAAATGGTTTCTGGTTTATGAAACAATGATTTCTAGTTAATTTATATCCTAAATGGTTTCTGGTTTATGTAAAAGTGGTTTCACTAATTGTTACTTAAATTGCAATTTTTGCTTTTGTTTAGTTAAGCATCAAAATTGGATGATATATCTGAATGTCATGTGTCATGGTGACTTACTTGAATCTAGATTATAAGTATTGTAATTCATATTATGTAAATAAGTAATTAATGCTCAGACTAACTACTTTCATTTGGAAATGGATGCACGAGTGGCCAGGTCTCCGAGGAAGGGGGAAAAGATAACACCAAGATAGAGGGAAAATAATAAAGAAAGGTCAGATGAGGGATTGGAATTCTGAGAAATGGTAAGGAGTGTCTGGTGTATCCAATTGACCATACCCTAGTAGGAGTCATAAGAGGAGTTTGCCACGTCATGTGTTAGTTGACAATAACCATTGAATCAGTAAACACCATTGTTAGCAACTGCAACCTGTAGGTTGAGTGAAATCAGACTCCTTGGTTATTACCTCGGGTCAATGTTATTTTATTACTTTAATTGAGACCTTTCTTGTGTCGATTATTGGAGGTGCGATCACACTGTCGCGATAATATTTTCACTTGTGTAGGTATATATTGAAGGCCATTACCTTATTATTTTGCATGGGATTAATGAGCATAGCTATGATTTTATACGAATCTTTATGATAACCTCAACCATGTCATATTAATGATATTAGACATATATTTATCTAACTGACAAGAAGTCATATGTCTTGTCGCTTGTTGGCATGCATCATCATATGTTCAATTTAGGAAAGAACAACATTTTAATCTAACCACACTTATGGAACATAAAATACAATATGTATATAATGGTTGGATGTATATACAAGTGTTTGGATTATTTTGGGCTAGTCCTAGGAAAATTCGATCATGTATAGGCTCTAATCTTTTATTTGTAATCCTTGAATATTATGTCGGCCATTCTATTTATGCGACCCTTCTTAGCCGCCACCCCGAGATTTTAACGTGAATTCAATATTCAATTGAGAGCTGACTATTTCATTATTAGTAGTTGCCGGTAGGCTATGTACTATTATATTGATTTTTGCATTTCCTACTTTAACTAGTGATTAAAACAAGTTGTTTGGACCAATCATAATTTACTATATTTTAAATTTTTTTACAAATTCTTTCTTTTTATAGTTGAGATGCACATTTTTTAAGTTAATAAATTGTAAAAATTATTTATTGATAATATGATTGGTTAAAATAATTTGAGTCTTATACACAGAATTCTCGACAACAATTTTAATGCTACCTTTTTAGCTATATTGCATAAATGTAGTTGGTTCATAATTATTTTTTTCTTATTTTATTTGGTTGATATTTTTTTAGTATTTTTAATTTATTTTATACGATAGTTATTATTTTCATTTTATATTTATTATTTTTTTATTTTTATGAGTGTTTTTTGAAAATATTCTTTGATATATATTTATTAGTAATTAAGTTTTTAATAAACCAAATTGATGATATTTTCATTTGAAACAAATATTAATCTTAGTTAAATATACATTTTAAAATTTGTTGTGGATTTTAGTTTCTTTCTAATGTCTATGTTCTTTCAAAATTAAAATAAATTATCTTGTATATATAATTCATTTTACATTGTCTACTTCTATTTCTAATTTTTATAAGTGTTTTTTGCAAATATGATTTGATATATTTTTTATTAGTAATTAATTTTTTATTAAATCAAATTGATGATATTTTTATTTAAAACAAATATTAATCTTCATTCAATATACATGTTTAAAATAAATTATAATGTACTATATATAATTCATATAACATTGTATACTTATATTTTTAAATAAATTATATAATTTCAAAGTTATAATTCTCACTTTCATACTAATATGCTATCAATTAATTTATTCTAACTATTGTTCTATGATTAACACTAAAATTAGTTAACACTAGAATTTAACTATTGTTCTATATTTATTATTTTATTACAATATTAACGACAAGTACTAGCCACTGTAGCACTTGTTAAAACTTTATCTTGTTTTATGGCACTTGTTAAAACTGTCTTGTTTTAAGTCTGGAAAAATTATTATCGGTGACTATATGTAATGAATTATTCTGATGTGCTCGAGTGCATACCCTTTTCAAACACGTAGAGTGATGGCGGAATTTTAGAGCCAATTCACCACCTTAGGTTTCGTGAGTAGTTACGGATAAAGGGAGGTTCTTTTCTCCGCACGAGGATTATCTTCTCTGGGACAAAATGTAGGAGGTGGAAAAAAAAGAAACAACTAGCGGCAGTGGTGACTGCAAACGTGAGAAGTTTTGCAGCCGCCAGTATCAGGCATTGCTCTATCTTATTGCAATGTCTTACGTTTTGAGTAAGATATGTTTGGTTAGAATTAAATAGGCCTGGTTAAGCTTCACCGTAGTTTAGTATCGAAGGGTATCATATAGAAGTTCTATGTTCTTTTTGTCTTTTCTTGCTTCTATCTGCCCTTTGATACTTTTAATAATGCCAGTTAGTAATGAAAGGGTCTCATATAGAAGCTCGAAGACCAGTCAAGCCATTCTTGTTTAACAACTATGCGTGTCTCATAGCTCTTACTAGTTGTTGACGCAGATAGTGACATCTTCTTCAATAAAATAACAATGATAATCAAAACGATATGTTCAGTTTAAAAGATGTTGAATGTGCAAACTCCTGCCTTCTTACTGTCGCCAACTGATTGACCAGTCGTGAGCCATTATGATTTGGGATTTTGACAGTAAGAAAGACAATAAAGGTTATTGTTTCGGTTAAGAGGGAAACTTGAAGCTTTTAAATCTGATCATTTTCTTTTGTCATGTAGTATACCTTAATAAAACCTTATTGCTTCCTGATCTCGCAACAATAGGGATTATCAGCTTAACAACTGTCTGAACGTTGTGATAATTTCGTGTTATTAAAGAACTTTGATGAGCAAAAGTTAAATTTATAAAAGTCATGAGACTTAAAGTAGTAACCCGCAAGGACAGCAAATAGAAGTCTATACCAGTGCCAAGAAAATAAACGAATGATATAGTTGGGAGGGACCCAATTCATTTCTTCATTGACCTTCTCATAGTGGGAACAAGTCGGATAAGGTGAAAAGTGGTTATATGCTCAGTTGAGTAGAGAAATCCTTAGCCAAGGTTTCACCATTTAGTTGTTGTTAATCAATTTCTTAGACACCCGGATACTCTCTTAGCCAGGCGTTATACCAAGGTAGCAGTTGCTACAGGGTATAACCGACTAAGGATGTAGAGTTCTTCACCAATTCCAGATGACTTGTCTTAATTGAGTTATTTTTTTTCTTTGCGGAGGGCCAGGTCCATCTCAGTAAGGGGCAGGCAAGGGTGGATCAAATTTTGATTCCTTGGTTGGGTGGATAAACGCCCTGGTGTTATCTTTTCCCCATAAAGAATTCTGCATGAACACAAGATGCCTGAATGAGACGGTTGATATTGTGAGTAAAATTCCTTCTCTTATGTTATTGAGTTAGTGTATTTTGAATTGTATATTGGAAGCTATTTAAATGCCACATGAAGAATATGTTAAATTTTCTTTATGCAATTCTATTGATTTAAAAAAAAGTCTAGCTCCTTCTTTACCATTCATGCATTTTAGATTTTTATTATAAATTATGTTTTCAGTTATTTCATCTTCCCTAGTGGATACATGTTAATTCGTAAAACTAGATGTTTCTGTTGTTTCTAGTTTGTTGGGTGTTACAATTTTGTTAGATGTTAACACTTATTAAAGCTCCAAAATAAGATAAGGCTTTAATCATAATGTTATGATGGATGATCATGAGCCATCTACTCTTAGAGAAAATATACGTAGAAAGCAATGCTGACCTCAAGTTAACCAATGTGCCAATTGATAGATCATGTAAAAAGTCAAAAGGCTCTACTTCAAAGTTGGCAATTTCATTATGGATGATTCTGTCTACTCATTGCGAATATTTTAAATTTCATAAAGTTAATAATTTCATCATGGATGGATGATTTTAAAAACTTTTCAATATCCTTTAAATATATTGAAAAGATAAAAGGGTTCTATATATTTAGAAGTTATTGAGAAGGGATGATATCAAAAACAACTTCCAATTTTACAAATTAGAATTGTAGATGTTCAATTTAATGACAATGTGATTCATAAGAAATAGGAAGACATGACCCCCTAAGATCATTTTACACTCGTAAGTTGAAATTTTAGAGGCTACCCTTGGAGGAGAGGTGTTGTCTTAGGGCCTATAGTAGAGGGAAAGGGCATCACTGTCCTCTTTGAAACACGAGCATGGTGGCCCAAAGTGTCAAAATATGAAGGTTACAAAAAATTCTTGATTTGGATTCTGGAATGAATTAACAAAACAAATGGTGAGGGACATGGGGAAATGACTTTTTGTAAGGGAATCATAAAAGTGAAGAAGGGCCCAATAACGAATTATTTTACATCTCCGAGGATTTTCTTATTGTTTCTTGGCTTTTTTTGCTGGAAATGGTTGTTATGCATTTTACCTTCCATTAATATAATGAACTATCAAACAGAATAGCAAAAGAACCACCTCATTTACAGATATAGCATTCTTCTGACTACCATAACTTTTAACCTCATCCTGCAATATATGGTCATAAGAGTACTGCTCGATAACTAGAAGACAAGCCATTAAAAAGGCAAACACCAGAAAAACTCACAAAACCGAATGTAGTTGGTTGATTAAGAAGGAAATTCGAGACAAGTTTTTTCAAACAATCGAATGACAAATTAGTTTGAACAAATGAAGTGTGGCAATATTCTCCATTTTTACAATAAAAATATTAAAAAAGAAAACAGTCTATTTTAGAATCTATGTTTTCAGCTTTAGATAAGAAATTCAAGTTACAAAATCACTGTCGAATAGTTTGGCCATCTTTTAGGGCATGATATGCACATGCAACAAATATCACTTGTTGATATGACCATTCAAATTTCTCTTCAAGGCCCATACTAGATGCAAACAATATTTGGGTGGAGACAAATGTTAATAAAAAAAATCTGTCCAGTTAGATGATTATAATTTCTCCCAAAGTTCTGCATGGGCTTATTAGATCAAGTGTTTGATGGTCAAATAATTACTTGAAACCTTTATTTGTTATTTGAATTCGGCATAATTTACAACCCTTTCTCACCAGGGCAAAAAACAGGATGCAATACAATAGTATTTATACGAGGGAAGCATATGGCATAAGGAAAAGTAAACTCTTTCTACACATGTTTCAGTACATGCAATGACTGCATCATCTTACAATCTCTTTACCAGCCCTGCCATTTCAATAATCCAACAAAAATTGTACTTACTAAAATCAGCGGAAAAAATAATGATTTGAATATTTGATTAAGCTGAGAAGGAAATACTTATACAGCCAACATATAAAATTTAAGAATACCCACCTCGTTTTACTCGAGTTAGAGATAAGCATCAACACTAGAATCAAGGATCCCTTCATGCGTGACCCCAAAATGTTATAGCAGAGTCAGGTCTTACACGATTTATCCTAACTGTTCCAAGCAAATATTCAGGCAATTCATGTTCTTGCTTGCCCTGTGAACATCAAAACAACATATTAAGAAAAGCACTTGTGGTAATGTGTATGTTAAGACAAGGCTCACGGTGGACGATTTTTATAACATGAGTTAACAGTTATGTTTTTTAACAAGGGTGACACACAGGTGTTAGAAAGACGACTGGCATCCGGTTTGAAAACCTTCTTGAAGCAACCAGACGTTTGTTAAAAAAGAATAATCGAAGATTCTTTGATGGCAGTGAGTGGGTGCATAACAAGTATTGCGCCAGCCCAAAATATCGTGTGTTTTCTTTAATGCAGAATCCGTTTTTGGGAGTGTTGAGCAGTTACAAAAGTATTTGAAGTTTATGTGTGATGTGCGGCTGAGGAACAGAATCGGGCATCTAAGGGAAACCATCATCATGAGTTACCGTGTGTTAAAACGGTGTTGTTAGTGATGTTTAAGAGAACGTTTTTTATTACATGCAATCGATGAGCATCTAGCGAAAAACTGAGGTGGAAATTGTAAAAAGAATGGTCACCATGTCGTGACAGAGAAGATTAGTATTTTGGGAATCCTGTTAAAATAAAATAATGGATATGAGGAAATATGCGTAAGTGTGGCAGGGACACCAAAAATAAACGGCAGTAAGAAGGAAATAATAAAGATTTGAAGTAGGGTGCACGCGTGTTCAGAAACTGGCAATCTTTGGAGATACATACAAAGAGGAGTTACGTTATTTGGTGTGTCCATGCTCTCCAGTAGAAAATCCCGCAAATGAGTTACCAGAAGCGTGTGAAGAAAAAAAAGGAGTGACCTCAGAATGAAAGGCGTGTGCTAAACTGCAACAGATTTTGGGTGTGTCTGTGAATTAAAAATACCGTGCATAGGAGCTGCAGGCTGTAGCTGTTTATGCAAGCTGGTGTATGTTTTCTTAAATAAAAACTCAGTTTTAATAATCTGGAAGCTTGAATTCGTTACAGTGTTAAATTTATAAACAGTGTTTCTGTTCTTGGAGGTGATACAATCTTCTTGGGGAGCTTCAGTTTTTGAATATACGGGAGACAGCGCTATGGGGGAGTTGCTCTGAGAGGAATCTCTAGGTGCTACAAAGAGCAGTGTGTTGTGATGTATTCAGTGTGAACTCCCAAGTCTTCTCGACTTACGTTGAGACTTGGAACTTATTTTGGTTTTTGATATTATTCCTTTCAAAAGAGGTAGTGACCCTTTTTAAAGCAGGTTGGACCCTGATGAGTTGTAGCTCTGTTTGTAAAGGGGTTGAAGCCCATTGATTTAGTGAAGCCGTGGTTTTTTTACCCATTTTGGGTTTTTCACGTGAGAAAAATATATGTCATGTCTCCTTTTTGTTGAGTGTGTTTTCCAAGTTTCCTTTAAGTTTTTAAAATACTGATTCACCCCCTCTTCCTCTCAGCATTTTTCATTTTTCATTGGGCTCATCACATTCACACAACCTAGGCCCTGTAACTCTTCCACTCTTGATGGCCTTAGAGAGAGAGAGAGAGAGAAGGATTCCTCCGTGATCCATACAAGAGATATGTTGGCATTCATATGAAATATGTTGCTTTACTTGTTTCATTGTTGGAATACATTCCTTTAATCAATTCTGCATAATGATGGATTATATATATAATTTGATGCTTAATAAAAATAACTCCTAATCTAATCAAATTTTTCCTAATTTTCATCAATTGATGATATAGGATAGTATTAATAAAAAGGGGGTCATTACATCTAGCATTAATTGTTTTCTAATAAATAAGAATGAATCTCGCAATGTGTATTGTGTATGCTTCGTGTGTTTTTAACATGTATACTTCATGTATACTTTGTGCCTTCGCATATGTTTCAAGTATGATTCTATTTAGTTTATCTAGAATGATAGAATTACTTGAATTTGAGGCAAACTCAATTAGGCACCATTATGAGATAGCCTAAAAATATTTTTCTTAAAAGATGAGAGGAAACATGTCTTGAGTTCAGTTGCCCATTTTTATTAAACATAAATAGAATAGTTGCTTGAGGACAAGCAAATTGGGAGGGGCAGACTGTCATGAGCCATAATCAATGTATGTACAAATATATTATTTTCTAATGTGTATGTATAATTGATGTAAATGTCATCTTAAATAGGTGTCATATATATTAATCCATATACAATTAATGTAATTGTTAAAAACAACAATATAATGTATTATTAGACTAATTAAATAAATTAATCAATAATCTATATGTATTAAAATAATGATAATTATTTAATATTGAATTCATAATTAAATGTGTCTCTCCTATTAATATTAAGTATATTAATAATTGAAATAGTTTCCTAATTAATAAATAATTAATATTAAAGTTTCATACATTGTTATTAAGGGGAAAATTATAATTTACAAATATCACTGATGAAGAATTATAATTAATAATAATACCACCAATAAAGAGTTTTATAATAACCAAATGCAAATTATTAATACTAATACTATAATTCGAACGATGTGACTAGACACGTTTATATATATATTGATTGGGCAAAGACATTATATCAGGGGGGGAAAAGGAAGAAACATTAAGAAATAATGTGGAAAACTTGGGAGAAAATAATATAGGAGAAAATGAAGGAGAAAAGATAGGAGAAAATGAAGGCGAAAAGATAGGAGAAAAGATAGGAGAAAATGAAAGAGGAAATGTAGGAGGAACTCAAGGGAAGAAAATAAATAAAAATATTCCGATCAGAAAAGATAAATAGTCATGGAATGAAAGATAAAATAATATTATAATATAAAATAAATATCTTCAAAAGACTAAGAAATATATATTATATCAAGGAGGGAATACTATATATAAGAAATGAACCAAAAAAACTTATATACTTTGATTAGTGATGAAATGATATGGAGGACATAGATTTATATACATAGATATTAAAATGATACAATTATATATGTTGTATAATAAATATATTTAAAGTAAAGTATTATATACATAGATATTGAATATGTTTAATTATTAATAATCGAAATTCTATATATATATTATTACTGATAATCAGAATTACATATACGATTTATATATGTTAATAAGAATGAAATTATATATGGGTTGTGTTATATATATTTATTTATATTTTTGTAATATAAATTATTAATATATACTTGGTCAATTCCTTAATAACTCACTAATCACTATTAAGGGGATAGGGAGTGTGTGTAGGAAGAGGCGGGTAAATCAATCACATGATGGAAAGATCCCTAGATAGGTAGAACCTTGAGGGAATCCACTTGTAGACTGTGCATGCGTCCTAGCACAATAAATCTACCATCTTTCTTAAGATCCGTGGTTAGGAGTGAAGTAAGGAATTGGAGCTTAAGCATATATTGTGAATTAGAGATTATTCTTAATATAATATAATTTATATGCATAATGACATACGATAATTATTGGGAATTGGCATCCTCCTAGTATGAAACATTACGATTTGTTTTTCCTAAACATAAACCAAACCCTAATAAGGGATTTTAGAACAAATCAAGTAAGGGTCCAAAAAGGGATCATTACACAAAACACAAGTGGCAGCTAACTATCGCCAATTAAGAATTGATGAGGCAATGGTGGCGTTTGTGTACAAGTCAAAGTGAGCACATTCTATTATTTAATTATTAACAATTTTGGTGAGAATTATTAAATATTCGTAGTATCCTAAGTAAATTTATTAATAAGTGCAACATTAGACCAACAGTTTTAGCATCTTCTATAGGAAATCAACAAATAAATCATTTTTATTTTCTTCGTGGATTATTGTAGTAAACCTGAGGGGAATATTCTCTTCTGCCTAATGCTCAAAGTAAACTTGTTGACAGGATATAATGCCCTTGCTTCCTGGGCATGTAGTAAATCTGCCAGTAATATATTCTCTCTTTATAGCATGGCAAAACAAAATATGTTGTTTGGGTTTCCACATTAGTAAGCCCATCCTAACAATAAGATGAATATTAAATGCCAAAGGAACGTTTGTCCAACAATAGGTTTGCAATTCATTGTGCTGAGAAATGTTCCTTATGGGTATAGCATGAGGAACTATAATCCCTCCTACTATAATTGGTAGCAATTTCCTAAAATCCCTCTCCATCATTGTTTTATATGGATCAAGATAATATTAAAATTCTCTTTTCAAGTGCTCAATAGGGACTAATGCACATTCTCTTCAACACCAAAACTATAACTGTAAAATTTAAATTTAAGTCACTTTAACTAAAATTTGATAACAAGGAAACAATATGATGTAAATAAAGAGACAATATGCCACTTTCACATGTACGATTTCTTGTAATAGTGTTGTCTACAATATAATGATTTACAAATTGTAACATAATTATAGTTTAATAAACATAACTCTCAAACAATGACAATATGAAATTAAAAACTAGAATTGGCTCAGTTCATTTTTAAAACTCATTGTTTAAATAAGAGAGTATCACAAACCTCTATTAGAATCGCAAGATCAATAACAATGCTTGTTACATATCCCAATACAAGCCCAATAATGCCTCTTGCAACTGACGAAGAGCCAATATCAACATCAATCTGTACAAGTAGAAATAGATTATGTGTAGCAATTGTAAAGAAGTATAAGACAATATATAGCACAACATAAAATATATTGTTCTTTAGGAAGATAGGAGAGCAAGTCTGTATTCAACATTTTTGAAATCAGCATTCGACATGAAAGCTCAATGAAGGAAAATATGCTTGAAATTATAATAATAAGTTAATAACACAGAAAAGATATGCAATTTAATGTATATTTAAACCATCTATGAATTTCAATGGGAAATCAGATTATAGAAAAGCAATAATAAAACAAGAAACAAAGGACCCAAAAAAATATGCTTCATAAGGACAAGCTTGAGAAAACATTCAATGGGCAATTTTTACATTCACTTGGGAGGTGGAGTTGACAATTAACATCTCTCTAGAAGTCAAAATCGGGATCATCTCCCAAATATCTCCCATTTATTATAATTGTCTGATAACTTTTCAAGCCCTAGGAGTGTCTATACTAAACCAATCTAAAGGAAAAAAGCTAGCAAATTGCTGCAATTTGCGACACATGAAATAGGTTCCTAAAGAGGAAAACACTGTCAAAAAGAGAGGAATTTTCTGTCACGAGAGTGAAGAAACTGCTGTTTCTGCAGAAAGCCGACTTTAAGAACTTGAAGAGGCAAAAATCAATAAATACTATTTGGAGGATCTGACATACTGCAGAAAAACTGGTTATACTGTTAAGGCTGACCTGCTGAAGGTGTTACATAAGAGGCCTACTTGTTGAAGTTTATGGAGAGTTGACCTACTGAAGGTTTTAGAGGGCCTATCTGTTAAAAAGGCTGATAAGGTTTGCCTAAGAAAGGACCAAGTCTCTAAAGGTTGACTTTCACTAAATTCATTTACTGGTAAAGACTATTTGTTTAAGGGCTCACCGGTTTGTTGTCAAAGGCCCTTTGGAGAAAATGAGATTGCATTCTCATTGCCAACATGTAAAATACATAATCTATATACCAAACTTTAATCTCCTAAGTCACAAAATACCTACCATAGTTGAGTAAAGGAATTCTGATAGAACCATCCTAGAAACAGAAGCTAGAATGGTTTCATCTGTTGTCGATTTTGATAGGCATCATAAAGAAGCCTTCTTGTTATATTGTTTGTTTTAAATGACTTGATCTTAGAAGTTTGGAGTATGACTTTTTCTGGTGATCTTTGGGAGAGTTTGTAAAGGTATAACAAACATCTGGAAAAAGTAGTATAATATTACCAAAATCTATTATTCTAATGAAGTTTAGTGAGCGTAGGTCATTGTCAAAACATCTACTTAGGATAAAGTACTGAAGGGATCAATTCTCTGCTATTAAAGAAGAAGATGATAAATATGTACTGGTATGGATTTCTATCAGAATATAGCAAAATGAGATATGTAAATTATGCAAATGATTTTTAAACCTCATCATTAACATGGTGAGGAGGAAGAACCATCTTTATAAGTTACAAAATATCCTAGTAATGGGGTGAAAGAGGTGCCTCTTTTTTAACATAAACATAAAATGTCTAAAGGCTTCTTTTGGCAAGAGGCTCCAAGGCATAAAGGTCAATGATCATAAATGTATGGTATTATCAATGCACTATGAAACTGCCTAGTCAACTACCATTTGCTATAGTGGGTTTCTAAAGCTATTAAGTCGCATGCTTATAAGAGAAGGGTTTGAAATTTGATGCATGACATGGTTAGAATACTTTTCCCATATATGGGACCTTAATATTATGAAGCTTGACCACACATGCACAAATGCTTGATCAGGGTATGGTGCAGACTAATGCCTAAAATGTGTTTGCCTGCATCTCTTAAAAATACACACAGAGGGCAATCTTGAACTCATTTGTTCAAGGCTAGAATCACTCTAGTAAAATAATACATCTACTGATGTTCTTGTTATCTCTAAAAGCAGCACCCTGACTAAGTTCAAAGACTTGGTCACTTCGAGAAACATGGGATCTTTCCGGGTCTGTGGGTTACCCAAGTGGAAAGACCCTCCAGAGAAGGCCAACTTCCTCAAATGTCAACTAAAACTAGATTCTACTTCTTCAAAGGGAAAGGGTTAAAAAGGAAAACATAAATTAAAGCTTGAAAAAGTAAATGCAGTGATACACCAAAAACTTAGAATTTGCAGCCTTGAGAAAAACAAGACCTTTTGACCATCAAAACATAATTATGCACTTACACAATTCATTTTCGGATATGTGCATAAGTATTTCACAAAGAGGTATGAGGGAAAGATAACTTATGAAGGAAAGAGACTTTCACTACAATAAACTATAACAATAATCCTTAATACAGACTGCAACCTGCACAAAACACCTTAATCACAAAGAGGGTATAACATAAGACACAAGCTGAAAGGAAATGAGATATCTTTCACTAACAACTCTGTTAATCATATAGTAATACACAACTCTGCAACAAATAAGAAGATCAAAAACTGTGTAAAGATGGTCTCCAATATAAATTTCTGCATCTGCAAAACTGTTGTTACAAGTATGCAAAAAATGAAAGAAAGGACTGAAAAGTCACAAACTCTCTCAAATCCGCATAAAACCAGAACCTCTTACAATTGAGCCTTCAACTCATACTTATGCCTTTTAAATCCAAATACATCATAAATGAGCAATAAATTCCGGGTCAGATGCAGTTAATCAAGCCATTTTTGAGCCCCTCAAAGGACTTCAAAAAGGCATAAAAGTGGCTCAAAAATCATGCCACATCACATTCCATCATAAAGAACCCTCATAAATGCACTCTTATCCCCTAAACAACTCATAAAGAGCCTCTGGAAAGCAATAACTCCATCTGACTTTCATTGCTATCCTTATGACTTAGCATCCTATCATAAATTTTGCAATAATAACCCTTTTTGACTTTTAAAGATAAAAATAAATATCTTATTGTGCACTTCAATTATCAAATGATTTATAATTCATTTATCTAATCAATATCAGAAGTATTAATTAAATAAATGAGTTATAAAACTTTTAATACTTTTATTAAATTAATAATATTTATTACGTAATTTATAGTTTATTATTTTGATAAATATTAATTGTATTAATAATATTAATTAAGTGATAATAAACCACCTAATAATATTATTAATTTAGTTAATATTTATCAAAATTATAAATAATGAATTACGTAATAATTATTATATGGTGCAAAATAATGTTTATTGTTACTTTTAAAAGTCAATATTCCATGTTTTTTGGATTTGTGCATTTTAAAATTATATTAATAAAATGATATAAAAACTATCAATTTAATAATATAGCTTTGCTTACATTTATAACCATGGAATTAAGGAAATTTAAGTGAAGAGGATTATCACTTGCGAACCTAAAAGAGCATGTATCCACGGCGACATTCAGATGGAAGTAAAATTAAAACAAAAGAAAGCCTCTCATTTGGCAGATATAGGGAATTGAAACCCTAAAGTCATTCATTTTCATTTCTTTCATTTGTTCTCTGCTGCTCCTTTGTTTGGGCGCCGCCATTACAAGGGCTTACTAGAGATCTTCGAGTTGGAATGATTTGAGGCCTTCATTTTCTATTATGAGTGCCGCTTGTGAGTTTCTCCAGCACCGCACACATGGCCACCAATGAGTTTTCTCTATGATTTTGGAGAATCTGGTAAGATTTTGTTGCTTTGACTCCATGGAAATGCTCCTTTTTTTTTACACAGGCTATGGCTGCCATAGCTTGATCTTATTTGTGTGTTTGTAAATGAAACATCAAAGGCTTCTCTTTTCCTATAACTTTCTCTTCGAATTCCCGTAACTTTCTTTTTTAACTCCTCTGTGTTTCCTTGTGCTTTTCTAAACCCTCCTGTGGTGACCTTTTTTATTTCTATTCAAAGCCATGCAATTGTATGCTCTCTGACTTTTTTAACCTTAAATGCTGATTGATATGTCTTAACATGTAATCTGCTGCCCATGTGACATCTTTACATCTATATGACATGTTTTAGCTCTATTTTTTATCATTTTGTCTCAATGTTGCAATCTGGAACCTTGGCGCTTCTATTTTAACGTCTTTTGATGATATTGATTTGGCTTTGTAATAGCACTATCTATGATGATGAAAAGCACAGTCACTGATTGCATCTCAGATTACATTAGCATCATCCTGTAGCTTCGTTTTGGATTCCTGATTTTTTGAAGATCTTTGATATTTTTGTGACTATTCTTTCCTTTTCTTTTGATGAACTATTTCAATCATGCTGGATCCTTTTCAATGATTTACTTAGTCCCTATGGTGTTCACTGCTTTACTATTGCTTATTTGCTATCCTGTAGCATGCTGGGCTCAACCCTTGTCGGAGCCACATCTTACTCTACATGCTACAGGATAGACACCTGTACATGAAGCAAACTAGTTAGAAATAAATTGTCTTTTGAATTTGAAATGATACATGTATATGTGGGCAAATGTGTAAGAATAGTGTATGGTCATTTCTTAGAACCTCATGTTCTAACAAATTGCTTACATTTTTTCCAAGTTCGGGACAGCAAGGAACGAGGACCTAAAGAATCAAGCGAGGACAGCAACCTACAGCTTCCTTCCACTCTTGCAGTCATTCACAGGCAATGATTGGCCTCTATTCTTACATCTTTGTTTCTTTTTTCCTTAACACATTCATGTATTATTTCAAGACGAAAATACAATGATATATTTTCTAGCTAGTTTCATGGTTTGTGTGGAGCATTAGCACAAAACATTGATGAACAAAAACTTACATTTTTAGAAAAGATTGTGAAATCTTTCTATGCTATGTTCATTTGCGATGTCCCCTTCTAGCTAGAGACATCATTCTAGCTATTGATTAGCCTATCATTGGACCCTCGTAGGCTAGTAGAGACGGATAGAGGGTCAATTTGTGCACAAAGGAGATATGCTTATCTGATGGTTCGACTTTTGTAGAGCTCAGCACCCTTGATATAGTATGGAGAGGTTTCAAACTCTGTTTGTTTGAGTTTTGCTATTTTTAGCAACTTTTAGAGTCATAGACGGACCCCTGTTATTTTTAGAAATATTATTCGATCACATGGGAAATTATTATGCCAACTTCAGTTCCAGATGGTTAAGCCAGATTCTCATTTTTGAGGGAGTTATTCAGTTTTCAATGGTTATATATTAATTAAATGGCAAAGGATTTAATATTAAGTTGTAAATTGACTTTATATTAAATCACTTAAGTGATGGGTTTAAGCATCATGAAGGGGCCAAATTAATGTATTAATTTATTGGCATGTTTTCCTAATTCTAAATAATTAAATTTATTTAATGATTATATTTCTAATGCCTTAAAGAAAGAAATCGTAGCTTTTCAAGGAATTACGATTTAGGGTTGGAAAGCCTATTTATGCTTGCTGGGGAAAGAAGGAAGGCATCCATTGTTATTTTGCGAATTGATCATTGTGATTTCGAGCTCTGAGAAGGGTATCAACTTTGCCATTGAAGAACATAGTTCTTCTATGTGTATCCATTTGAGCTGGTGAAATATCCAATGAATTTGGTATTTCAGAGAGTTTCATCCAGAGACTCTATTTGTGCTTCAACAGTATTAGTTTCAGCAGCAGGAAGAAGAAGATAGTATTTAATTGCAGTTTTATGGAGGAATAAGTCGCATCCATTATCCTCTTTCGGATTTACAGCCACAATATTGTAGAGTTGAAATAAATAAGTTCCTGCAGCCGCTGGTGTATTCTCCCAGGTTTTTCTTATGCATTTTGTAGTTACCTTTGTTAATCATTTTCCAATAAAGGATTGTCTTGATTTCCTTTTGCATTTCATTTGGAAAATAAATAGAAGTTGCAGCAGTTAATTGAATAGTTTCAGAATTTCAGATTATTGCATATTTGCTTTTTATTTCTAAAAACCTTTGAAAATCCAAAAAAAATCATAAACTTTCAAACAACAAATTGAGAAAATGTCTGCAGCAGTTAAGGACCGATTTGGGGTTCTTACATCATTTCCATCAAAATGTAATGATTTTGCATGTTTAGAATGCACCTTTTTGCCTGAAAGCATAAAAGCTCTACCAAATTGAGCTTGAGTGAAAATTTTGGTTACAATTCTTACTAACTAATCTGAATAAACAGTTACAGTTGTACATTGTTATTCATAATATTATCAAAAAGTACAGCTTATTATTCATTAGACATTTTGAAAATAATCAACAAGTTGAAAAGAAAAAAAAAATTATAGCAAATTATAAGAGCATACAATGCATAATTTTTTTCAGCTGAGCTGGCTACCTCTAAAAAATTATCTTGTCGAAGGTAATTACAAGTCACTGCTTTTCCCAGAAGGCAAGCTTTTGTTCCAACAGCGCGCTTTACCATCCAATATCCCTAGTAACAGTCACAGTGAGCAGTTAAATAAACTAGTCTCAAAAAATAATTTAGGAGTAAGGAATTTCTTTTATCAATAATGCACAATTTTTACCTCTGCAATACTTGGAATAAGTTTAAAGTGTTCATCTCTAAACATGTCACTGCCATTTGCAAATTTGTCCAACAAAGATCCTTTTCTGATTGGCCTATTTGCTCCAAAATAGAAGACCATGCTATAGTTTGGTTTGGCTGGTACCTATAACAAGCACCATAATCATGTCCAGTTAGGATAATATTAAAAAAGGTCTATAAGAGATGTTATATCCTGAGCTAATTTTTTTCATTTTGCAATTTCATAATGGACAATGCATATGCCTTGATAACTTTTGATTGTCAAGATCCCAATGTGAGCAAAGTGAGAGTATAATTTGAAGAGAGCTAGAAAGATTATCACAGGAAAATGATCGTTAGCAGCATAGTTTACAAACTCTGCGAGTACTCTCTGAGTTGCTGAGTACTCTATTTTTTGCTGGGTGAGTTTTCACAAGTTTGACTCTCACGTTTTTGTAGACGCAAAGAAACATGAGTAAAAATGTTGACACAGGTAAAACGCTGGTTAAAATGCGTTATTCACATGTTGGTTTTGCTATAAAAATTTGCATTTTCTTTAGAGATGTCAATTTTTAATATAATACATTTTCTAATTGACTATTACAAAACAAAATATGTTTCTTTAAGAGATTTTAATTTTAGTACTTTCAAAGTTGCTGAGTTTTGTCAAGTGTTTGCTGAGTCAAAAACATTGGGCTTGCCAAGTACTCTCCGAGTCTGAGTTTACAAACTATGGTTAGCAGCAAGCCACACAGCACAATATAGAAACCAATACAAAAATCTAAAAGTAATGTAATAATAATTTTAGTAGCAAGCCTCCTAGATGGTGAAATACAAACTTAAGTTGGAAAGGAATGAAATTTGTTCTAGCAGCACAGCTCCTAAAAAAAATTAGAAATATTGAATCTAAAACGGAACCACACAGATTATTGTTAGAAATAACAATGCAAGAAATAAAAGTGATTTTTAATGCAGTGGCAGCATAACCATCCAGCTTTACAATATTTAAATCAACTTCTAAACTTTTTATAATTACAATGGTAAACCATACAAAAATTTACAAGAAATAAATAGTAAGCTTATTTCATTATTACTAAAAATAACCAACAGCTGTATTAGTATTAAAAATCCCCTATAAATAACCTAAGTAGCCGAATCGGGTACAGGTACGTGGGTACAAAACGCTGGTACAACAGAAAATTTTTTAGGGGGTTGGGTACATCCATGTATATATATATATATATATATATATATATATCTATATATCTCTGTGTATGTGTTCATCTAAAAAACAAAGTAAGTTTAAAATATCACATACCAATCATGTATATGTCAGGTTGTTTTGTATATATATGTGCAGCTAAAAACAAATTAAGTTTACAATGTCACATACCAATCATATCAATTTGGAGCCGCAGCATTTGGTAAATAATAAAAGGTGCACATTATATTTTGGTTGCATAATTACAGTTGGCACTATATGTAATTTGCAAGAAATGAAATGAAAGTGTAGTTTGAATTGTAAAATTTGTTTGAGCATTTAGAATTTAGTAATATTTTGCAGTTGGGGTAGAGATTAATTATTTCAGATTTCAAATGTTGTGCAAAAACTCAAAACTACATATTGTCAAAACCCAAAACCAATTGCAAAAACTATTCTTCATCAGTATTTTGAGTAGAAACCTAGTTGGGCTCTTTACAAATTGCAAGGGACTTCTTTCTATTTAATTCTTTAATTTGTTATTATCCTTTTTGTTGACGGTTACTGAATTGATTTCCAATCTGATATAATTGCTTGAAGGCCAACAACTGATTATGCCAAGTGTTTAGTAAATCAACCACTATGTTTGATAATAAGACCAATTGATTAATTATCACATAGGAAAGAGATGCTGATGTCTTATATCATGAATGCTTCAGATGATAGGTGCATATGAATGTATATTAAACTATATATATTCTATATCCCCAAGTTGATAATATGTTGGGGACCACACTTTGAATTGATGAGATGATACCTGATGTAGAAACGCATCCCCAGGTAACACTGCTAGGAAACCATCTTATTTATAAGAATTGACAGTTTCCTAATATCTTATTCTCCTTCTAACATATAAGCACAACTACTTCTAACCATTTCCACTAACTTGTATTAGCTATTGCTGTTCATAGACTGCCACTCCTTGTTCTCAGTATCCACCTTGGAAATGTGATTAACATCTCTAAACCAAACCATTATTCCTCCTAATGTAACTAGGAAACCATCTTGTTTATTGGACTTCACGGTTTCCTAATATCTTATTCTCCTACTAACATATAAGCACAACTACTAACTATTTCTACTAACTTCTATTAGCTATTGGTGTTCAAGGACTGCCACTCCTTTACCACAAAAGTACTCTAATCCTTCAGTTTTATTGGTTCAAGAATGGGGACATTACATCTGGCATTCAAGGATAAGACGATATACTATCTTCCATTTTAATAACTTCCCCAAATGGTTTGATAATTTGTGGTAACCAAAAGCATAAATTGGGTGGTACTCACTGACTTTAATCCATCTAGGGAAAGACATAAAAATAGCATTGCCAAGGTTTCAAACAGGATCCCCATCAAAAAGCTCTAAACATTGAGTGGTCCACATTCTAGTAACTGTTACAAATGACTATTTTTTGCATATTACTTTTCAAGTAGAGGAAAAAAAGCTGTTTTAAAGAATTTGACAATATGTAGCATAAATCCTGAGTTTTTCACCAAGCGAATGCAAGCGAATTAAAAATTTTACATGAGGGAAAAGCCTCTTTAAATATCTTAGAATTTTCAATATCATTCACACGATTACCCCCATCACTTCCCAACTCCAGTACTGCCTACAAGGAGAATTATACGTAACACCTTCATTGCATGATTTATAAATCAACCAGAATCTGTATAGATAACTATTAGGGTCAACTAAATGAATTTTGTAGATTTACAAGGTTCACATCTAAAGATAGATATGAAATTTTAAAACATCAATTAGAATTTTAATCCAATAAAATATTAAATATATACATAGATAAATAGTCCTTATTGAGAGAAAACTAACCAAAAAAATGGAATTTTTGTACCTGTAAATTTATGACAAGAATGAATGGTAACTTCTTGCAGGCTTCTCCCTACAAAAAGTAAAACAATAATCAAGAAAATTATAGTTCACACAGGTTGTCATCAAATAAAAAGTTTTCAATTTTAGCAATTACAAATCATAATAATAAAATTGAATTCATGTCCACAACAAAGTAGAATTTATTTTGTACTGAGGATTTATTGAAAACGTAATTATTAGGAAAGCTGCCCAAAACAATGGCATGAACCAAATTTTTAGTAAATTATCATTGATTCGGAAAATTATATAATAATAGAGCTCAAGTTAAAATTTAACAAATTCATACCGAAGTTGTTGAAACTAATAAAATACGCCATAACCCAGTTACAATATAACAAGACACCTCAAAATATTTAGAAACTCGTACAGGAATTACATAATCTTGCAACTAGGTCACATGTTTACATTGGCAATTCTTAACCCGAGTCTAAAGCCCATGGTCATTAATATTTCATTATCTCTTTTCCTTCTATCTTAAAATCAAACATACAGGAATACATTTCCTTATGGCTTTGAGGATTGCAGCATTAACTCATCTAAGCTCAAGTTTCTTTCTAGATGATTCCCTAGGACTCCTTGGAATTACACAACTCTAGATGGTTTCTCCTTGGCTGGTGATGAGGATTGTAAACATAGAATTGTTTATGGTCTCATTTGATGTTGTAGGTTTACTCTTGTTTAAACCCTCTTTTCTATTGTTTTCTAAGGTTGGATCACTTTAGGTACTCCATTCCCAATCATCACTTTTGATTGTACTTATTACCTTTTTTCATTATCTATCTATGTTAACATTTTTAACTCTCCTCCTACTAATATAAGTTCTACCTTGAACAAAAAAATATAGGACTTGATTCCACAAAGTCCGCGATTTCTAGAAATATGGACAAACATGTTAAAATATCAGTCAAAATAATGGTAGAATCAATAGGAAAAGGTAGGACACCCTACTTTCAAAGAAAGAAATAAGGAGACACAAATGATAAAAAGTCACGACATTATAAATAAATGAGAATTGCATCCTTCATTTCTTGTAGGCTAAGGGGATAAAGTGAGGAAATGATCAAAAGAAATATTTTAACTCAGGCTTGACATTTTAAAAAATTACCCCCTCAACATGGACCCAAACTTTCAGTTGTCTGTTTCCAATCCCCCTACCACAAAGAGGATCTTCAGAAAGGAAACTGCCACAACTGTACAATTCTGAAGTAGAAAATAGGGAAATTGCAAAAGAGCCTAAGAGATGCTCTCTCAACAGAAAGCTTCTAAGAAGAAAATCCAAGAACTAGAAATGAAAGGATACAAACACAACAAAGATTGGCAGAGTAACAAGATGGATGAAGTGTAGAAAGAGGTGAAAAAAAATGCTTATCTAAACATCGAGGTGTTCATCCAATCTAAACTTTAGAAACATCAAGGTGTTCATCAGGATGGACAGGCCAAGAGAACCCAAACTCAGATCATGGAGAGGAAGGATAATGACCAAAAGGAGACTGGCAAACCGCTAGCATTTTTCCTTTGTTCTAATTTGTTTATGTTTCTAGGCTACTTCCCTGCTATGCCTTTAAACCTATGCTAATTTATGTTGACTTCTGCGTTCCACAGAGTTTCAAGGACAGGGACGTGTTTCTGGTACACGTGGTTTAGGGACAATTTTTAGGGGGCGGCTATTAAAAAAACGGTGGAATTTTTATATATAGATAGAGATTTCAAATATGCATATTATAACATTGATAAACCATTAACCATATCAATGGTTAATGGTTTAGCAATGTTATAATATGCATATTTGAAATCTCTATCCATATGGTTTAGGCCACTTGCAACTTGGGGTGTATTAGAATGTGTGCATGGAGTGCACAGCTATTGGAAAGTGGGCAGTATTGGTGCTCTTCTCCTACTCTTTTGACATCAATGACTACATCTTTGCCAACAATATGCACATGAGTGACAACATATATTGTATGTTACATTGTAGTCCTAAGCCTTCAAAACCATGCGTGTTTACGTTTCCATCATTGACAAACATATTTATGCTTCACTTACAAGTAATATTGGTTATATTGCTTGTTCAAGGAAAACTTGCTATACAAGTAATATTTGTTAACTTGTTCGTTCAATGACAAGGAATATTCCTTATATTCTTTCATTAACTATAGTTTACCTCTACTAACATGCATGATGTGAAATATAGGAAATGGTCAAAATATTATGCAATATAATTTTCCAATCAGAATTCTTATATATGTGCATTTTTCTTCTTGAATACAAATTTGTTGTTGTGCATGTAATACTGTAAGGAAGTTTGATGTGGGAATATTACTACGATCGATTATTATAACATTTTTGCAAGCAAGTGAGAGCGTTGAGAACTAAAACAAGTATGTGGATGATTGACATTTTAGGGAAACTGTGCTTGTTAACATACTAAACTATATTGGGAGATTTGATCTACGCATTGTGGTTGTCCTTTTGCAACTGTCATTGTGAATTTTCTATTGTGCACATATATTTATTGCTATGTATGCATATTTGTTTGGACCATAGTTGAAAATATTGTTATTGGCACAATAACAATATCGGTGATTCTTAGCAACTTATCGGCAAAAAATTGGCAAATTAAAAAATTGATTAAATTTAATTAGAAATGCATTTTTTTTTGCAAAATTCAATGAGGAGATGCATCCAATGAGTCAGTAAATGAGTAAACAAAAGAAACATTGTAAAAGAACAAGATATATAAAAGCAATTATTTGTCCTAGTTTTCTCTCGCATTTTCCATGTGTTATTGTGTTCTCTTGTGCATAATTGTCAATCTTAGCAATTGATGCTATTGTGATAGATAAAGTTTAAATTGGTAAAATTCCTTGTTATATTGTTCAGCTCTTCCCCCGCCCCCCCTCTCAGTATAAGTATGTTCTCTTCAAAACCAACCCCAATGGATGGCGAGCATGGCATGGCAAGGACACATCAAGTTGAGGATGCTTGCCACTTTTCTTGTTTCATAGGTTTCTAGTTCCTCTATCACTGAGAGGAATTGGTCTACATTTAACTTCAACCAATCATTCAAGAGAAATAGCCTTGCGTCTAGACAATAAAAAATGTGGGTAGTTGTGCATAGAGCCTTGTGGCTTGAAGATCACAAACACTTCAATATTGTCAAACTCTAACTACACATTGAGATGTTGATCCCAATGATAATACACAGGCTGATGAGATGGCACATGATGTATTGTCTGAGGTTCCATTAAATCAAGATGAGAGAGGCAATGACTCAGACTCCAATTTTGATGCAGTGTTAAGGGATGCTCATTAGAGACAGCTGCATATTTCTATATTTTTGTTATTTTGTAGTTGAAATTTGTAGCCTTTGAGCATTAAGATGTGATTTCATATAATATATATGCCCATTATCAATGAATGCAATTAACTTTGTTTAAACTTCATTTTTGTTACTTTACTTAAATGAATATATTAATTGAACTCTAATACGGTATTAATATTCTATGGTGTTATGATGATTTACTTATAAATATTGTCACAAGAATAATTCAAAATTGTATATTTTTTAAAATTTCCCATTTTTTCTCAATTACCGATGCGTCCACAGGCATGCTAGAAGCAAAGCCAGATGCCTATGGAGGCAAATTCGGGGGCGGATGCCCTATGGGTTCCACCCGGAAGCCAACCACAAGCATCCAGATGCAAGTGTATGCATGTGTGGTAGGCATCCAGATGCGAGTGGATGCCTGTGTGGCAGGCATCCACTCGCATCCGGATGCCTGTGGTTGGCTTCCGAGTGGCACCCACAGGGCATCCGGGCGTTTGAAATATATCATCTAGAAGAATTGTTTTAGGGTTTTCGGAAAACATTTTAATGATTTTTGCACTGCTTTTTTCTGTAAAATGTTGCTAATCGTCAACCACCGCCAAGAGCAAAACACTATGAAGTTGTGCGACTGCTACCATTTCCGTCCTGTGATGACTTTTCAATCTTGTTTCTTCCACTTCGACATGAGCAGATCCATTGTGCAGAAAGGCCACAAATATATTTGTTTGATTTGTTCTCTTTTTATGTTTTTTTTAGTCATAAGATTTTATCTAGTATTTAACTTTTATTTGGTATTTGTTTTTAATGTCATAATATTTTATTTAAATTAAGTTTAATTATTAAATTTAATAATATGACATGGAATATGATATAAGTATAGGAGTTTTGTAAAAATTAACTATGATTATAATGATAAAAAATTATATATAGGTTTATATCAGTATAGTATTACATAATTAAGTTCCAGTTTAATGTTTTAGAGGTTTCATAGGATTTATATATATATATAGACACACACGCACACACACACTCACATCCAAACGCATCTGCATCCCCTAAAAATAAATTTCACACACAACAGAAACCAATACTATAAGTTGGTTCTAATATAATTTTCACAAGGTCATTTTCGAATCTCACATAAGCATTTGAATCCGCACCCGAATCGGTAACTTAGCATTTTTTTAATAACCATCCCTTGTTGTCCACTATAAAGTGGCCCCCCAATGTCACTGTCCCTGAAACATGTCCCCTCATCCCCTGTTGTCCTCATCCAGGAAATTTGGCTAGCAGATAGATAGACCTCAAATCTTCCATACCTACTGGTCAGTGCCCCAGCAACCACCAATACTATAAGTTGGTTCTAATATACTTTTCACAAGATCATTTTCCTTTGTGCATCAACATTTTGTACTATAACTATTTGTGCTATGACAGTCATTTGGGATCAAGTGAATGATAACTTAGTGATATTGATGGACTGTAGTAACGATATAGCTCTTGACAGCTATGTGAACACAAAACATAAAAAGAAAAGGAATTTGTTTGTAGGAAGATATCCTTTAATAAATCATCTACTGGTGTGGAAATATGAAAGAGTTCTTTGAGGGCATCATTATGGTTGTTGTCAGGATAATTGTATGTACGGGTTGTCATGTAATAAAGTATTATGTTAATCTCGGTTGTTAGTAACCGAGAGGTTAGACAGTTATGACACGACATTTCGGTCGTGTCCCTTCGGATAGACTGTATACCCTTTCGGGGGATAGACACAGGCATTGTATTGTGTTGTGCTAGGCTTGTACTTATGAATCTGGAATAATGAATAAAGCATTTATGTTCTTAGGCATTCTGTGAGTTACTGTTATTCTGTATTATGTTTATGCAACACTAAGTTACCCCTTCGGGTAAACATCTGGCGCTGATGCCTTTAAAGAATTGCGGGCGAGAGTAACACAGCGTGAATGGCAGAAGGGAAACAATGGGTCAGCCAATAGAGAGCAATCAAGACGAGGAGAGCCAGAACGAGGAACTCTTTGAAGGAGAACGGGCATTAACCAACGATTTCAATGCACTATTGTAGGCGTCTGTCGAGACACATGTCCGAAGGGAAGCAGAGCGAGAGGAAGTACCAAAAGGGGCAGTGTGGGATGCCTTGTGTGTCAATCGTGCAATGAACCATCTACTGTCTCACCTCCCAGAGTTGTTGGCACAAACATTCCTGGCCCTTCAAAATCGGCATGAGGAAGTACACCGAGAAGCCAAGCGGCAAGAAATCTTGAGCGAGTACTATCGCCGAAGAGAAGAAGAAGACCGCGATGAATCCCGCCAGAAGGGAAATATGAAATAAGACTAGAGAAGGAGAATAAATAAAGAACACATTGTCATGAATATGTCGTAAACATATGTAGCATGGAAAAAGTCTGAATAAATAAAAAGTGTTCTTTTAATTTTATCATGTGTTGATATTTCTTGTGGAGATATAAATAAAATATTTATGCCAAATCAGTTAAATAAAGATAGGAATAAGAAGAAGGAAGTAGAAGGGGAGAGTGTTAGAAGAAACGTGCTATTGCAGCAACAGGCCGAGAGAAGGTTGATGAACATATTGTCATTGATGTCAAAATCAGAAGCATATGTAATGACAGCATGAAGGGAGCAGAAAATTAATATGAAGAACAATTGAGAATAGTGAACTATGAGTGCACTCAAATGACTATATTACTTGCCTTATAAATGAAGATAATGAGGACTTAATATACTCAATATATCTGTCTTACTGTGAAACGTGAAGTCTACAGGACTATAATTCAGTAAATAAGCAGCGGCTAAGCATTAAAAAGCAGTGACTACAACAATCCAATACAATAAGGAGAAGGGCATCATATAGACAGCAATTATTATCAAGAGAAATTAAAGCAAGAGATTTGTTTATATTTATGGCAACTACCACAGTTACTATAACTACCGTATTGATCATGCTTTGGATGAAGATCTGAGGATGAAGGTCTAAAGGAAGGAGTGGTTTGAAGACAAGGACTGCCTAGATATTGGCTGCAATGAGGGTTTCATTACAATCAGCATTGCAAAAAAGTTTGCATGCAAAAGTATCACGGGCATAGATATTGATGAT